>JACATO010001426.1:600000-1023205 GCA_018389105.1 Nautilus pompilius
TCGGCATTTACACCTCCCATTTCCTGATTGAAATAAAAGACAATGAGGTGATGCAGATGCTCTCGTTGCACCAATTTATATATTAATGTATAGATACTGCGCCACTATGTGGTGTAGAGGCTCCAACATGTACCACTGAAGGGATGGAATATTTACGACCTCGTGTTTTCTGAAATAATGGAGCCCCCTACTTAAATATATTCACCTCTCATACAGGTCAAAGACTCACGGCTGAATCAAAAAATGATTCTGCTGGACACCCGCGCATGCGAAGAATTTCGTGGGTGTTCCTACCGAAAGAATGGAATGTTAATTTGGCCACGATGAAAATGAAGACCGACAGCACGTGCAAGAGATGGTGGCGTAAGACTCTTAGGCAGTTGGTCGGATACGGTCACCTTCCCTCGTGGAAAGCTATTGAGTGTCCGTAGAGACCAAATTCCTGTTTCTACCACCGTTTTACGAGAACCTAGAGGGCAGCACGTTCAGAAGTGAGTTGGGTGGGTGAACAGGAATCTGTAAATAAAACTGAACTTATGCGTAACTCGTCATGGTTGGCATAAAACATTGAGGTGAAATGCTCAGGGGAATTACACATTGCATAGAAATAACTCATTAAAGACAATCCACAAGAGTAATATTATTAACATGCATTTTTTTATTTTTTAATGGAACATAAATTTGTAATTATTTTTAATTCTCATATTCTGTCCTATTTTATTTCAATTTATTAGGTTATATCTTACTGGAATATGTTTTATTTTGAATTTGACCTGAAAAGGGTTAACAGTTCGCCTCTTTTATGCTTTATATTTGGATGTTGTTGTTTTTTTTTTCACACTTAGATTTGAATATTTTGATGGTTTTTTTTTATTTCCAGGTTTTTAAAGGCCCAGGCGCAGTAACTTTCGCGGGGACTTTCCCAGAACTTCACCGCCATCACCGTTCAGACTCGGGTAACTCGGACACCGACTTGTCACGGAGTAAAGTGCCCGTGTCCCCTTGATTAAAAAAAAAAGAAAAATTTAAACCATATCCCACCTTGTTCGAAAAATAAATGTTTGTACGGTTATTGTCCGGCACCTTTTGCTCAGTGTAGAGCCTGGGGAGGTCTTGGAGTAGAACCCAACATACCAATGATGACCTGGTTCCTGTTTCTCCACGACATTGGCGCGCGCGTGCTTCTTTATTTGCTGCTTTTCGATCGAGTTGGGTCGTTTGGCTTACAGTTGTCAATCATGGTCCTGTCGTTGGTACTCATAATGGTTATTCTCCAAACTCCGTGGTGGCCAGGGAAGCCGATAGTGCTCATGAATATAATAGCACGTTTCTGCTCAGGATATGGTGGTTACGGTGGGTGGGGGGATCCTTAGAATAAAAAAAGTATCCTTAACCAAATCTCGGTAAAGTTTGACGTCATCAGCATCCGGTGTTGACTAAGTACCTGTTTACAGTGATACTATTTTTTCCTCGCTGCGGCCATGCTGCCTGTAACACGGAAACCACTTACGGTTTTTAAGGTGCTTACCCTAATAAAAGCAAATAAAAAAATCATTTCGAAACAACTAATCATTTTCACTAGAATTGTGGCTTTATTTCCCCATCCATGTTGCATCCGACCATTATTATAGGCTGGGACTCGGACCAGTAGCGGGCAGCGCTCTGAACCCCTTTACTGGAACTCTTCTGCCTGGTGGGAAGGGCCGAGAGAAAACAAGCACGCCAAAATGACGTTTCTAATGAGACCCAACCAGTCATGTGCTAATGAATATACCATCACGACGTTCCTAGGTATTAAAAAACAAAGAATATTTTAAACAGTAAAGTGAAAATTCATAAAATTACTTGTTTTCAAAAGAGCTCAAAGCGTTAACTGAAACTCATCTTTAAATAAAGCCTTGGTGTATTTTTTAACAGTCATCTTTAATTCTACTGACAAAATGTCAAGAGAGTATCCATTACATATGAATGATAGCGAATGTCAAGTAAGTATTATGAAAAAATGGTTGCTTTGTTGTTTTTTTAATGTAATTCATTAAAGATGAAGTAAAATGTATTGTTTGTCTTTTGTATTATTGTTGAGAAATAATCACAAATTATTTTCGAAAGAAGTATTTATTAACCATTGTGTGTATTACTCTTTAAAATACAGGGTGATCAAACAGTTAGTATACAGTGGAAAATTTATTATGTTTTTATTTGAATACATTAACTCTTACAACAAAGTGTTACAATAAACTATGTATTACGATAAATGCTAAAATGAGCCCCACTCACGTTTAAAAATTTTTTCCACTCGTTTTTCATATTCTAAAAAACGCTTTGCAATTCTTCACGTTTCACTTTTCAAAATTGGCTGCCAACACCTGTTGGTCATTTTGGGAACTACAATACAAAACAAAAAAGCACAAGAAGAGGAATAAAAATGATTACAAATATACTCCTCTGCTTAGTTACTTTCTGATCACCCTGTACTAGAATACAAACAAATAAATATCAAACTAAATGTTTTTTTTGAACAGAAAATATCTGGGGAAATATATTTGTTAAAAATATTTAAAAATTAAGTTTGAATACTTATCTTATAATTATGGTATAAATATTTCTAAACTTTAGGGACAATAAACTTATAATATAACCAGTCTCGTGACATTTTGATAATTTTCTTGCTCACTCACCGCTGTACCGTTTCGTAATTGTCTGTTTTTTACACACTACTGTGTACTCCGCACAGAAAACAAAAATTTCTTCAGAACATGAGAACGGTCGTCAAACAGACAGATACTATTGTGTGCTTTATTGGTGTTATTAGCCGTACAAGAATATGGTAAATAGGTTAATGATATAGTTAGGTACAACGCTGCGTTTATATTCTCTTAATTCTACCAGGATTCTTGGAAATTAGATTGAAGAAGACGTCCGCTTAGTTCTTTCCTTGGAGAGATTTAACGATGGTTCAGTTTATAGAAGGGTAGGTATTTTATTATCTGCATTTAATAATAATAATAATAATAATAATAATAATAATAATAATAATAATAATAATAATAATAAATAATAATAATAATAATAATAATAATAATAATAATAATAATAATAATAATATAATAATAATAATAATAATAATAATAAAAAAGAATTTGCTAGTCGTGAACAGATTTTGTTCTACATTAAAGTCTGTGGACTTTTCAATACCTCTCATTCTTTGTCCTCGCTCATTTTACATGTGAGTAACGTCCGAGTTTAAATTCAGTGTCACCGTCTTCTCTCTTGGAGTCAAAGCTAAATTCTTTAAGTTTAAACTTCGGGTTATGTTGTTGGATTGCAAACGAACGGATTCCACCTTTTCACATGTAGAATTCTTCTTTTTGGGCATGGAGAGCTCCAGTTTCTTCCAGAACTTCTCTGCCCTTTTGTTTTCTTCTGCGCGTGGCCATTCCAGGTAGGTGATAGACTCGAAAATCGTCTTGAGGTTCTTGTCCAGGTCCAGCAGACCGGTGACGTCGTGCAGCATGATAGGTATAATCCTATGGCGTAACTTCAGCATCTCCTGCTGCGCCACCTGGTATTCCATCCGAGTGAACTCGCTTTTCACGTAAGAAGGCGACAGCACCAGAATAGTCCTCCTGCTCTTCTCGACTGCACTGATAATGTTGTTTGCAATAGCTAAATAAAATAGATAAATAATTTCATTTTGTGGTTTAGGCATTTTAATGGTATCGAGTAGCATTTCCTGGAGAATGTATTGCCTACCTAGAGTAGCTGGAAACTGTTGCAATCAAACTGTAAGTTGCCACAACACGCGCACACAATCGTAACTTTGTTTCTCAGAGAAATGTTAAAATAAATAGCGAGAGCCAAAAATACCGAATCAAAATTAATGTTACATTTGGTGAAATATGATTAAACTTCTATAAAACTGCAAAGAAGCCAACACATGTGTGAAAATAAGCTTAGCTCGTTTTTTATAAATATTAATCTCTTCGTTCAGTGCCAGATTAAAATCGAAACAAATTTAGCTGACTTCTATAAAATAGTCCTCTTATTGCTATGATTATGGACTTAAAAAAAAACAACAAGCAAACAAACTTAAAGTTACATTAAAACTGGCCAGAAATCATCTTTACCCGCCATTTATTATCTCTGTTATTTAAGGCGACTATGTTAGTAATCTTTTAGCTGCTGCTAAGTTAGAAAACCTTCCCAAAATGCAACGCAGCATTTAGCCGACTTCTCTTCGTTGACATTGGTAACTGTTCGTAGCGTTGCATTGTGGGAAGATTCTTCTAAATTACCGGCAAAGGGAAACAAGGTTCAGACCGTAAAAAGCCGCTTTAATTTCGTGTAAGTGCCGTGTGAAGATATATTTCTTTTATTGAGTCGTTTAAAATAAAGTCCAAAGAAAGCGATTTTCTGCCACTGTACCTACTTTCTCCCGGGACAAAGTCTCTGAAGTGCACGCAAACTTTAAAGCCCATTTCCTTCTCTAGTTTCGGGAAGAGTTTTTTCAGCACCCATGTCTCGTCCTCTCCCGAAGACTTGTACGAAACAAAGGCATCAAATATTTTCCCGTCTGCGGAAAAAAACAAACCAAAAAATTAAAAATACAGCAGAAGTATTCTTATTAATTATTAAAAAAAAGAATCACTTTTAATGAGTTTAGCAATTACAGAAATAAACTGATGAATTTCCACGATTGATGGAGCGTGAGGCCTCTACAGGAAATGAAGATCTCGAAACTGTATTTACACATTTAGAAATAAATTTTAATTTTAAACAGGTAATTTTTTAAAACAAGGTTAGACAGATTAACAGTTTCGAACAACGCATTAATTTTTAAATATATATATAAAAACGCACTTCTGTCTGGTTTATTTACCCATGAAATGGGGTCTTGTGTTGTATTGAACGTACGGCAGATTGTTTTGATTGGTCGTATCTTACCTCTACGTCGACAAGGGAAACAACTCTGGCCGAGAAAGCGGCAGTGCCGTGACTGCCCGCCAAGAAGAGTCCGCGAGAATCCCGGCATTTCCGTCTTCGCCGGGAAAACCCTTACTCTTATTTATTTATTTATTTACTTTTCTTTTCTTTTTAGATGTGAGAAGAAACCGAAGATTCCGGGAAAATCTCATTCGGCCGGCCGACAAAAACGAAAATTACGCCAAACTGAGCCGGTTTACTGCAGGAATAAAACTCTGGTCCTCGATTGTAGTTGGACCTCGGTTCAGCTCGATTTGATTTGTCTAAATATCGGTTGATTCTTAATGATTTCTTATTACCTAACCAAACTGAAAACAAACAATTTATGTAATTATTTAAAATTATTTAATTGTAATATTAACGTCAATGTGAAACGGAAATAAAAATTAAGGCTTCTTTAAGGATTTTAATATTTGACTGCAAGATATCGCACAATTGTTCAATGCAATTACACAATTTTAAATAAAAGACGAAAAGAACAAAATATTCTGATTTCAGATTTAAGAATTGAAGATTGTATTAAAAATAACGTTTATGAAATTAATTAGTGTTTTTTTTAAATGGGAATTTTTTGTTCATTACCAAGAGAGATACCTAAAGATATTTCAATCAAAGCATATCATCTTCATTATTCAAATTAATAATGAAAGATTTCCCGCTGACAACGCAGAAAGTTAATTAGCTAAGTATGGTTAAGTAGTAGGTAGCTGACCTTACACGCTTGGTTTCTGGACTGTCTGTCTTCAAGATGGCTGAGGATTCAGGAAACGAGCTTCTGCTCAGTTCTGAATTTTCATTCCAAGTAAGTATATTCAAAATTAGTATTATAGATAAAACGAGTTAAGCCTGCACAAATACATGCATGTATAAATGATACAATATTTTAGTACAGAAATATATTAACGAATTATTTTTAGAAATTTAAATCGCTTATTTTAGATACTTATTGTATATTACAGCTAACAAGACCTTTAAATATATTTATTTGTAATAATGATTTTCCAAAAAAAATTAAACAGTATGATGCATTTATCTAAAATTTGAACAATGACGTTTCTGTCCGTTATTTTCTAAAGAGATTTCCACAAGGAAGAAGTAATAGTGTTGATTAAAAACATACATGTAACTGATCCGCAAAATAAAACATCTTGGTTGTCTTATACAAAGTTACTTCCTTTTAGTGAGAATCTTTTAGAATTTTGAATATATTTTAATTCCTTCGACATAGTCAACAGTCATGTCAAATTGTTAACATAACATACATTTTTTAATAAAGCAAAATTTCCCTTATTAATGTAAAGTCCAACACCAACTTTGTGTGGCATCGATATGACATTAAATATGAAGGATATGTGTCATGTAAATGCCATATGAAAATGGCATCTCGGTTTTTGTGACAGTCACTAGAAATAGGTAAAAACAGCTTTTGTATCGAGCATTGTTAGTAGTCCACCTTAAGGAAGAGAGAGAGTATAAGAGATGGAAATAAAGCGGATATTTTACTAACCGTCATCCTCGTACGATTGGAAATAATAGACAATCTTCATGATGAACACAAATCTTTTCTTCCACATCACGTAGCCGAGAATGAGGAGGAGGAAAATCACGACGACGAAGACCGTGACACAAACACCAACCACCCATTTTAAGATCTTTGTGGTTTTAATCCGGAAAATCGCTAGAAATTAAACAGAAAAAACCAATGTTTCAAAAGGTGTACTGGCTGTTACTGATTTTCTGTAGACAAACCCCAAACGTTTACTGATCAGTCGTTATCCCGAGGACGACGACGACGACAAACAAAATCAGTTAATCATTTTCGTTTTTGTACTTGTCAAATATACGGATATCAGCCCGGACGATCATCTCCTGTATGCAACACAGGTGGTTCGACGAGCTTCCAAGTTGCTGTAAAATACACGCGCAAACACCTGACCACAAGCGAGCGGACGCACCTGCTATACTAGCTGAGGTGAACACCTGGTTTAGCAAAAGCTGCTTTGAACCCGGTAAAGCGGCTTCGATTCCTGTCTCGGTCTAACCGCTGATACCGTAGAAAAGAGGGAACAAAAGTAACAACAAAAAACCAGCTGATAACAGAAATTAACTCGAAATGAACAAAACAAAAATGAAAGGGGGACAATTTTGACTCCGCGTCTGTTACAGCGTCATTTGGGAGGGGTTCTGCAGAGTTAACTCGGTAAGTTAAAGATTTTTATAATGAACAGGAAGTTATTTCGTTCTCGAGTTTCTCGGTGTTTACTTGTACGGTATTTAAAGGGAAGTGGAAAACGGTAAAGTGTAGGGGGAAACGGAGCATATTACTTCCCTTTACCGCCCCGACAGATCCGAGCACAGAGGCACCGAACGTTAAGCTCCCAGTTCGAAGATTGGACTTGGGCGGAGATTTGTACGCCAACCTTTGTGGATTTTCACGTAAAGACCCCGGAGGATCGGTTCCTCTTGTCGGAGTGACCTCGGTTGGAACGCTACACTGTTCCCAACCTTTTTTTCTCCTTCTAATATGATATCAATTTTTGTTTTGCTTCAAAATGGAATATAAAACAAAAATTTTTTGTTGTTGCGATATTTGGAGCTGCCCTGGAGCTTCAGGTTAGCTTTCCCATCGCTTTCACACACGCCCACTCACATCCATCCATTCATCTTGTTTTCTGATCCTGGCGAACCATACCCTGACTTTCTGGGGCTAAGGACATCTCGCATTAGTCTTTGTAATCGAGCGATTTACCTAGGTACAGTTGGCAGCTTTTGGGTGGTGGCCAAGGTCAAAGGTTCCTACCTGCTGAAACCAAAATCAGGAATGTCCATGGAAAAATCAGTAAAAATCAATAAAAATCAGGAATTATACAAACTCCAACCAATCTGCAATGACATTACAGACATACACAATGATGCGCACTCCGCAACATCCCTGAAGGCAAATGATTGTATGGCTCCAGCACATTACCATCAAGTGACATTACAATGTAAATAGTGGACACATCTCTTCAGTCTAGTACTTGAACACAGCTCCATATTCTGTATTGACTGAGTTTTTGTATTTATTTTCCACGGTGTCCATTCCACACCATATTCACATGTCTCCCAACCAAAACAGAAAGGACTACCTTTCAAGCATTATTTGTAAATTACAGAGTAAAAATATGGCGATACAAAAAGATTCTGTACACAATATATTATATATATATATATATATGTGTGTGTGTGTGTATGTATGTATTAGATGTACATTTCAAGTTCATTTTCCAACTCATTGTTTGATACTGGCAAAATACGCATGTTTGGCTTTGCTCAGTAGTTTAGTTGAAAATTCTGCGTGATGACAAATCAATCCTCTAGAAGTCTTATGACCTTCTGCACCAAGAGTGCTCCTCCAAGTGTTTCAGTTGACAAGGTCGGTTTAAAGGTGTCATTTTTTCACACTAAACTGAATACACGTTCACTATTAACATTGGTATGGGTATTACACACAAGCCCTTCATGACATGGGCCAGGGTTGGATAGCTTAGGCGCCCATCTGCAGATTTTAGATGAGAGATTATGCTCCATTGTTTGTCAGCCCTAATTTCTGCTAGAATCTCCTCTGGTAATTGGTCAATTCTAAACATTAAAAATTCATTCTCAAGGTCATTGAGATCACAATTTTCTGGAAGCAGTACAGGAAACTTTTTGATAGAACTTCAACGTTCCAAATTTGTGCCTGGACTTTTGTAGAATATCTAAAACTCTTGCGTCATCCAGAAAATCTCCCATCAATGGGAATTTAACAAATATGTAATTGGTGGCCTCTAAATAGAATTTACGAACATCACCAACAAATATGTCCTCTTTTTCCATGAACTTTTCCCTGCTTTTGCAAGTATTTTCTGGTTTCAGAACCAATAGCCAACACTTTTCTGTTAAGCTGCAGATCCCTTGAAGAGTACTTGAGCTGGAAGATATTTACAGCAGATGAATTACACCTGGCTTCAGAAACCTCACCAGCAAGTCTGTAAGGACTTCTGTCAAGCGATGAGACAGTCGGTGGATCTGAGGTGCCTCTTGTTGAAGCAGCAGGTTTGCATTGACAAATATTGGAAGATTTACCAGAAACAGGCAATATAGCTTGCTAGTATTGTCCTTGGAAAAAGCGTTGATGTTACCTGAATCTATCATATTCGGTTTGTTTAATGTGTTCAGGCTTGATGGCACTCATTTCAATTTCAAAGAATGCCTGTAGAGCTGTCCATTATTCCAAAAGTCGACGAATGCAGTACAGCAAGGAAAGCCACCGTGTGGCTCCATATCTCAAAGTCTGTGAATTTTTGTTTCTGTCTCCTCTTGAAATTTTTTAAATTCCTTTTTCCTCTTGCTACTTTTGTCCAAATAGAAGTATATATATATATATATATCAAGTAAAGTCTTGGGTATATCCACATGCAGCTCCTTTGTGGCTGGCAGCTGAATGTGACAGATGGCATGGACTGCCAATTAATTGGGTGGCATCATTTTTTTCATGAAATGTTCCTTTTCAAAAGCTTATAATCAAGGAGATTGAAAATGTTTACCCCTGTTGATGAGTCGACACATGACTTCAATGATAAAAGATCTGTAACAACATGTCCAACCTTTTCATCGAAATATCTGACAACAGTTGGATACAACTGATTCTAGCCTGAATCATTACTACCATCTGTTGAAAGGCTGAATGGCTGCTGCTGTAGATTTTTGGTCGTTATTTCTTCCTGGTCTTTGGCCAAGCATTTTACCATTTCAGATGCTTTAGATTTACCACAAGAGAATTTCTGTGCTATTTTTGAATCAGGGAACATTTTCTTAAAGAGTGCACCAGCATGATCTAAATCGGACAAAGGCAAGTTGTGTTTGGTTACAAATTTAAGAAAGAGCAACTCTGCTTCCGTAACATCACCCTGATGCACAAATGATGCCAAACTCAGATGATCAGTTCTAAGTTTATTATTTCTCTGGTGTTTCTGGGAAAATTCATGACGACGAATATCATCTTTACCTCCATGTTCTATGGAAAACTCAGAATCACAAACCGTACAGCGGGCATTGTATTCACTAAGTTTGGATGCTGTTGAGAACGAATACAAATCCTTATGTTCTGGCCTGTATTTCTGAGGTGTCCACCATTTTTTTTTTTTGCGCTGGAAGCCATGACCGATCGCCAATAATTTAAGCTGATTCGCTGATTTTCGGAGTGTCCGCGATAATTCTGTACTGGAAGCTAAACTGTAATATACTCACTCAGTAATTTCCATTTCGCTTTCACCTTTTCACGTTTTCAATCCGACACCGCACACGAATGAACCGCTCTTAATTTCAACTATGAAGATGAAGGCTTTGTGTGAATCTTATGTCAGATTTGATTGGCTGTCTGTTGTGACCCGTGATAGAAACAATCTACAGTCCTTCCCGCTCTGCCCGAGTCCGCCCGCCGGATAAAGGCTTGCTCGTATCTATGTGATTGCTAGCCAATCGGAGCACTGGCCGTCACTAGTGTCAATCAAAAAATACGAACGAGCCAATGGATTTGAAGCAGCCTGGCCGGAAGAAGAAAGGCGCCGTTGTGGCGGTTAAATTTTAAATACAAAAAATTCCCAACGGAAAATTATAGTGCCTTTTGTACAAAGAGGTAAGTTTTGGGGCAACTGGAAGCTTCCCCAACACTACTTTCGTCATAGCGCTATTCAATGAGAAGCGATTTTTTTTTTATTTCAGAAGAAATGACAGCCACTGTAAAAACTATATCTGAAATTCATTCCACACTGCCGAAAAGGGGTTGGGGTAAAGGCGTGACCGATTTTCCGTAATCTCACCACTGCATCAGGAATTTCGGAAATGAAAAAGGAAATCAGCAATAATTACGGAAAATCCGGAAAGGTGGGAACCTCTGCAAGGTACCGGCCCGTTAAGAGCTACCGGTGGAACCCTATACCAAATGTAATGGGAAACCCTATAGATGCGGAGTGCCAGAAGAGAACTCGTGCAACCAGCTGGTAAAGAAGACAGAGGGAAGACTAAACCAAGCCTATTGTTTGCGTAGAAAACATCTAAACTCAGGTGTGTTAGAATATTAGCAGATTTTGGTTATATGCAATGTCAATGAATGACAATAATGTACTGTGCTGGTTAGAATGTTGTCATGCATATAAAAGTGTCCTATAATAAACTATTTTCTCATTGTACATTAATATCCGTAGCAAGAGGATCAATGTTTAATCACCATTGATTTAATTTCAGACATATGACATTTTAATATTTATCAAAGCGTTTTTGTTGGTTTGTTTTCAACATTACAGGTTTTCGGGAAGACTCTGCAGTGTTGCGTAGGGCTGGGTCACGACTTCTCAACAGAGCAGCACTGTGCGTGGTTATCGCGCATTAGACAAATACTCGTATGAGGGCGCCGACTGCTTCTCCAAACGGGCTTACAGCAACAACAGCAGCAAAAAGGGCCGGTCCAATGCTCATGGGAAATCACACACTTCACCTGACCAGATTTCATCACAAACAGGCTGCCAACCGATAATATCCATCTTCGTTAATCTCTTCTTTCAAAGCACAGCGACACTGCGAGTCCAGGCACGTAGACCTGTCGGCGTCATATTGAGGGCGGGCGTTTCGCATCTATCTCCCGCGTATCCAACCGGGCATCTGACAAGACAAACGGTTCGCTGTGCACGGTACACTACCGAAGTGTATATCCCCTAAGCAGCAGAAACTGTCTTCGTGCTGGTGTCATCCTCTGCATTACTAATGATGAGAAAGAGAAAGATAGCCGTCAAAGTCTTGCTCTCTCTCTCTCTCATACTTGCGGAAGTGCATGGGAGCCAAAAGTCAAAGTCTTGCTCTCTCTCTCTCTCATACTTGCGGAAGTGCATGGGAGCCAAAACAGATCTATACGATATCCGCGGCGCAGCTAGATATCAGATAAATCGGTCCTCGATTTCTGAGCGTTAATCAGATCGTCTTCATAAACTTTACTTGGATCAAGTGTAGTAATGTCAGTTTCCTGCAATACAAGGGGCAAGGTCGAATAGACACGCAGAATGGCCAAGAAAGGCCCTACTTCCTGTTTACAAGGTAAGCTATTGCTATCCCAATGGTATGCAGTTATCGTTTATATTATTATTAGTTTAATGCTACATGCGCAGAAATTTAATTGCCATGCGCGTAAATTAAAATTTTCAATTAGTTTTTCCAGCCTTTGCCAAGAAAGTAAATCGACCCACAACCAACTTTACCCCTGACACTTGTTGCTGCCTTGAACTATTTTTAAAAACCTAAATTTCTAGATTTTACCTCTCTATAACTATCGGCAAGACTATGATAACCTTCATAAAATGGCCAAGAAATACCAGGTTTTTCGGTGCTGATTTATGAAGATTTTATTATCGGAGCTTTTAAAAGAAATATACTGAAATACTGAAAAAGAAAAGAATGTACTAGTGCGAGTAAAAATAACTTTCTACCTTAGACAACACGAAGATTCTCTACTATGTTTGGCATTGCATTAACGGAATTTTGTATCACGGTCTGGTCTAGGTTCCATCACATCAACAATATATGTCGGGACGTCGATAAATATTTCCCTTCTGAAGATAAGAATTCTTTCATAGGTGATCACTTGGATTCACACGAGGGCTTCGGAGTACCCTGAGAAGATGTTGAATGTTGTCATTTTTCTGCCAGAAAGTGGACGCACAAGAGATGTGCCATGGAGTGACATCCTTCTGATGAATATAGACATCGAATCTCAGTGTTGTCTTACTGGCACAGCAGTAAACGTCTTTCAAAGTGGCGGTGTATCTGTCAGAATTTAGTCCTCTTTTGTCAAACGTAATGTCAGATTTTACCCCATAATTATGAAACCCCTGCCTGCATACTTGACCGAAGACTAAGGAAACTGGTATTAAATGTCTTCGTCCATTGGTCTTTTCCAGACCAAGCTGCAGCCTTCAGACGTTAACTCCTCAAACTCGAACTTATCGGAGAAGATTAGACTTCACTAATACTCGAGGGCGTCACCAGATACGTCCTGCGAACAACTGTCTTGTAGTGTTTTATTTTTATTAGACAAAAAGGGCTTCCTACACGCTTCCGTCCCCTCGTGGGAATGTCGGTAGGGTTGGTGTTGGGCAGTTCTTTTGCTCATTTTTGTTGCATGGGCAAAATCAGCAAAAAATCGTGACGGTGAACGTTGACTTTGCGAATAATGGTACTTTCTTCTCGTAGTGTCATTGTTGAAAGCCTTCTTTTGTCTGTGACCATAGCAATGATACCGATCAAATATCCATGGGAAATGTCGAAATCTTTGTCAGTGACTATCTCTGGCCACGCCCTTAAAGACTTATAGAACGACTTAGAATAAATAAAGAAATATTTCAGTAACATCTAAGAGTATTTTTGGCTTTTGATATTACACACTAGTTATCTGCATGTCTAGCCATCCAAAATTTCGTCAGATACCTTCATTTATGGTGCATACAAATTAACAGGGCATAGCACTGTAGTAATACGGCATGCCGGCTACTATTCTTAAGTTTCTTGCTAATTATTTTAGCAATTCTTGAGTTATAACCGAGTGATCGAACAGTTTCAAATGCTTCTCATTTCCGCGTGTCAGTTTTCTGTCCCAGCTCGACTATCACAAATGAATCGTTCATGAAATCTCTGGAATACAGGGGCCGCGGAAGGAAACTGGCCACAATGTCGTTACGTAGTTGTCTAAAAGGAGTAATCCATCATAAATCACTTCGCCAAGTTTTCTTCCCTATGGGGGAGTTCTGACTGCAGTATCCGCAACCCAAACGTTAGGGCATGGAAAATAAAAAAAATCTGACAGAGAAAACAAGAGTTTTTTGAAAAATATAGACGAAATAATTAAGAAAAATGGCGTTATCTTTTAGTATATATATATACTGATCGAAACAATAGGGGGTATTGTGAGAAAATTTTTTACACACTTCAAATTTGTAGAGTTGAATTTGCATAATATCTTGATTTGGTTGGGATGTATTCATTGACGTCATAATGAAAACTAACAGTCACTAACTACACATCCTAAAGTCGCATAACCTTTAGTTGCGCGTATCGCCGTCTCTGGCTTACACTACAGCATTGCACCTGCCTCTCATACTGCTAAGGTGTCTGACGAAGTCTTTCAGAAATGTTTTCCATTCTTCAGTCAAAGATTGACATAGTAGCAGAATTGTCCCAGGAGCGCGTGGTCGGTGTCGATTTCGCCAAAAGGGACTTGTGGTTTCGATGGCTGATTGTTGGGGGCGAGCAGACTGTGGAAGACTTGGATATTTTTCTCCTGAATGTGGTATAGGACAATCTTTTCACATTATACTTTTGCATCATCGCTCTAGATTCCGTGCAAACCCGTAGGAGTTCCATGAAAAAACCCAATTGGTCACTTCTGTGGTCACGCGACACAGCTTCCTTTAAACGATCTCTATCATGTTACAGTCACCAAGCATGATCTTTGTTTGGCTCCGGTAAAATACGTCAACAGACAGCAACAAAGTAACATTTTGATTTACTCTCATTAGAGAAGCAAACCTGGCTCCAGTCTCGCCCTACTAGACTTTTTTGTGTGTAGATTAGAAGAGTTTAGCTGAATTCATACAGTTTGGTCAAAGATACTCGTCACAAACCTGCTGAAATTCCTTGATGGCGAGATACTGCGGTTACCATGAGCCGGATTTGTGATGTGACTGTGATAAGTGCTTTAGCTCCCTCTGCCATGTCCTTCGTAAGCAAAACTGGTTTCTCCGTACCTCTTACAAAGCCGGCTGATAACATTGTCTTGCACCAAGTTCAACAGCCACATCTGCCTGCCTACTCTTGGTCCGTAGAGGTGGCTACGCATCTTTACGCCATTCTCTCAACTTTCGGTAACTATTATGCCATCATTCGCAACAGGATCAAAGGCCAATTTAACATAAACTGACTCACGTCACATGCAGCACTGAAAATAAAATCTTCAAACGATTGAAACCATGAGTTGACAAAGAGTTAAACACCATGCGACTCCTTTTCCGAAACACCTGCAAAAGGGCGCACAAAATGCCTAACGCAAAAATATCTATATACGTCGTTCAGTGTTTTATTGCCAAATACGTTCTTCTATTTCCTTAAACGGATGAAATGATTATTCTCGTAGTGGCGATAATTCCAGCTATTGGTTTCTGAAGTATCAAAAATTGTGCTAATCTTGACAGAAACGTTCAGCTTTTTACATGTTTCGTATCCGTTCCATCTCCTTTTCGGTGCGAAAGCGGGGCCGAAAGTCACCATTATACTATTAACAGCCGGTAATAGAAAACCGGTTAATTAATTACGATTCTCTTATGTGTACAGAGAAAGGATAATGTAAAGTTAAAACAGCTATTTAATTTAGACTTTTTCGCAATTATCAAACAACGTTCGCGACGTGACATCCGTAACTTTGCTGCTGGGATGGGCAAGGACAGAGCTGCGCTTTCAAATGAGCTTCCACGGTGCGAATCTAGACCGGTCTGACGCACGCATCTGCTTTCCAGAATACTTTCCCTGTCGCGGGTTTCACGATGACCAGCTAACAGAAACAAACAGCAAAGCCGGCGGGCGGCTCTCATACTTACTTTGTCGCAGCACGGGCTTCGGTTCGGTGCAGTTCGATTCCGGCGTGAAGTTCGGATGGCACGCGCAGTCTTCGTTGCCATCGCTGTTAATGAAACAGTTCCCAGCGCCGCAGTCCAATGGACAGTACTGCCCGCACAGCTCCCCTATCCAGTTTTTCTCGCAGACGCATTTAATCTCGTAGTCGCCGCTCTGGTTGCAGTACCCTCGATTACACCGGAGGCCGCCGCACAGCGTTTGGTTGGGATCGGCGGCAGTCACCGCTGGCGAGCTGCTGTTGGATAGAGCGCGCCCGCACCTTTGGCCCGTGTAGCCCGCCGAGCAGGTACAGGTGTTTCGGCAGGTCTTGCGATCCATCTTGCACGTCCCGCCGTTAAAGCAGGCCGGCTCGCCGACGGACAGGGAACAGGAGTCGAACGCACAGAATACCGGCACGGGCTGATCGCCGGAGAGGACCCCGAGACCAGCTGCGAGAAATATCGACAAACCCGCGAGAGTTCCCCTCATGGCGGTGAAAGACCGGCTTTCCTCCTGACAGCTAAGACGGGCGGGTCGCGCTGTATCCGGGATATCGTTTTCAGAACCACGCCGCCCCTGCCGGTGGCATCATTAACGACAGCTGCATTCCGCGCACTTGTCGTTATCCCGTTGATACTTTGATAAAACCAAAAAAAAACGCCATCCGATTTACTAAACTATGGAACATTTTCCTGACCCCGATACTTCGTCAACGGATGACATTTTCAAGTCAGACGAACGTACAGCTGCCGTGCGAGGCACGGGTTCTAGGTCACCGCCGTCTACTGGTCGGCCGCTCAGTCGGTTAGCCAGCAACGAGTAGTATTGTGTACTAGAAAACGTCTCCGCATCACTGAATACTGAAACTACTCCGATTTGCTTTTATGCTTATAAATTAATCGCAGTCACTATCCGCATACACTGGCCGTACACGGATTAAAATCTCAGAGTCAAATAAACGCCGTTTCCCACCTAGGAACAAAAGTTAAAGGAAAGCCCACAATTCTGATTATTATTATTATTTATTATTATTACAGACTAACGCTCAAATTCAGTATTAATAATCTTTCCTAACGATTATCCTTACAATATTTCACATGCAGAGAATTTCAAATGAAGGTGCGGTTTGTTATTTGCTCTTTGCGACTCCTTTGGTTGCTGTGTCAACTACTTTAACTGTTCCCTGGGTACACTGAAGGATAATGAGGACGATCACCAGAAACGTTTCCTTTCTAAAACATACACAGGAGATGGGTGGAGCCTTCTGTAGACTTGTGTAACCGGCGTTGCATATGCCGTCCTAAATCCGGATGGAATTCGCTGTTATCTTGACAATTTCCAGGCCAGAGTCG
Source organism: Nautilus pompilius (assembly GCA_018389105.1). Taxonomy (NCBI): domain Eukaryota; kingdom Metazoa; phylum Mollusca; class Cephalopoda; order Nautilida; family Nautilidae; genus Nautilus; species Nautilus pompilius. Next base: position 617,010 of record JACATO010001426.1, read on the forward strand.
CGCTGCTGGTCTCCTATGAAGACTCCAGTACGTTTACAGTAATGATAGAATGCGCTGTAAAACTAAAGCCCGTCTACCGTTTTGTCTCTGGAGCCGTTTTTGACAAGTATATTGCTTGGTTACTTGTTTTTAAATCAATTCCCAAGGTTTCAGCATTGTTGTTATTGCTGTCTAAATGTTAACTAACCTTAATAAATAAACGCAATATTTTGCGTCACAGTCTTATTTAGTTTGCATGGAATCGGCGGAGAACAGTTGTGTCGTACACCGATGGCTACAGGGGAGGAAACCCCCCCCCCGGTGAGTAAACGTAGTGCCGTGGTTGTCCGCAAGGGAGCGCTGCTAATAAGGCTCCACGAGTGGTGCCGGAAATTTAGATCGCAGTGGGAAAAACCTTACCAGAGCTGAACTCTTCATTTTTAAATGCGGGGGAGAAGAAACCGGCGAGAGAGCCCCCCCAAGTCCCACATATCCGGCTAGTGTAGAAAAGCGAGAATAAACTACACCAAAGAGGGACGCCAAACCGACCGGGGGTCGAACTCAGATTTTCAGCCCATCAGTCCAGTAGTTCACCTCGCCGATCGGAGAAGAGGTCGTATCGTTTTCTTTTCCTGATGCACGCATCGGAGAAAATATTAAACAAATGTCAGATGAGAAAGTACACTTTAGTTAAGACATAAGCAGGTGCAATTAGAAATGATTTAATTTTAATGGATGATACGGTCGGCCACAAAACGTACGTGCGACCGGCCAATGCTCTGAAGACTACGCCATTGCTCGTGTGGTACGGTCAGCACCTTCTACTTAGCTAAATGTTGAAAACTGTTTGGGATGCTTTAGAAAAACGTGCTGCCTCCCTCCACTACTACAGGACCACTCTCAAAATCTGTAAGCAGTTCTGCAAAGACAATAGACTTTACTTCCCACCATTATCCTTTAAAGGGCTGTTGGCAGCATGCAAAGCCGCTGTGAGTCAAGTATTTCAGTCAGGGGAGGGTAACTCATTGCCTGTTCTCTGGTTAGTTTTTTTATGAGATTCTTTATGCTAGAATTCCTTTTGCTTCCTGATTCACTACTGCTTGCTTCTCCTTTCATCTCCAGAATTTATATAATTTAAATATCTCTTTAATGAAAAGTTGTTCTACGTGGAAAGGAGGTTGTGTTGAACGTTTGATGAATGAAAATTTTACCTTTTTGGACTTATTTCTGTGTTTCTGTTTTGTTTTTATATACCAGTCTGTGCCAGATTAATCTATTTGGCAGTAATTAATGTCGTTGAGGCTGGGAAAAAGAAATAAAATTTAATCAAGTGCGAAATAACTTTATATCTAATACGCACAAAACTATTCAGCTTTATGATTTCGTTTTCTAGGATATTTATACTTAGGAAAGGTCTTCCGTGGCGGTGCCGTTTTGCGGAAGTCATTGGTTGTTTGGGATGTGAAGAATGGATACAGTTGTGATGATTTACTCGCAGTAAACTTCAAGGTATCAGCAAAAATGGCTTTACCGGGGAAGCATGGCGGCTGAGCGGTCGTTTGGGTTGTGGTAGATTACTGCGGTCTCTGGCTCACCGTCTTGATGAACCCTTCGATGTCATGATGCGAAATCGCAAATATCAAAATGCATTTTCGGGAATTAGTCTTTTTTGAACTCTCAGTCCCGAGCTATCGCAATCTGGCCAATCATTCGTGGTGTGCCGTTCTTATTCTGCTGAAAACTTAACACCTTTTGCATTTATCCATCTTGTGTCATAAATTAAACGGACAACAACCATGGCGATCTTGTTGTACGTCCTTTGTCCCGTGTCCCGGGTATTAACGCCTTTCTGCGAGATAGTGCCTGAGACTTCATAGAGTGGGCGTTTTCTTTTCCATAGAAAACTCTCACGGATGCATTCATGTTCTGCCGCAGTAACAAATGAAGCACCATGAATGATAATTACACAGCTTACCTGCATCTTAACACCCACCGTCCACGGATAAACGGGGCTCTCCCACTTTTATGTCTGTGCTGCTGCAGTTAATTGCTCTTTTTCTTTCGGACACTTTACCAGTCAGCCAGGTGCAATTAATCCGTATGTAGGTCTCAGTTTTTCGACTTTAATGACGAGTTTGAACTTGTATGTAAATAAACACACGAGCAAAAGTTCGAAAGCTGCTCTAAAAACCCTGGGTTGGAGGTTTATCTCGTCCGCTTAATTTTTCCTCAGTTAAAAAAAAGACAATACTTTGTTTGATTTTTTATTAATATATATATATTGCCAGAAATCGTAATTTGAGGAAAGGTAAATGCAAGATAAGGTAAAGGTGAGAACAATTTCTTTTTGTTAGCTTTTAGGAAGATACATTTCGCCAGGCGAACACGAATTTTCACTGCACGTATTTTCCAATGGACTCTTATTAATTCCACTTCCTATTGTTGGACACCATTAAAGAGCCCCGAGGAATGTTCAATCACGGAGAGGTTCCTCTGACGTAAGTTGCCTCATCAGCACGAAGAGTATACATAATACTGGGTTGTTATTACATCTGATCGAGAATTTCATGATTCGCCGACTCAAGTATCTCATTTGGTGTCTCTAGTGAAAGCCAGTAAGCTTTAACGCACCTCCCCACTTTTGAGATCAGGGTGGTATTCACACCTTAACCTGAGCAATTCGTACACATTTTCAGAGGTTTCAATGTGGCCACGCATTCCGAAATGTCGTCGAGCTAAGTACCGCAGAAGGGGGAGAACATTTTCTTAAGCATCTTCGAAATCAGCAGTCGAGCGCCAAAAATTTTCTTTTTATCAACTATTGAAATCGGTCAACTAGATTTCGATGAATTCTATGCTTTTCATGTTGTGAATATTTTTATAATCGTTATTTTTCTTCCAATAGTTAACATATTTGCGAATGGTTTTTCTGATTTACCGTCAGTTTGCATCAAATGTTTTAATACTTGACTGCATGGATGACAACAAGAAAGATCAAGACCTTTGTCATATACACTTTAATACAATCCATCGTAGTCTTTAAAGAGCTTTTGCTAAACAAAATCACCTATCAGAAAACGTGTCGTCAAAAGACCGCTAGTTATCAATGAGTGTTTGTTAACACAGTAGTTTTTCCCTACAGATAAGAACCACTTCTGTCTACATGTTGGAAAGAGATGTGATGAATGAATTAGTCTCCGAGTGTTAGCTGTACACAGCAGTATGTAATAACAGTAAAATCATAATAGGACTGTTCCTATGTGTATATTTCAGTTGCTGAAGTATTGTTTTTTTAGTAATATGACTTAGAACTTGTTCGAAGTTTGAATATGATATAAAAGATATTTAAGTACTGAATATACATGTTACAGCGATTTCATTAAGAGACATTTATTGTTTAATTTTGCAATAAGATGTACATTCATACTGAAATATCTTATTAATCTTAAAGTTTCAAACAAGTTGAAATCATACTTGTAGATAATACTGGATTCAATAAATCATTATTATATAATCAATTCAAAATATAAACTTAAATATTTGGAAAAGTGTTCAGGATATTAAAGTTTATTTTTAATGATACCCAGATCGTTTATATCCGAAACGAGAATATGATATTTGTATTCAAGAATTTTCCTCAGACATTTTTAAATATCATTATATACAAAATAAAAATTAGTATAGACATAATGCAAATAATTAAAAACAGAAATATTTTTGTAAATTGTAAATTCAAATGTGAAGAGAATATTATACATTGATATATTTATATAAAGGTTTAAAGTCTTCCAGAAAGTTTCATTCGCTTTTCCCCTTTCTTCATACGAGTTTGGACTCATACTGTTTAACCACCTGTTGCTCCTTCCAGACCTCCTGACTTTAGAATGAAACTTTGTTATTTTTTTCCCCTTTGCTCGCGGATCATTGCTTCACACTTTCTCAAGAAGCTGGATCCAAATTTGGAAAATCTGTACTCACTGTTCGTGACGTAGTCAGCCAGTTCTGCGAGGTTCTTCACAGCAACCCCCCCCCCCAGGGAAAAGTCTCAAAGACGTTTCTTCGCGTTGAGATACAGGCTTATCGCAGACAAGGATAAGTTGTCATTGGTGTTGGCTTTTAAACATTGCTCGTCTACTGCTGATCTGTGGTGTCTGGCACTATTCACCATGAAAAGTGGTGGAAAATTAAGAACGGATGACAGCTCTAGTGATGAGTCGATTACTTTTCGATTAACTGGTTTAAGAAGAAACAAAATTACTCGACTGGCGCTTCATGAAGTAATTTCAAATTTCATAGGAAACCCAGCTCAATTTATGTTCCAGAAAACTCTGCATTTGAAGCAACAGGAAAGGCCGACATCAGTCGGTCGTTCTAGGACGCACCAGGCCGATGCTATTGCTGCTGTCTTCGTATTTTGCATCTAACGAGACCGGATTTTAATTCAGAAGCTTTCAGTTAAACTGGGCGTTTACAGTGATCACACAATTAAAATCGCATGTCACTTCGCAGTGTTCAGTGAAAGATCACAAGACTGTACAGAATGACTTCCCGAAATGAAAATACTTTATTTCAAATCTGTGAGCGGTAGTTTTGTTCCACGTGTTTTCTGAATTATATTAAATATTACGGACGTCATGGTTGCTCGTACCGTGTATGTAACACTGAATTAATTTTATACAGTATGGCCTGTGCTGCTTTATGCCTTGATCCTTCTTTCTTAATCAGACGATGAGTTGATCTATCATGGAAGCAGATACCTATAGCAGCCGAGCTCTGAAAATAAAGTTCGTCCCTTTTTGTTTTTTAAAACATCAAGTTTCTACAGTGTTTGCATTATTCTAGTTTGTTTTTACGTGAGAGAACATTATGTACAACCAAATAAATACCCCTTTACACGAGTTAACCCTTCATATACCACGTCAGTTTGTGTACCTCTCTTATATCACCCGTCTAGAAGCACTAGTTAGCATTTGTGCTGAACTGGCTGTATATCTATTCAGCAGACTGGTGATACAAAACGTAGGTTTGGAGTGATACAGATTTGTGGTTATAAAAGGTTATTATGCAAATGAGGAAGGTACTGCGTGTCACAGCCTTTAGGACTCAACCTGTACAGTAATATACATTTGAAAAGTAGTGGAATGCAAATGCAACTAGGTGGCATGAAGAGAGTTGAAGATGTTACATCTTTATAAGATCTGATCGTGCATTAAATGAGGCTGTAGAAAAGATTTGTTGTTGCACTCCTTGGAAGTTAAAGAATATCGATAAATCTTCGGTTACATATTATAACAACACCACTGGCCTATAAATGCAAGGTAATAAGCAAAGATTTACTGTTTCTGTTTGATGTTGTTAGTACATCTAATCACAAAAGAAAACTCTCAGTGTATTCTGCATTAAAATTATTACATTTTTATAATATATCTTTATTGTTTTATTTATTTTAGTTCTCAGAATGAAATTGGCGATAATAATATTTATACTTGTCTCAGAGCCACTCCTGCAGATTCCGGCTGTGTGCAGAAAGCGTTTCTCGTATTGTGAAGTAGAATTTTAAATAAATTGGTAGGTGAATAAATTAAAATTTATCTCTACATTATAGTTTTTAAAGAAGCATTTTTGAAACATACAAATGACTTTGTAATTTTGACAGAAATAGCGATAGGTAGATGAATATATAAATAGAGAGATCCATTGGAGTATTAAACTCGGAAAAAGTTATAAATTACATTTTTTCCCCTTCATTTTACGAGAAAAAAAAGTAAAAGTGATCTAAAAGTCATTTGTTTTTTTTGTTCGAACTACGCATTGCGTAATACTTTTGCTTTCCTAAAACGAAGAACCGTATTTAAAACTTCGACAATATATTAATTACTATTTTCGTTTTTACTATGAGGTCGTGAAAGAGCATTCATCAAAAGGGCACAATGTCCAATATATCAGGTTGTTACAAACGTTTTGTCGGTTTTCTTACCGCAGCAATGAGACTTCATATTGTTGCTGAACGTCAAGTTCATTAATCAAAGTAAGTTCCATTACAATCGATACACTTCTGCCAACGAGTTTCAATCGCATTTATACCATTTTTAAAAAATCTGGAATTCTGGAGTCGATAAACTGTTGGAAGGCAGTTTCAGTTGCTTCTTGGCTGGAGAAGGATTTCATATGGAGGAAGCTGTCTAGGTGTTTGAAAAGGCGGTAGTCTGGTGAATAGGCTGGGCGAGGGAGAGCTTGCTACCCCAACGTGTTCAGTTTCTGAAGAGTCATTTTTGCAGCATGAGGACGAGCATCGTGGTGGAGCAGGATTGGGCCTCTTCGATTCACCAATACCGGCTGTGGTTGTGAGAGTTTCTGATGAACAATGTTTAATTCATGACAGTACCTTTCAGCTGTGATGGTTTTGCCAGGTTGCAAGAAGTTATAGTGGATGACAGCAGTTCAGTCCACCAGAGAGTGACCATGACCTATCGGTGGAGGCTGTGTTTTGGAATGTGGTTCGGCGCCTTGTTTCTGTCGAGCCACTTTGCTGATCGTTTGCAATCGTCGTAAAGAATTCATTTTCGTAATGATCCCTTGAAGGAAAGGGTCGTTTTTTGTTTCTTATGACTAGCGAAGAGCAGATCTCCAATCGTCGCTTTTGTTGTTGTTCATTCAACTCGTGAGGCACCCACTTGTCAAGCTTTTTCACCTTGCCGATTGCATCAAGATGCCGGTAAACAGTTGCAGTGCTTACACCAAGCTCTCCAGCAATTTCTTGCACTGTTTTTCTTGGATCGGCTTCAGCTGAGGCTTTCAGACGGTTGTCATCACAACTGGAAGGACATCCGCTACGTTCCTTATCTTCGGGGCTGCCAAACGATATATAACTTATCTACATACAACTCCACATGAATGCAAAATATGAACCCCCCAAATTAACGTAATAAAAATCCGACTTTTGTAACGATCTAATACTCAACGGGGTAGCGACAAGAGATACTGATAGCTGCAGGCGCCTACTATCTGATTTAACACTATTAAAATTGTGATTTTATGGTTAATCTAAAAATCTTTGTAGAGCCTAAATAACTGGGAAAAAAGGTATGGCTGCAGTAATAGCTTTTTGAACGTGTAAATATAATCCGGTCGGAGTTTAGGGAAATCTATTTTGTCAAATTGCATATATCGTTGTATGTCCATAACAATGTTCTACATTATAACTAATTTAGACTTGTTCTATTTAATATAAATATATTTAAATTTTTTAGCCAATTTAGAATTATGACCTCTTCTATTAATAATCGAAAATTTAAAAAAAAATGCGTTTCAATCCAGTAATTTTATAAACATATTAGTTTGGTGAAACCTCTATCAGATTCTTACAAGAAGATTTTAATAGATATCAATAATATTGTCGAAACTCTGAATCGGCTGAAACAATATTAATTATATAAAATATTTATTTTAAAGAAACCTTTTAGTATGCACATTTTGATAATATTTTATTTTTGGAAGAAAATGAATTTGGATAAATCCGTTTAATCTGCAGAGCTAAATCTGCGAGAAATATTTCTCTTCGTCCTAAATTAAATGAGCCCACCAACACTGTAACGCAAACGAAAGTTGATGCGGAATTGGATGAAAATCTTCCATCCTCCGTACGCAAATATCCTTAATTAGACGTTTCTTCCGCGGAAAGTAATTATGCATTGTTTACTTTCACATCGACTTCGCTTTGTTATTTCTGTCCTTTTAATCGGTCGATGTGACCCCAAGATGATGACTGTACTTGAAATTTTTCTTAGAAGATAGCGCCACAAACGCTTCAACTTTTTTTCATTTTAAATCTTTATGCAAACAGATATCTTGAACAAACCGTATCAAGCCAATAAAAGCCCAAAATACCCAAGCATACACTCGTGCTCACACCACTGATGACGAGAAGATAATTACACATGATTATTGACACCTGGCTGCTTGCCAGGTGGATTCTGATGTTTAAATTTGTATTGAGGATTTTAAAATAAACAAAGGTGTTGTGACTGCTTTGATTAAACACTCATGAAAATCACTTTAATATGGTATCTGAAGAATGGAATAGCGCATCATTGGCAAAACACTACATTTCTGTGGGGTCGGTCTCAAGTGAAACACGTGTGGAATATCAGAAAAAATTTTCTATTTTTTTATTATTTTAGCCGTTAAAAATGTTACTTTAAAGTCATAACTAAACTATGTGAGCACTTCTGAAAAAATTTCTCAAATGATTTTTTTTTTCATTCTCCTACCTGCTTCAGTTGGCTGTAAATATAGACACACACATTCCAAGCCATTGTTTTTACTGCAAATCAAATTTGCAACCAACAATGAACTTATGGAATCAGTATCATGGTCCTAAAGGCTTAATTTCCTTACCAGGAGTAGGTTTTATGAAAACTTTCTTTTCTCTTGCACGATTCAAGAGGACTGAAATGTGTAGGAGAAACGTTTATTTTTAAGATCTCATATCTGCAAAGTGCTGTGGACCAGTCTGGAGAGGATTTACCATTCCAACGAATGTCCTAACTGCTTACGTTTAGTGACATAAATTAAGCACATTCTATTTGTCTGAATAACAAAGCGGACCTGGCGCTAATATCTCTGGAAAAGTCGGCACAACATGAAATTTTTTTTTATACAAAGCAATTTTCGTAAGATGAAGTATATAGATAATTTATGCAAGTTCTTTGTCTCTATAAGAAAGTATCATTAGCCAGTAAGTGAGCTCGTCATTCACTGTTTCGCTGGTCAGAAGGTAATCACACAACCCCGGACAAAGATATTTAAAATACAGAAAGCCAGAGCTCAAAGTTTCTTATACTCAATATACATAATTAATCATGTGTGTGTGTGTGTCGTTACTCTGTTTAGTAGTACATCTCAATTATGCAAGTTTCATAGGAGAGATTACTGTGAGCTTTATGGATGATGCACTGACAAGTTGCAGATCTGTGATGCGAAATTCACCACGAAGCCGCGACGACGTGAAAACGAGGACGCCGCAGTTGTTCAGCACGTCCCTGGACTCGCCATACACACCCTATTGTCGACCTCCTCGCTCATATTTCATTGTCACAAGCACCTGCTTCGCTGCAGAGGCGGCGTTTAGCGAGTAAGAAATCAAGTTTCTCAAATCGGCTCAAAACGCTCGCAAAAAAAAAAAAAAGGTGTAGTCAGCGAACAGATTTCCTGAGTATTAGCGGCGTGTACTCTTCTCCGGTCAGACCGACAACCTTTAACCAATGACGACTCGAGTCCGGTTAGCTCAAGGGCAAGTATGCAGAAGGGAGTGTAGAGGTATGCGTCGCCATCCGGCATGGTAAAAAAAGAATTTGTATTTGTCGAAAGCCGTCCCGATTTGACCGAGCACCTGGACGTTTTAAAGATAATACCACTATATCGACCAGGAAAACTCCAGTTTGATGTCCGTATTTTTTTCAGGTAGATAGCGCTATTTACTTTAGCTTTCCCGCGGCCAGAGTCTGCGAGAGAGATGAAAGCGTTAGGCGTGGGGTCCCTGGGCGCTCCGACCGACTCCGTGACGAGAATATCAGATCGAGCGCCTAAGGGAGCACATTCAGACCGTCAGCCGAAAGAAACTCCTCGACTACATTCCACAAACGCGAATAAATTAAAGAGGTTTCTTACACGGATAATAGGGTAACCTGAACCGGAACATGAAACAAAACTCTTGTAGATTTAATGCTAAAAGGGCAAAACTCATTGTACTGAAAAAGGTATTTCGACCAGGTACTAACCTACATAGTGTAATTGCATTTGACTTTATTTTAAGTTTTCCGCAACGGACTAACATTTAGTGAAAAGAAAGGGAAAAAAAACAGCATTTTCTTGGTGTGAGAGGGGAGGATTACTAATTTAAACGCGGGAACTAAATGTAAATATTTTCCAAAGTATTCTTTTAAAATCGAGGTAATTTAAGTCATTCTGACGTGTACCGGGTACATGACGAATGAATCAGTAAATAGGCTAAACTGCTATTTCACGCCGTGAGCTGATGGATATTCACTTATGGGTCTGAGGAATTTTACGCGCAAATTTATGATATCTGTTTTAGTTTTTACGTTCCGATAATCACCTAAGAACAGCACAAGGTCTGCTAGTCGGGCATTACTACCAAGGTTGGAAACAATTTTGCAAAGTCCTTCTGGCTAAAAATAAGAAGACGTTTCCTCCCTATTTAATCTTATAACAGGGCGAACACCGAGGAAAGTCCATCTGCACGTGTTCTTTAACGGGCTGCATCAAAGAAGCGTCTTTACATGGAATTTGTTTTCTTTCATCTTTAATCTTTTTCAGCGAAAGCGGTCAAGAAATGGTAAAACCAGGATCTATGGTAGAAGATTGCGCTGCGCTGTTGCGGCGGTAATAAGGACGGATTTAGCAATTCCGACTTATTTTAACGCGCACCAAGCCCCGCTATCAAATACTTTTGTTAGCCAAACTCCTCATTCGTCTTGTATCAGCGTCTTAAGGTGGTACGGAGCCAACCTCGGCTGGAAGATCAGAAGAGAGAAAGAGAGAGCCACTTGGTGAGTACGTAAAACGGTTGTAGCTGTTTTACGAATGACTCATCCGCATGTTTTTTGGGACAGGCCAGCGTCACCCCGACATTCTAGACGTCTTGGATTTCACCAGACGATTAATCACCCGGAGATTTGCGGCTGCCTTTCTTACGAAGACTGCGATGTTTTCTTTTCTTCTTGAAAACGTTTCAAGCAGTCCCGCCCATCTACTGACCGCCAGTGGAAGGTTAAAACATTCAGAAGAAAAAACGGAAACTTTTAAGACATTAGAAAGAGATATTATAATTCGTAGTGCAGGAAAGGGAAGTAACTCGTTTCGGCTCCTCGCGATCGATTCTCGAATATACGGTTCATAGGTGAATGTTTTCAGATATCTGTCATTGAAAACCTGCAGTACCTCACTTAGCCTCCTCCTCCTCACGTTTTGAGTACACGCAAACGCCACAAAAAATAGCAAGTAATTCATGAGAGAACTTTTGAATCTTATTCCATGTTTTCCACAGAGAAATTTGGTCGATCTTCTGTCTGAATGTTCGCTTACCCGTCCGGTTTCTTACAAAAGAGTGCGCAGCAGGAAAACCCAGAACTCTTCTGAACGGAGAGACGAATGGCGAGTGATAGCGAAAATCGATCCACCTACACAAATCAAATAACCTGAGTTTGTTTTAGATGGTAGAATACTAAACGAAATCAAAACATAATTTAATTTAAAGCGATAGAATTTATTACCCGCATATTGTCAAAACTCTGTAATTCACGACAAAAATGGTTTTCATTTGAACTATATAAGCTTCGATGATTGTTCCCTGACGTTCCAAAAAGCTTTAATTTTAGCCGGAAGGGTATGAATATCTGCTGGGGAAAAAAACAAACATCAGTGAAATCACTTTTACTCTGATTGTATAAAAATAATTACATTTTAAGTAGCGATTTAAAATTCTCTTAATCTTATCTTTTATTTAGATAAACTGCAAACAAAAGATAATAGGAGATGTCGTATTTGTTTTCTTCCTATCCTTTAAAAAAAAAGAACACACCTAGTAAAGGAAAAAAACAAAATTAAGTATTTTAATGACTTGCTGATAAAAACGATATAACTAGCAGGTTATATCTTTAGTACAATAATAGTACTTATTTAGGATTTTAGATAAGAATTCCCTGTTACTGTCTGTAAGGTGACTGCAATAGAGAGAAGCTCGTGTGCTAAACGGTGTAGTAGCTGCCCGAAAACTGTGTCAGAATTGACCTGGAATATTTCACATTTCTCCTAGCTGGTGAGACATAAACTTAGGATTTACCGTGAAAAGGCTGCTCGGAACAAGCAACAACCGACTGGCCGCGTAGTGGAGTGGGCAATTTATTCGAAACCGAAGAAAAGAAACGACTTTAGATTTTCTTTTCTCTGTCGGCGGACACAAAAGCTCACTTAATCTCGCACCGGTTGTATCTACATCGCTGGAGGCAAAACCAATCCCCACCTTTTAGAAGTCATTTAAGAAAAGAGATAACATTATGTTACAGAAATGGCTGCTGAGTAGCGTTTTAAAAACAGAACGGTGTTAGTTAATTAACGTTCGATAAGGTTATTATAAACAGTGAAACTCCGGTTTTGAAAGACATTGCAGACTCACTGGTTCCGTTCAGTCTGGAGGAGCGAATGAGAACTTAAAAGAATGAATCTTTATGCCGTTATTATTTTAACTAGACAGGTGTACCTCAAAAAATCCCTCCCGCCAGCAGTTTTAATGATGCCGAGTAATTTTATTCATGTACTAGAAGCCAGTGTCTTTTTTACTTTTAGGCAACGCGTTGATAGACAGCATCTTTATTTTACCTGTGTTGACCAATGTCGAACGACTCCTGCCAGTCTCCTTCTGCCTCATCATCATTTCTCAAAAATCCACCGGGTGCGATCTAATCACTAGACTTGGCTTCCTAATGATAAAATCGCTTCATTGTTTGTTCATCTGCTGAAGAGATTTTGTAAAACCATTAATAGCTTTCTTAGCTTCTCGGGACAATAGAAACCGGTAAATATTTTTTGGCTATTAGTTTTGCTCGAAAGCATTCTAGAAGTGGGAGAAAAGAAGGTGAGTCAACTCCATTTCTTACTAGTGTCACAAAAGCCAGTCGTAACGACGTCACTATGCGAATGTGCCAACGAGTCTCACGACAGATCTTTGCTACTCTCTACGGAAATACAGAGCACGTTGTTGTAACCACCGACGGCAAACTTTTCATTATATAGTTACTTCATTAAAAATATATCATATACTTTTTACAATTTTCTGCATGAAGCTTTGCAGTTTATACATGTTATAATGTTGTTTGTTTGCTATTTCTAGCTAAAACTGTTCGGTACATCAGAATAAAACTCCGCTGACTGGCACAAGGAACCCAGGGAAGATGTTTGCAGAATATCCACACGGCATTAAAGATGGCCCTCTGGCTGTTGTTAAGGAACTGGTAAAGATGTAATTTTTCCCCCGGCGAATGTTTTCCTGCCGGCTTAGAATTCTCGGAGATTTTTAACACCTTTCCAATGAACATCTAACACCTAACAACAACAAAAAATTGTCACATTTGTTTTTTGTTTTTTTTTTTTAAATTACGAAATAAAAAGGTAACAACATTATTTTTAACCTGACTTTTGTAGGAGCCGACGAATAGCGATCAGGTCTTTTCTAAAGTTTCTAACATGTCTAATGATTAACTCTTTGGCTTTCACTGTAAAAATAAAGTTGAATCCAAGATGCTGATCTATCAACAGCAGGTATGCAGAAACAAGTTTTTAGTTTATTTACCAATACAGGCTGGGGGGGTCATCGTGGCCTCTGCGAGTAACGAATTATATCGATACGATCTCTTCGCACTGATAATATTAACGAACACTACTCGCGGTTTATTCCCTTTTACATTTTTTTTTTTATTTTTTTTTTTTGCTTAAAATAAAATTTCTTCAAACAAACCTTGCAAATTCTCTACCCACATTTTAAACCTTTTTCTATACCGTCCGGGCTCCCTTTACAACTTGATGTGTTGCCCGGTACGTGTTGACCCACAGCGGCTGTGACATAACGTCTTCGTCATTTAACATAACCCTATGTAACGATTAGTCCACATATCGCTCCTCACGTCTCGCGTTACGCATGTAACTACACAGCCAGTACTCAGAAAGTCTTGATTTACACATTTTAAAAAAAGAAGAAAAAAGAAGAATTTTTGGCGCGGGCGGGAGGGGGCGGGGTGGAGGGTGGGTGGGTCATATTTTGAAATTTTTAGTTCGTGATTAAACAGAAAAAAATAACGATTTATTATTTTTTTTACCTTTCGTGTTCGACGTTCATCGGAAAGTCGTTTTAAAATCTCCAAAAGCTTTAAGAGTGCAGACAGACAGGCATTTTCTGGTCGGAAACACCTCTACCAGATACACAACAGGTTTCAATGCCTTGTAAATATCACGCGAATATCCTCCCTCCGCTTCTTGTGCCAGTCAGTGAAGATGAAGAATTTTAGTTTGATGTACTGAATACTTTCGGCTACGAGTAGCCGAGGAACAAAATTATAACATGTACAAGCGGCGAGGCTTCATTGGCGCCAGTACTGTAAAAAAAAAGAGAGAAAGTATATAGTATGTTTAATTTTGCTCGTACCAGAGGCAGGGATGCGCAATCTCAGTAACCAGAGAAACGTGAAAAATATCTGAAAAGTTTTAATATTCCGTGTTTATAAAAAAAATAAAATAACATGGGATTAGCGTAAAAATGAAAGAAAAAATGCAATGACTGTGTTTTTTGATAGGCTTTAACCTATATAAATGCTGTCGAAAAATCATATGTTTTTAGATAAAGTTGGCTGCGCAAAATATGCGTTGGTAAGGGAACCACCTCTATTTAATATATATATATATAAATGTGCTCACCGTAAAGAGAAACGTATGTAAAGTTATTTTACAGAAGGCTAACTGCAGTCTGGCTTAGCACTGCCTAATGATGAATAGGAAGCATAAAACAGACAGTTATGAGAGCACCTGTTAACATTTATAAAAAATAACATTTTTAAAATAATTTTGAACCGTCTGAAAATTAGTAAGAGCGATTATTGTAAAAGTTACAACTTTTTTTCTTTTTTTCCATATACTTAACAGAATAAAATATTTTAGTTTTACACTACACTAGACAATAATACGCAGAGGTGCGTTTTTAAAACTATAAAAACTTTCAATAGTTCCGACCAAAAAAGAAGCAAACAGCACGAACAGAAAGTTTTCACCTATCATTAAGACAATTTCAGACAGAATTTGTCATTAGAGATACTGACTTAATGCTCAATTATAAAAATAAGAGTCAAGAAAATCAAATAAAATTTTAAGGAGACAGGTCGGAGTTAGCAGTCGATGCGAACATCTGCAATCAAGGAGACGATCGTCAGATATGGATCGTGCAGGTAAGATTTGAGTTTCAAAGTTTAGCAATTTTCCAAAAGAGTATCTCTGAAGGAAACAATAAAGGCTAATAGTCCAGCAAGTTTCAGAGTCCTAGTTATTCCCATTTGGTACGAAATCAGAAGGAAAGTTTTTTGTAGTTGGGTTGGGTGAATTTCGTAGGGTAAAGAGTTTTATTGGATAAACTGCTATCTGCAGCTGTTCCCTCAATATTTTACCTTTTGTGAAACAACTACAGAAACATTATTTAAGAACATGTTTATACACACATTAATTATATCAACTTAAAAGTTTCTAACTAATATAAATATTACAATAGAAAAATAATTAAGAAACGGCACAAACTTGATCGACGACTCTTTAGTTTGTATGGGTTATCACGTGCGTCTTGTAGACCCCTTTTTTTAAGATTGATAAACAGAACCCTCTCGAGCGCAAGCTGTAGTGGCCATGTGCATCGATCGCTTTAATAATCTCTTCAGGGGCTAGCTTTCAGTTCTGAGATGAATTAATAAATAATCAGGAGTTGTTTTTTTTGGGGGGTGGTGTTTCTCGTTTCTGGCAGGAGGGAGGCCAACCGCCCACGTGGCTATTGTAAACGTCTGTTGCAGAGGTCTCCGGTCCAACCACTGTGGCACAGGCAGCGGAACTTCCGATCGGCGAGCGAATGGATATCGCAGACCCCTTGCTGGCACTGGAATCCCTGGGTGCACATGGTCCTTGACGCAATGAACGGGGAATCTGAGTTCGAAGCCGACTCGATCAGCGCGATCCGTACGTCAGGGTTGTTGAGCGGTAATCCAAAGCACCAGTTGTGGAATATGAAAAACACTAGAACAATCAAAAAAGGGAAGTCTCTTCTTTCCATTTAAACGGGTTCCGTTATTTAAAGGTGCGAATCCATAATCATCCCTGGCAATTTTCTTTTCAGATAAACCTTTCCATACATATATAATTTCTATTCCTAGTCTGACTCCTGCTGAATACTCCAATTTTTTATTTTTTTTCCCTTCAAATTTATGCACTGTCTTTTTTTAAAAGGAATATTACACTTTCTCTCCTTTAAGCCATCGCTTCCTTCTCTTGCTGTACCAGAGATATTCTGATTTCTCAGGAAAACCGATACTTGCTTTTTTTTCTCTTTATTTTATAGCCCCGATTTTCTGCTGTTATTTATGTTTAGCTGTGACAGAAAAACATATCGAGTTTTCTTCCCCTTCGTATCGCTCTGAACAGACTGATCGCGCCGGCAGCCAGTAAATCTTTCCCCACACTCCAGCTGGAAGAAGGTCCGGTCCGACACGGATGTCTCTTCGCTTAAACTGGATGACCCCTACTCGAAGGAACGGTTTCCAGTGTTCATCTCGCGACAGCTCTACCTTTTATACTGAAGTTCTCCCCCTTACGTGGGAACGCACCGCAAGAACCAATGACAGAGAAAAGGAAGTATTCGTTTAATTTTTCTCACACAAATCAAAAGCCACGTTTTAATAGCTCCCTATAAATTACACAACTGTTTTGACAGTCATCCATCACCTGGGTAAACGATGTTGACAGACGGCTTTTCTTTCCGTAGACCTCGCTTTCTACTCACTCACCGACGCCGGAGTAACGCCACCCAACCTATGACACTAGCAGCAACAGGTCTGTGATTTTATACCTGGAAGAGTTCGGCCACTGCAACATCGGGCAGGCAAACAGGAATTTCACGCGCTATGTAATCACAAGACTGAAACACGGATTCTGCAGTCTCTTGATCAGGGCGATTTGCCTCCAATAGGAACCAAAGCTCACCTAGGCGCGTCGACGTGAGAACTTTGACAAAACAAACATTGATTAAGGGTCTAGAAACTTCCGTAACTGTGTGAATCAACGCAGCTTCCACACCTAACTATGAGAAATCACAAATCTCTTCGACACAGCTGCTAAACGAGTCACGTTTTACAGATAAAAAAGAAGTAACGATGGGATTTAAAGCCAAATCCTCAAATAAACAACAATCCCGTTTGTACAAACAAACACAATTTATTATTAAACAATAGAACATTTAATATTATAAAAGATTTAATTAAGATTCTGTGATACTGGAATTAATATACTTAGTAAATGCTGAACGTCGGAATGATTTGAACTTGAAAAGAAAAGGAACATGCGAAATTTCATTAAACAAGGAAGTTAATGTTGTGCAGATGTCTTTTGTACAGAACTCACAGCTTGAAGAATGGAATTTTAACAACCTAACCTTGGTGTGTGTGTGTGTGTGTGTGTGTGTGTGTGTGTGTGTGTGTGTGTGTGTTTGTGTGTGTTAATGGTAAAAAACTAGTTACTTTATGTTATTCTTAAAACTGAAAAATCTCAAAATTCTTCTACTACAGCATCAAAAATGATCTCACGAATTGTGTATCTTGAAATCCAGGAGTATTTAATATTGTGTTGGCAATGAATTTATCATTGTAGGAGCCGATATACATTTATGTATACTTAAAGTAATATGTAAATGTATCGTGATATCTGAATTTAAAAAAAAAAACACAGGGAGGGATGAAGCGCTGAAATTGCATTATATCACTGTTTTTACACTTTCGCTATACCACATGCTCGCAAAAAAACTTCACTTGTGCTGACCAAAATCAGCGTGGATCCAATGTCTTTTGGAAAAAAAAATGTATGCCATCATCGTTTCCATATGTCATGTGACAAACGGTCTTCTCGGTCTCATTTTATTGTCTAAGGTGCGCAGTCCCTCAAAAATGTTTTGTCCAATAAAGTAGCGAATAGCAAGACGTCATTGTTTCAAATTAAACTGTTTTCTTAATTTACACTCAATGCCCTAGACGGGCAGAGTGAATGCATTTACTTATTTTTTGTAGATTACCGTTACATATACATTATTGGGAAAATATAGTGAATTTCCTACCTACCACTTTGAATTATTAGTGTAATTGTATAGGTGTCTTGTCTGGAGAGGATTACAATGTAAACTATCATCATTTCATATTGAACAAGCTGTTACCACAATGAAGTATTTTAATATTTTTATCACTCTAAGTGTATTTGCAATTAACCTCTCATCATATGAGTGGTTGGCCAGCTACGTTTTGTTATTTCAGTAGCGAATATAATACAGCGCCCCAACATAATAATTTAGACACTCGGTATTATTACAATGTATTAATTTGTTGTGTAAAACTTAAAATGATGAAAAAAAATCAATAAGCTGAAACCCTTTACGTTAGGACTGGGTCCAGCCACTTTCAGCAGCAGAAAAAAAAAGGGTTCTGCCCTGTTTTGAATTGAACCAATCAAATTTGTTGTTACATTCTGTTCTGGATTCTCCCAAATTCGTCTGACCTGACCTTTGTGTGTTCTAGCGTCATCTTCAAAGACTGTAACAAAACCCTTTGTCACACAGAAATAAAACACTGCTCTAAACCACCGTTTACTCATTTTTTTTGTTGTTGTTGCAAGGATGATGCCGTGGAAATAATTTTGACGATAAGTGCAGATATAGTGAGTAATAGCACTTGGTTGTCGTGATGTCACAGTCGTTAAAATCTTCCTGACAGCTTTTGCGCAGCAATCATATCCACCTCAGTAAACGTCACAATGATATTGACCGCAGACCCATGCGAAGTCTAAAAGCCATTGGAAATTTGACATTGACTCTGGTCTAACAGTGAACGGGTAAAGGAAGAATTTTGCAGCATCCACTCGTTTTTCAGACTGGTGGTAGTGCTCAACTAGGTTTGCAATATACAAATGTCACACATGAAGTATGCAAATTTTCGATCGATTGCATTCATAATGAGGATTACCAATGTAAAATGATAGGGAACTGTCTTGTGTCTGTACATCTAAAACTGATACCTTCATCGGATTCCTTCACCAGGTTGGCAAATATGTTTGGCGCAAATATCCGATAAAATCTCGAATATTAAAGCTTCTTTATATTAGTTAAGAAAAACTGGCAAAATACAAAATATGAAAATGCATCTCGAAGATAAGAAACATTAAACTTGATTTAAAGTTCTTCTTTATAAGTATAACTCTGAAAATGTCATGTAAAGATAATATGTTTATCAAAAACTAATGATGTTATCCATGTACTCTGTTTAAAAACCCAACATTTAGTTTTGTTTACCTCAATATTATAAGCATTAACGACATATGAAAAATGATAAAAATAAAGTTTTAATAAGTTTTAACATCTATCACAACAGCTTTCATCGTTTGATGTCCGCTTCTCTATTCTAAAGTATGTAAAGTCACGTGGCACTATAGTGCAGTAAGTCAGTATCCGTCTTCACAACAAACTAATGACGGCACGATACCACATCTCACACGATACAATAATCTTACTAACAGCAAGCCGGAAACTCGTGGTTAACTCAAAGTGTTTTAATTTTCAAGGAGATTCGATTCTGGCTTCTGTAAGTGCAGCAAAATCCTTGTGGCCTTGGACGGGATTGAGTTCTTTTGGTGAAATTCGCGATCGAACTGTGGTTGAATATTTGACGCCTAAAATGACGGATGCTCTCTTTCTATTTTGACTAGTGGCAGAAATGGCCAAATATTATCGATAGCCTCTGGTTTTTGTGGTAGTTAGAGGCTTTATAACTAGTTGTCAGATTGGACATTTCTTGACTACTTTAACGTTGCGACCTGGTTGGCTTGAATCAGAGAAGCTTCACGGAGATATAATGCGAATCTCCTTGTAGTAGTTTCTCAACGATATCTTCAGATACGTGTCAGCTCTATAATGCGCCGAAAGTTCTGATGATGTTCTCTACTCAATCGAAATCTCTGTTTATCTGTATCCATTATACGAAAAGATGAGGATCGAATTTTTTTTTTTTTTTAGTATGTTATGTTCAGAATTCGTCTGAAGCAAACGGAAAATTTAATAGTAAATACCGCGTTTTTATAACATAAAACCAGTATCTTGGTTCCAGAACCTTCCACGATAATAAACCTAACGAGATAAATACTTCCTAACTTTTTAAGAAAATCCTTGAATGTTTTAGCGACACTTCCAGTGAATACCTGCGATAGGACCATAAATGAAGATTCCACACCTCTGTCCAAATTCGCGGGAAGGGCTGTGATCAGCAGGTCTGGGCAGTTATTCTGTCTTAAGAAAGCCGGCCTTAAAGTCGCAGCCCAGAGGCCGCGCTCCACTCTTCTGGAATGTCAGCTGTAGGTCACGTGGATGCGAAATGGACGAGAAATAAGTGCGGACTACAGTTGTCCCCCGGTATTCGCGGGGGTTACGTCCCTTGGCACCCGCGAAGAGTGAAAAACCGCGAATATTGGACGTGGTCCATAAAAATGCCTATAAACGTCAAAATAGAACGTAACATATAATAAAAAATATAATAAATATATAATAATAATTTAAAAAAATAACAACACTCAACAACAAATACTCTAGAAGACAGCTACACGCGGTAAACTGGGATGATGCGGGGCTGCTGGGCTGCATCTGTCTGAGACAGCGCCTCGTGGGCAGCAGCCAATCAGCAGCAAGGAGAAATGAATAACGCTCTCTGATTGGCTACTTTCAAACCTCCAGCCAATAGCGTTTATTTTATATCGAGATTTTTGCTGAATTTACGTTGGTATTTTACAAAATTAGTAAATTATATTGTTATTAATAATTTAGCGTTAAAAAGCGTGAAAAAATATATTGCCACGAAAAGCCATAAAAAAATGGCGGAAGATATTTGCGATTCCGCGAATATGCGGGGGTTTCCACGAACAATTATTAGTTAGGTTCTAAGGGAAATTCCGCGAATAACCGGGGCCGCGATTACGGGGGGGGGGTGGTCGACTGTATTTTTACCCTCACCATGGCTATCACATAGCACTTCAGAGTCGCCAGATGGCTCCAGAATTTGGTTCAAGCATCTCTTACGACGGTGCTTTCGCCGCCAAATCTGTCACAAACAGTCCGCGGACCTTTCATTTGGACGGCGGTTAATACGGGTCGGCCATTAGCGAGTAACTAATCGACTGGTGACTCGACTTATCGATGATCGAACTCCGCAAAGTACAGCACACGGATGTGTAAATTCCTGACGAGCGTGAAGGATCCGTGGAGTCAGAATTGTGCCTCCTCCTTTTGCGGCTTCCTACGCTTTGTCTTGATATAAGTAATTAAATACAATAAAACAACTGGTATGCTTACAGTCATTAATGTACTACTGTCGAATAAGTTCATAAATGACGCGCATCTGTAGGTTCGTATTCTGCGTCGTCGCAGCACAGGGTTATCTTGGTTCCTCAGCCAAAATTCATTTCATATCGGGAAAGGCTTTCATCCAACGTGTGTGAACGAGGCCTCGATCGGCTTACGGAAATTCACTGTTATTACATAATTTAATATTACTTGGAAAAGGGGTTGCATTTTAAACTTTTTAACATTATTACGTACGAATAAGCTTCATCCTCCATTTCTTCTGTAAATCCGCAAATTAATATAATCAAATGAGAGCACGCAAAATATAGATTACTCGGTTCTATCGCTATTACGTAGTTAAACAATAAGAAGCCGAAATGCACAATAGTATCGAAAATAAAAACTTTAAAACAATTATCAGTTGAAGGCGTAATCCGCCAGTCGAACTCTCCTCACTCAAAAGCAAAGGCCAAAAGTAGTTTACTTATGTCCAGTAGAATGCAGGCACAATGTATCGATAAATAAGCAAAGTTAAATTATTTAAAAACTGAATTTTTAAAAGTTAGATTTTATAAAAATAATTTTGTTTTCAAGGTCTGAAATAATAGGTCTGTATGCATTGTAATAAAATATTTGTTTTCAGGGAGGAAATACAGAGCTCATTATAAGTTTCCACCAGTTTAATGTTTTTGTCATGTAGTTAGTGTGCCTGTCACATGTTGCTTCCTACTCAAGATTTACTAGCTTTCTACGCTGGATTATTCACCCACTTCGAATAGTCCCCACATCCTGAACTTTAGCAACAGAGACTGGCTTAAAATAGATATTACATCAAACGGCCATCCTTGAATATTCGACCGCAATATCAGTACGCCGCCCAACTGACAAATAAATCTTTGTCTGAAATGACGAGCTGTTGTCTGCTCAATATTCTAGTCTTGTTTCGACAAAGTTAGCCAGGAGCCTCCATTTTTAAATTTCAGTAGCGAAGCATTCGGTAGTGCACGATTCGGGAGCTTATGGTATGCGTGCCACAGGTGTCACGTGAGAAGGCTTTGTACAGTACGGCAACTGTCTATCTAATCAGGATCACTTTTTAAATGTTACACGGTCAGATGGAGGTTCATGTGTAATCCTGAATTGAAAAGCCTGACGCTAAACGGTTAAAATCTGTGATGATTAACGACTGTTAACTAAACGGATCACAGGACTATCAAGTTACAGAAGGAAGGTACGGGACTGCACTGCGAATAGTGAATCGTGGTTAACCTTTTAAGGGAGTTTGTCAATAGCTCTGAGTCTTTGTCCAGTAATTTTCCAAATAAAAGCTTGATCTTGCTTCAATTTAAAGGATCAAAGAAATTCCAGTCTGTTTACGAGTGAGTGAAATGGCTGAAGATTTATGAGACCAGCAAACTGTGGCTTTAAAGACGCTTGGGATTTTCAGGGCGACGCTGGCTGAAATCGCTGACATTAAAGTTGATCCTTGTCTCGACATTATTTCGAAATACTGTGCTTCAGAATCAGGCTGCTTCTAAGAGCTACGTGTAACAGCAAAAGCTGAAAAACATTGCTAAAGTTTTTATTAAACATTAGAAACCCAGAGAACATAAAAAGAATCTTCTTAATCACTAATGGTCAGTCGGCTATGGTGGTAAATAACAGGGCATTTGTGCAGCTCTCAAAACAGCTGACTGCCCACGCAATTGTCAAATTTCTTTGCATCGTTCACTAGGGTGGGGTCTTTACGCAGAAACTTCAGATTTCTAACTTAACCCTGTGACTGTGGTGAAGATTGGGAATTTTCCCTTTTTTTTTTTTTTTAATGTATCAGCTCCAATTGGTAAAGTTGAAGCTTCTGCCTGAAGAACCTGACTGGGCATACACAGACACCCATCTTCTCCCGCCGCTTAACCAGATCGCTCTGCGAAATTCTCTCGATGTTATTAAGAAGTTTTACCCTGAACTGGGCGATGACGAGTAGTAAGTAGCTCGCGCTCCCGGCTGACACCGCCCCTTAAATAAATGTACTTTTCACTTACAGAAGCCAGGACAAGCAGTTTTGATCTGTTTGAAACTGGAAGCCATAGCTGCCAAACGAATAAATTTCTTCGTAGGGATTTTCGAGCAAGCTTACGCCACTTACCTCATCCCAAAGAGCTGTCTATCATCACGCTGCGCTGTCGCTGTCAGTGATGCTGGGCTTCTTTGTGCTAAAGCTCGAATCTGAGTCTTTGGAGAGATTTCGAGATTTTCAGTATCCCAGACCAACGTCTTCATTCCTCATTAAGCCCGACAATGCCTACAAGGATGGGACTTTGTTTGGAAGGATGCAAATTCAATTTGAAAGTTTTAAAACCCTCAAACTGATGGTCGCCAAAGTTTAGAACTCTGCAAACTGTAGCCAGCTGGGCCTTACTTACTGAACATTAAACATAGGGTTTACATACTTATATGAGAAAATATTTCTACTTATTAGATTTGTTGTTCATCCTTCCCGCAGCAGACCGATAAATGATCACTCAAAAGCCTGTATGCAGCTCAAAGTATCCAAGAACGCACCCGGCCCTGGAAGCCACACTCGGAAAAGACAGAAAAGCAAAGATCCCAGCTAACTGTGTATCTGAACTTTCCAGTCTAAGTGACATACTTCTGAAGTGGTACTAGAATAGCATTAGTATAATGTGTAACGTTATCAGCGTAGTCTGAACTCTACCAGAACGGTTAACCTTTAAATTACAGTTCCAGGGGAGGGGACATTTTTTTGGAAAACCATCCTTGAACACTTGCCGATTTCCTTGCTAAAACCATATGACTCCACTTATGAAAGCAAATTCTTTGTTAACTAAATTGCAAATGAAATCTAGTTAGTTGTAAATTAGCTCATTTTGACATTGGCTTCAGGCGTATCTCACTCTACGCATCCACGTTATCCATTTAGTGGCTTTAATTGTCCAGTCGCAACAAGCAAAATATTTGCGGGTTAAAAACGATGACATTTCGTTTTCTGTCCACCCCGAGTTCAGACTTCACCTTTCGGTTGCCTCCACAACAGTATTCTTGGTGTGAAGGATTGCGAGACTGTATTTTTTATGAACCTAGTACTATCATCGAGTATTCTAGCTGATTTATACTAGCGGTATCCATCACCACTTCCTTATGCTAGCACGGCTGGAAGCAGGTAATTCGCCTGGCTTACACACAGATGCATTCCTGCATTTGGATACAGTAGTTATTTAAATAGGCGAACCGACAAAGATGATAATAACAATGATTAATCTCTCCTCGAACCTATAATCATTGTCTCATATATTCCTCTAATGCAGTCAATCCCAACCACGCTACTCTCACGAGAATAAACTTCCCTAGGTCCCGGGGCACAATTAAATATCGTTTTTCTCCTGACAGACAAAAGATTTTTTCGAAGTTTTCCGTTGTTGTTTATTTTCATTTTATTCATTAACTTCTGCTTCTAATTTCTGAGCTTATAACGTTGTTTTTGTGACAAAACACAACTCCTGCTATATCTCCCATACTTCCAATAAACAGAACCAATGCTGAAAAAAAAAAAAACTTTTTAACTTTATCTTTACCTTTTGTCGTTAACATATCAATTGGCGACGAAAAATCCGCGTGTTTTCCCAGCCCCACGTGGTTTACATAACGAGTGTTAACGAAGTAGGTACACAGCCAGCTCAACACAGATACTGATTAGCGCTTCTATGCTGGTGAAAAATGACGTGGAACGCGGAGGGTTCGGATAAAAACACGAAGCAGTATTTCGTGCAGTGAAACAACGTGGCCCCAGAATCTCTTACTCAGGTGTTCATTTCTTTAGTTAAAGCGTCACGTGACTTCCTTTTGTTGTAGGTTCTGTAGTTTCCCTTCCTGTAGCACTCGTTGTTTACAACTCTCATCTCCGCAACTAGAGGAACTTCAGAGACACCGAAAGAAAGAAACAAAAAGGGAAAGAGGGGCTAGGTGTTTGTTTTTTTTTTTTTTTTTTTACAAGCTGCGCGTTACGCCAGAATTAATGAAACTTACAAATGCGGAACAACCAATCGACGAGCAGCCCGACCGACCACGTCACGCTCCTGCCGTACCGCGTCACTGTACTGTTGATCTGAGCCAAACACAGAGACAAGCAAAACGGTTGTCGATCGCTATCCAGTTCAAATACAGTGAACGGCTCCGACGAGGAACAGAAATTTCTCAGACGCGTATTTTTTAAGATAATTTTTTTTTATTATTATTATTAAATCGTAGAGCAGGAAACGTTTCGCCAGCGTCGGAGGCAATAGCGTGGTTTGTTTGAGTTACTCAGTCCGACACTCCTCTGACCGTCCACGACAGCCGGGTCTTTAAGGTTCCGCGTCCGTCTTCCCAAGAACCAAACCGAGGTCGTCCCCCGCCCCCTCTCGGAGAACTTATCTCCCCTTTTCAACACTCGTGTTCATCGGTGTTTCCGGGCCCCGCCTTGGAAATATCGCCTGGTTAGTCGTTGTGAATAAATCGAGATAATCGTATTCACGTCGCATCCACCCCCAGGCGAGACCGAAGGGCGGCTCCCTAAATACCATTCTATCAAAAAAGAATTCTGGATTCTTCCGCTTTGTTGTCGTTGATCTCTCTCTATATTTGTATTTTTTTTTACCGGCGGAAGCTGACCAGACGGGAATCGTCTTCGTCGCGAGGAAATGGCGGTTATTTTGGTCGTAGCCGCCGTGATTGTACTTTTCGACGCAGCGATTGCTTCGGACCCGAACAGCGGGACGGGAGTCAGGGGCCGGGCGAAGGGGGTGTGCGCCTTCAACCCGTGCACCCTGCCGTCGCGCTCCCTCCCCTGCCACGGGCGGGGCCGCTGCCGGGTGAGCCGCTCGAACTGCACCACAGAGTGCCGGTGCGTTCTCGGGTACTCGGGGCAGCGGTGCGAAAAGCCGGACGTAGTTATGGACGCGACGGTCGAGTGCCAGTCACCGCCGCACCGCCGAGCGCCAAGTACTGCCTCGGCCTGTACTGCAGAAACGGAGTTTGCGACCGGGAGGCCGCGGCGCAGTCGCGGGTTCGATGCGCGTGCGAGTCCAAGAACTGGACCGGTGAGCTGTGCGATGTCTGGTGTCCGCGCGACTGCGGTCGGGGAAGCTGTTTTGTGGACTGGCTTGGCTGGCCACGTTGTATGTGTCCGCCATGGCTCAGTCCGCAATCCAATTGCACCCAACCAAGACGCCCATCAAGGTATTTCTTTTTAAATTACTTCCTTTTTATTTACCACTATAGTTTAAATTAATTACTTTATCATTTTAGACTATTCTTCAATTCTTTCATTTTTATTCTTACTTTTGATTAACCCTTGGCCAGCAGAATTATTATTGAAAATTTGCTGCTTAAAGAAACAATGCTATTTATAGAAAACCAGTCGCTACTCTTCTTGTGATGATCGTTTGTACTACAGCAGTATTTGTTAAGTATATGAATTTATTATCAACCTTTATCTTTATTCACAGGGAAAGTGTTAATTTTATTTTAGATTGTTTTCCAAGTAATAAAACAACATTATTAATGCTGAATATGATGATATAAGGAAGAAAATTTAAAAGTTATTTGAAGTGCATTGGTATTTTTTTTTTAGAATTCAAAAGGAAATATGCAAATAAAATCTGTTAAAAATTCAAATTTAAAACGTTCCGGTATTTAAACAGAATTATAGGTTTTAATACATTTTTAAGACTGAAGCAACAAAATTAACTCGAACTAAATAATGACCTTTATTATAAGTAGTTTCACTGAAAAAAATCTTATATTTACTTATTTGATTAAAGTCGATCTTTAATGAGTCTCTATATGTACTTTACACGATATTTATTCACACAGCAGATACTTCCTCGTTCTTAGTGTTTGTGTTTCGCCAAACATCATGAACATGACGGAATTACCGACCGTTGATCTTTGCCTCATGGCTCCAGGCCGATCTCGAGAGTGTCATGTGTCCCTTTTTCTAGTAGCAGGTACAGTGACTGGCTGGAAATGTAAACTGATATCACGCACTTCTTTATCGTATTTCTACTTGAACAAAACCCGCTTTATAACTAAAATAGTAATGATAGAAGTAAAACAATTTTACTGAATTTTCGCCACATATATATGAGCCGACCTTATTTATCTCTTGCCGGTGCGAGATGACGTCTTGGAGACGGTTTTTGTGCTTTTTAAATTCCAATCCGTTTCCTTACTTTTCAGTACTCTAGAATAATGAAATTCTAAACTGCTATTTTATATTTATTTACTCATTAATTCTAAGGAAAACTTTTATGCGCATAAAAAATGTAAGTACGATAAGTGAGGAGATTATTCGAGGTTATCCGCGATTTCGCAGTTGCTAGTTGGCCGGTACCGTGGTCACATGACAGAGAATTGGCGAGATTACGCGAGTTCTACATAAGAAAAAAAATAATTGAATTAAGATATTGTTTTCTGTGAACGTTCAACTTATTTTAATTCTGTTTTTTCACGTGCTTTTGTATTTCTGCGACACAAAAATCTTCCAAATTCGTGGCGGCTCGGGCTCCTGGACATCTTATAATTGGCGAGGACCGTGAAGAACTCGTTATCAGCTCAATCAAAAACACAGCAGATGAGCTCCATATACAGACCGTAGGAGAGGCAGGGTGCGCCTGGGCTCAATGAAGATCTTGAACGCTAATTACTACAGGAAATTTTAACAGTAAAAACTTTCCGTCCATTGCGCACCGAGAATCTTTTTCTCAGATGTTCTCTATAAACATCTAATACTCCTTACCAAACAAGAAGCGTTTCGTTCGGCTCCCCTATTTCTGTCCTCGAAAACCACAACCTTCTAGAAAATATTTTTAAAAAAGGGGGGATATTCATTTATAAGATAAAAGATATCTGGACTTAAAGGTATACGTTAACTGCTGGAATAAACTACACGGTGATCCATGGAGAGTAGTGATGCTTCTGGTCAGAATGATCCGCTAGTGGAGTCAGATCGGGATTAGGCTACCATGATGAATATACCCGGCTCTCCAGGCAACGGCGGTCGGACTTCGCGGGGCAAATATTCCAGAAACATTTATCTCATCGAGTGACGTCACTTATGATCCTTATCTTTTAGTGGATGAATCTCATTGCAGACAGCCATTCAGTTTCCGAGACATCAGATTTCCTCTACTCGTTTAGTATCGTCAATAGAATTGATCTAAGATTCCTTCTTTCATGTTTTTTTTTTTTTTTTTTTCCAGTTCCTTTCCGGAAGCGAGAAGCCAATAAACATTGGACGTCATCTCGGAAGTTTCTCTCAACTTTAATCTCTGCTCGTTTAACTCAGATACAAACCACTAGAGGTACTAAGAATTCGAACAGATGTTCCACTTGAAACTGGTCTATTGTTAAAATCAACATTATACCATTCAGGCCTTAATATATTTAAATTAAAATGTAATATCCGTATTAATTATTCGCAACAAAGTGTTTAAAATACTATCCATTAACTAATGCACATAAACTTTATTCTTTCTGATTAAATTACGTCGCCACAGGCATTTAATGTAATATTTCAAAATAAATTATATTTGCGCATTTAATTATGCCTTTGTTATCAATTCAGATTATAGACTTTGACTGAAGTGTCATACAGTCTATTTTATAATTATCATAAATGAATTTTCCATAATATGTTAGTGATGCTACTGCATTTTAAAACAGAAACTGTTTTACAATTTTAAATCGATTTTCATTAACTCTTTATCTCTTTATTTCTTGCTGGTTTCTGTGACTAGTCTCTCTGTCCCTCTTTCCTCACATTCGCCTTTTCTCTTGCTGAAACTAATCGTAAAGGTAAATACTACGTTGGTTTCTAAAATGTAAGCAACAAACAATAAAACACATTTCTAAAACAGTTAAAGTTTTGTTGTTTTTTTTCAGTAATTGATCAACACAAATTCTTCAAGTAAGACAAGCTTTATTCAAAAAATATACGACTTACAAATAAATTTTAGGGACGTAAGGAGAAACGGACAGGACCAATTCGAGAAAAAGAAAGGAATTATAAAATAAAGATGTTTGAGGCAGTCTCAGATCCGTGACTCCCAACGGCTTTGAGTAGAGCTGCTTGTATACTTATCAACGAGAGCAGTGGGTAGTAAAGTCAGTTGTCTTAGCAAAGCAGTTTGCAGTTGTTATAGTGGAATTCTAGGGCGATTAAGATAAAGACAGACACAATGAGGTTTTCAACATTACCTGAGTAAAACATGCTGAAGATACTGGTTTAGTCTTCAGAATATTGTTCGGTTACACGTACCTCGTGTGGATGAGCGTTATCAGCCGTTTAAAAGGAAGTTCTCTCTAATTCCACCTGCGTTGTGGTCTGACATTGCGATTCAAAAGTTGCTCACTATACCTCTCGAAAGTCGGGGTACCTCTCTGAAACACATGCAGGTCTGTATGCTCACCCAATGTAATTTTTGCGCAGATTATCACACCTAAGCCTCCGGTGCTCCTTTCCATGTGGTTTGTGGGCTGGTTGTGTGCCGCTGTGAATTCAATTAAAAGTAAAATATAACCTCATCATCAAAGAGAACATGGCTTCAATCATGTCGTGTCCATGCGAAATGTTCACAGTGCCTGCTTATCGCAGAAGGGCGTACACACCATAGATCGTCTTGCATAGACCATTCATGCAGCCTCCTGCGCATGGATGACACTGGCACCAACCTCCCGTGATCGTAGAAACGTCAGCCGTTAGGTTCGGTGTTTTAAAGTTCTACTCTGCCGAGCTAAATGTGAAACGTAACGGTCATCTGCTGGGGTTGTGGCTCGTGGCCAACCCAGAACTAGTTTCCGGACGATATTTCCATGCAGTTAAAGTTGTGTCTGTAACCAAGAAAGCGCACCTCTGTTTAGGCTTAGCCATTTTGCTGCCTATAACTGTGACTGTCCGGCCTCTATTTTTTGGTATTTGCTTAACTTCTGAAAATTAGTGTGTAATTAGAAATTTATTAAAGAACCAATTGTAATCACCGAAAATAAAGTAGAGAAGCGTTGTCACGCTCGGCCAAGTAATCAATACAGTAAGGACATCAGGTGAAGGATTCGTGTTGTTCAAACAACCTGCTAGCCATCACACGCTGAGGTTCGCCCACAAGGGACATCATCACCTGGTGCTGAAATATAAAGTAACATCAGAAGAGCTTTTACTTTATAGATGTTGATAATACTAACAGATATATAACCACTCGAAGTTAGTCTGGAGTACATTGCCTTTAATTTGTCTGGCTTCTTTACATTACAAACCGTATAATTTTCCTGTTGACTTTTTGAAGAGACACGAAATTCGAAAACTGTTTTCCTTTCTTAAGGCAGCAATAATCAATTCTTACAAGCGCAGCTATAAATACTGAATACAGCCACATCTTAATGATTCTAAGTGACACGTAATTTCATCTTTAGCAGTATACTGTATGTCAAGGGAAAAGTTAAAGAATTTATTTCTTCTTTATATTTTTGTAATAATTGCTGATTTTTTTTATCATCGGCATTATTTCTTTTGAGCAGTTATAATCCACCGGCTCTTCTGGACACAAGTAAAGGAGTTAATATTTCCCTTCTTTTCATACAGCTGAAAAACGTAACGTTTCAGCTACAAACGTCTTTAAGTAATTCCGACAAACAAAACAAACTTTAAAGTATAAGACCAGTCTTAAACAACTTTATGACACCAAACCAACTAAAAGCAATGTTGAAAAATATATCCACTAGTATACGACTTTAAATTAAAAGTTTAAAATATTTTAGACTAAGTACAATTTTTAAAAAAAATCCTTAGAAATAAACCACTCTATAAGAAAGTTAAACTAAAAAAAAAAAACATTTTGAAACAACTTCATACTGTGAGATTAGTCTGAATGCAATAAAGAAAGACTTTTTGTTGTGCATTTCAAACTGCAGCAAAAGAAATTAACGTTTTTTTTTTAGAGAGAGAGATCACAGAACACGTGATATTTTAACCGATTTATCTAAAACTATCAATGCGCATATGCTGAAAAACGAAGCAGATTTATTACAATATTAATCTGCATGGTAACTAAGAAGAACCTTTGAATCTCTGGGCAAGTAATGTTGTTTGTTGTTTACTTTTTTTTAGAAACAAACAAAGCGAAGTAAACATTTGCTGGATGATTTGATTTTTTGTTGCATTAAATAAACTGGCAGCAAATGAACTTAGTATAAACATCGAAGAATTTTTTTAGAGGATACGAAAGGAGGTGTTACACAAGAAAATCAGAGATTATAACTCTTTGATTTTAATACTAACACGGTAAACTTCAAAAACTTCATTTACAATTTCTTGTTATTATTCATGAGCTAACTGCTGCTAATGTTACGTCACAATGAAGCTAAGTCAAACATGAAACAGTTTGCAAAGGACGAGAAGAAAATTTAGGTATGAAAGAAGTTTGGATAAGTTAAAGATTTAGAAATTCTTTAGAGTCTAAAAATTTAGAAAAATTTAAGAATGATGTAAATGTACAATTTATAAACCAAAATATTTATCCATCAACTCAAGAAAAAAAGTTTACTTATAATAAAATATTTTCGAAATATTTTTATACTATAAAAATACATTAACGTAAAAGTTTTTAAAAATTATATACATTTGTTTTGTACCTATATTTATATTTTACTTTTTTAAAATAACAATTTTTAAATAAACAAATAATATAAATTAAAAGACAAAAACACGCTTGATTTTTTTTTTGAAGTTGTTTTTAATTTCCTGTACTTAAACAGAGTTCGGTTACTGAGAATTTTAAATATTTTATAATTATTTTTTAAATAACGAAGCATAACTTTAATAATTATATCGAAGTCCACTGACTAAAGATTAAAGATTCCACAAACATGACTTTCAGAAAACTTGGTAAAGCCCTGCTGTCGTAACTCTTCAGACACAATATTTCTCAGATTTCCAGGATTTCCGCTTAGCGGAAACAATATTTCTGATCCAGTGTTGAATTTTTACCGGACATATATATCAATTATTACTAAAAAGCACAGCGAAGCTCACAGAAGTGTTACATTGTCTTTTTCTTTATTAACTCTCATTGGTAAACTATGTCGTAGGCTGCTGATGCATGAAGTGGTATTTCAAAAATCCAGACGAAGCTTCATTCTTGCTTCAATTTCATTGACTAAATAAAATCCACAACTACGTGAATATATACAGGACATTTAACATCCTCCATGCTCTACGTCATGTAAATGACACGCAATAGTGTTTACCGTTCATTATAGCCGTTGTTATGAATTCCATTAACAAGAGCGATCATAGCTGTGCTTATCTATAAGCCGTAGCCTCGCCGTGACTCGTCACAGGACACGGAAACAAATAAATGTTCTCAAGGTTGCATCCTCGACCAAGAAAAATGTGCGCTTGGCAGGTGTTCGGGTCCTTTCGATTTGGTTGGTAGGTTTCACTAGCACCCTTTTCTACTGGTGAAACATAACAATAGACCCTACTAGAGAATTTTATTCTTTTAGATGAGAGTGGAAACCAGAGTACCCGGAAGAAACCCGCGCGGCCATCTAGTGAAGGAGCAGGAAGAAACCACGCGAGAGAGTCGGTTTGGCTTCTCATCCTTGTCAGTTCAGTAAGCTACCAGTGGGCCACTGTTCTCTTAGTTATTTACTTCCTTATCATTGTGTCGCGATGCATTGTTCTTAAAATCTTTCTTATTTTTATTTCTATTATTTATCATCTAGAAAAGCCAGGTGCTGTTCAAAATTCATCCTAAATGGAAGTAACTGAGTATAAAGAGGAAAAAAGTACAGGTGTTTGGCCAAACCACTGCGATTTAGTCGAGTATTCCTTTGACTTGCAGGTAACTTTCACAATTAATTTTAAACGAACAGTTCTAAACATGGTGAGAAGCGTTTATTATTAACGATGTGGACGCTTTCCTTTTGTGTATTTTAGTCGACATCTGGTTAATTAAAAAAAAATGACTGACTGACAGATTCGTACACACAAACACAAACACGCAAGAGATATTTAATAAAATCTGTTATATTGAACGAGAGTATTTTTACTTTATCTTTAATAGCTATAACACTAGGAAACAGAAGATTATTTTATACATGGCATTTACTTTACATTAAGCATGTGCAATTGTCTTCGATTTTTACATTGTATTTTAAAGATAAATTAGATTCTCGTGTCAGGGTCTACAATTAAAATGTAAGAACAAAGAATTGATTAAAAAAAAAACACTTTAAACAAGCAGAAAAAAAAGGATCAGACAAGAATTCACTTCGCTTCACTTGTCCCATGAGTCATAGATCCTTGGGTCAGCTCGAGAGGTGTGTGTCAGGGGCATTTTTCAACCTGGCGGAGCCCATTCC
This sequence comes from Nautilus pompilius, assembly GCA_018389105.1. Lineage (NCBI taxonomy): Eukaryota > Metazoa > Mollusca > Cephalopoda > Nautilida > Nautilidae > Nautilus > Nautilus pompilius. The sequence continues at coordinate 650,593 of JACATO010001426.1, forward strand.
TCTCCACGTTGAGAGTCAAGATGAATGTCAGCATCCAGAGGAAGGCGGCTGTGCAGCTGTTTCGGGCTTTCGGCCCAGCTAAGAATTATCACCGGATTAAAAAAAAAACACTTCGGCTCATTTTTATCATTTAAAAATCATTAAAGATCACGAAATTCAGTTTTTAATCTGCAAATGTGATAAATTTCATGCAACAAAAAAAACGTTACTGCTCTCGTTAAACATAACATTTTGTTCGATGTAAGAATCGCTCGCAAAATCCCTAGGTAGTTTTTATTTACTTACATTTTTGCTGTTAAATAAGTTGATTCGTTAACTGATTATCTACAAGATATTTGATACACATTGTATAATTTACTCGAATGTTATGAATAATATGTCCCGAGCTTTCAATGTCGTACTTGTTTTATCTGGAAGACGACGGATGACTGGGAATTACTCATATTTTTAACGGGGTTTTTTCTTCTTCTGATGTTACAATCCTATATTTAATGTTCTCTAAAACTGTCCGGTTTGTAATCTGTTCAATACAATTCTATCTAAACAGAAAAGTCTCCTATAGGCAAAATTCTATTTAAAAATCCAGCAAAGAAAGCCACCGTGCTAGCAATTGTTCAAGAGAAATAGCCTAACTGTAGTCTTATGATTGTTCACGTGCTCGAAATAAGACGTAGGTCTTGACACAATTCCACCATCATTAAAAGCGGATTATAGGAAAGTTCACACGTCTTAGCTGTTTATGAACGCCCTAAGGAAACCAAAGGATTGCCCTTACATGACATTTACCATTTAGTGTCCTGAAAATGACGGAACTTTCGTGTATACCATCTGGACTCCTCACTACCCCGCGGCTTTGACACAATAATCTCCTAATTAGTTAATTAACATTTTTATTTGAACGATTTATTTACTATGGAAAATATTTATAATAACGTTCAGTGATTCAGGTATAAGAAAGGGCATATCGTTAAAATGAGGTAGTGGGGTTAAAATTGGGTTGCGTATCTTCATGAGTAAAATACCTAACGAAAGATTTTCTCTTCATCCCGCTGTTTATATCTATTTAAATCACACTTAGGTAAACACGAGTGTCTCCGGGTGTATTTATTATTAACGATTGAATATACAAAATTCTGCTTGGTGATACTGCTTTCAAACATTTATCTAACACAATGAATCCAGGCTGTTTTAGTTCACGCCCAAAAGAAGACATATTTGACTAACACAAAATCTGTGAAGCGACAACGATTCTGCTCTCGAATAAGGAAATGCTGAACTGTATTGCTATTTACCAAACGGGCGTCAGGTGAATGGAGAGAGAGAGAGAGAGAGAGAGAGAGAGAGAGAGAGAGAGAGAGAGAGAGAGAGAGAGAGAGAGAGAGAGAGAGAGAGAGAGAGAGAGAGAGAGAGAGAGAGAGAGATAGTAAAAAAAAACGCAAGGAAATCTACTTTAGAAAATAATACTGAACCAATAGAAAAAAAAACATCACCTTTCAGTTTTTTTAATGACTGATCTAAATAATTTTCTCTTAGAAGAACTTGTTTCTATTACCGATGAAATATTGCGATGTTCGGAAATTCAGTTTTGTTCTGTAGATCTGGCTGAACAACCGCAACGATTTTCCGTCGTTTGTACTCTTCATTACGACTGTCAACATTTAGCGGTTGATGAAGCTGGAGCCAAAACGTTTTGGTCCATACCTAAAGACGGAATCTTTGGCAGAGACCCCCGGTTATAAGAGCTGCTGGTCAATTATACATTACGACGATTTTACTCTGATTGCACTGTTTTAGAAATCTCCACCAGCGCGAACATAACTACACCGTAATGCTAATGTCGAAGATCAAATGAATACATGCAACTGAATCGTTATGTAGAACTCGAGTAATCACTCGGATTCTTCTTAGTTAAAATTCGTGGCTGATATTTCTATTTATTTTTGGGATCGGTCGGCAAATTATGAACACCACTTTTTCAATTGCTGGGAGATGGGTTCCGCAATCACGTGTTTAATCAAATCAAAGAAGATCCAGATTTCTTTTTTACTGCTGAGAATATAAGACAATCTTTATTTTCCCGATTATTTTATTTACCGCAACTTTTGTATGAATGTAGGTTGCACTGACAACTGTGTATTTTCAAAAACAAAGGAGAAGAAACGTGAGAAATCGCATCTGACGAGAAAGAACAAGTAGCCTAGTACTCCAGAATTATTTACGAAACGGGATGGTAGGCCAATATCTAAACACCTCTCGTATTCCCGGACCGAACCTCGCCGACAATGGAGCCCCGCTGGTCTGGCTGCTAGTGACTATGCAACAACCTTCCTTTTGTTAACATCGGGGTCTCCTTACCGTCGCTTCGTAGTAGGACCTTCCAAAAGATAACGACCCCTAATTCTGGAGAATAAATAACCTAGGCGCGCCCGAGGTTTTCTGCGTGAAATGGTTAACGTTTTCTTCCGGTGGCACTATCGCCAATATTTAGGAGGTAACACCATGGTTTTGGAAATATCGTCCCTGGACATCTTGTGTTTTTTGGTACATTTATCTCTGTAACCTGGCTTTCAGAAGTGGGGCCATCTCCTGCGGAACCACCTGTCTGGCTTTCAAAACTTCGTTGTTAATGGAAATGCATTAGTTGAGCAAACTAAATAAAGGAAAACGTGAAAAAAATTAGATGAATCCTGCAACAGGACGTATAAACTATTGATTGTGATGTTGCTATTACTACAAGCTGTATTCTTCAAAATATCTGCCTTTCACACGAATAACTTCTGCACCTGTTTTGATTATTCTTTTCAGTAACTTTTAAAAGTACTACAGTAATTCCATAGCTAATTGGCATTGGTTGTACCTTTCCTTTTGACTTTCCAATTCAAATCCTGATCCTTTTTTTAAAAAAAGTCAATGTGATTGTTTTCCAGCCAGGTACAGCGTTGAACTCTGGACTTCGAACCGTTATCTTGTTGACAAAACCTATGACCTGTCAAACGATCTCCTTCTAGAATTGCATGGCGTTAGCAGAATACCGCGATATTATTCCTTTCTGAGAATCCCATCAACTTTTATCAAGCCATCAGCCGAGTAATCCGCAAAAAGAAACCAACTTTCTTAACCATATGTCGGTGGCCGAGGCTAAACTGCTGACTGTCAGAAAGAAATTGATTGGCAGTTCATTGCCTACCTGAAGATAAAACATTATCTGCAGACTTTCGAATCACCAACATATCTTTCAATTTTACCGAATCTCCCTTTTCTTTCTCGGCCCTTTAAAATCATGGCTGATTCGGTTCACTTCATTCAATGGTTGTTTGCATATCACCCCGTTTAACTTAGGCTATTTCTACAATATTCCGTTTGGAGGTAACCATGAATATGATAGCTTTATGGAATTTTGCTTTAGGGGCTGACGAACAAAGCAACAGCAGTTGTGAATAATGAGGTCCATTAATATTTATACCAAAGCCAATATAAACTAAACCTATTTAAATTAATAGTAAAAAAACAACAAAAAAATGAACCGGATAACATCCTGCTATCGGCGGCATCCATTAAATTTAATATCCATAAAAATCATTTGCTGAATCTATAATTATGCTAAAAGCTGAAGCGATGACAACGTCACATTTAAAACAAAGAAATAACTTGTAAGGTATTCTGTTTAATACGTTAAAAAATTAATTTACTGTGTAAAATCTGGCTAAGATGGAGATCACAGGATAAGAATAATTTTCCAATAAATTTTCCTTTAAATTAATCATTTTTTTTTTGAAAACCTGTTTGTTTTTTTTAAATTTCTGAAGTCTTTTACGACAGGATTTCTATTTCGCTGTAAGGATGAAACTGACCGACCGTGTTAGTTTGAAGAATTTCTAATAGTCTTTTCATACAAAACCTGATACAGTGATCTTGAAAGATTCCTTTGCTAACTTAAGTTTTTTTCTAATTCTCTATCATATTCTCTTATGCTTACAGCTGATCCAGAAGTTAATCAAAGTCAGTGGTTTGCTGGAACAAATGGAGAATGAAATACTTCTAAATATCTTGCGTATAGAACGTGGCCATAGCTCGGTAGACAGCGAAAGCGATTCGAAGTTTTCGCCAGATCGAGAGTCTCCCAGTTCATTAGAAGACTCGATTGGTGAGCCTTTCCAAAGTTTTAATTTTAGCGTCTCCAAAGTTATTTACAGTAACCAGCGATCTAGCCATACGCCTTAGGAAAATAAACTGTCATTGAACGGACAGATCGGGGAAAAAATGTTCAAAAACACCTGACAATAATGGAAAATTAATTCTTAACCAGTTGAATATTTGAAGCAGATTTTGTTCTACATTGTTAAAACACATGTTACTTTAGTGATGTTGTTCATAGAATTGCACTTTCTAAATTCCGTTTACAGTCGTCCTACCGTCAATTAGTGCCGAATGGCGTAACGGCGAAAGGTTTAAAATGGCAACTATGAATAAATTCTTGAAATTCCGAAGAAATATACCATTATTCTAACAAATGAAATGCTAACCTTGTTCTTGAAGACTTTACAACGGAGAGCCTGTTAAATGAACATCCACTGTGCAGTTTACATCTGAAGTAGCTTACTTGCACGTGCACTTTTTTGTAGAACTCCAGAGATCATTTTGGAATTTTGGATTATTTCTGTTATTGTTATAATTTACGGTTCAGGAAAATGAAGGATGCTCGACCGCGTGGATTCTAGTTCATTATCCACTTTGGCGACTTACCCATATTAGGTAATATCTTAAATTCACATCTCTCTGGAGACTGGCTGCTTTTGTCAAGTTCAGACGAATGGCCGTTGTAGATGTCATGCTATAGTTTCCGGTGCGAAGCGTTCTAGTTTTTCAAGGCCCCCTTGAATTCCGGATCTAGTGAGTAAACTTTCAGTCCGATGGAGGGAGAAAAAAAGCATATAAAATTTTTTGACAAAGCTATAAAATTACTCTAAAGGTTCCACTGTTTCAATGAAAATTGAAATCATACCCGTCTTTTTTTTTGGCGTCGCTGCATTTCAGTATGGAATGATATTTATATTTCCAAGATGACCTGGGACTAACCGCTGAACCGTGACCAGGACAACGAACCAAAAACTCATCTCTACGCGTATTCGATTGGCATTAAATGATGAAGATCAAAACTAATATTCGTTTCTTTATGCAGATTTGGAGGAATGACTGTTTGCCCACCGATAGCACGAGATTCCCCTTCCTTTCTTTCTCTTTTTTTTATTTTGAATCTTCGAAAAAAATACCTAAAGATCTTGAAAACAGAATGCCATTAACAGAAAAAAAAACAAAAACACAAAAGGATGTCAAAGATGGTGGTCCTGCGTAGCAGTTTTTAGTAAACTGTTATGTACAGTATTTTGTGAGAGTCGGAAGAGAGAAACCAATTTAAAGCAGCAAAAAAAAAAAAAAAAGGTATCTAGCGCGTGCAGTATTTATTTCATTCACAGGTAAAAGGAAAAAAAGAAAACAATGCTTTAACTTTTTGTTTCGATATTTGATAAATAATGCATTAAGCATTGTTCGTGTTTTTGCTTTAATACTATACAAATTACTCTTTTATTATTCCTATTGTTTGTCTGTGTTTACAAGTTATGATAAATTTAAAATCGGATTTATGATTATTGTCGCTACTATTTATTTTATCTTTATTATTGAAAACGTTATTATTATACTCTCTCTGTGTCTGTCTGTGTGTGTGTCCTATTTCGTTAATTTAGAGTACAGTCTTCAATAATCACAGGAAAAATTTATTTATTTAATATTTTTTCAGAAAACATTAAATCAAGTTCGAAACTACAAGCAGCAAATATATATATATATATATTTTTTAAATCGATGGTAACCACTAGCCACTAGGATTTCTTGCTAGACCTTTTTATTTGTTATTTATTTACTTATTTTATATTCGTATACACACATTTTCAGCCATATTTAGTTTGTTTTAATTTATTAATTACTTTATGTATCTACATCATTTCAGGTGTTTCAGAAAGATCAAACCCGCTTTCACCGTTTCCAAAATATGCTGACCAGGGCAACTTTCTTCTGAATCAGGACAGCTGGAATTTTAATTCAAATTCTGCTGTGCGTCTGAAACTTTTTTTTTTTACTGCAATATTTCATAATAAGCTCACGAAACTAATTGCTGTGTAAATTTTTGCTAGTTAATCCATAAAATGTAAAGGATGTCGGAATCCTTTATAGAAATCTTTTAGGGTGTAGAACTATTTATCAGTGCGGTTTGTAATCAATACGAGACTAGCAATTACACTCACGTACAATTCTTTTATATAATTAGTTTTCTGATGCCGAGTTTTAAATATGAATTAGATATATTCTAAAAGATTATTGGTAATTTGCATCGTTTATTTCTTTAGAATACTGGTTATAATTGTTATAACGGTAAGTTGTTACACTACCAGTAATTAATAAGTAAATGCACAGATGAGCTACAATCGACGTCATTGTTTCGATCTTAGATATCAGGTCAAAACATCTGACTCTGATTATAGCTTATCTACGAGCTTATTACTTGTGCTATAATAACTAACCTACGTAACAAATTGTCTACCCCTATACTATTATACAGTGTGGCAGTTAAAATATTTATAAAACAAGCAATGATACGTGGCATTCAAACCTGAATGAAGTACGTACGTTAGCATTTCCAAATTTTCAGTTCGTGTTTCAGATGCATTTTGAAGGTCTTATTCAGTAACCAGTATTATCTTCACAGATGCCAATACCTTTTAATGAAATATTACAACATTTTTACACTGTAATTGATGACTTTGTCAGGTAATATTTTTTGTGTAACTAAAAAGATTTGGGGGTTACTCTTTTCTCGGAGTTTCACCTTGAATGCTTTTGATGATCTCGAATTTTTCCATCAGATTTCTTCTCGAAACTTTATGAACTAAACCAGACAAATGACAGTTCCTTTAATTGTTGCGAACAGTCATTGGTCTCAGTCCGTCTTTGTATAATATTTACTGATATTTTGTGAATCCAAATTTATCTACCGACGAAATAAACAGGTGTTTTGCATAACACTTATTCAGGGTACCCTCTGTAGGGCCACATGCAGGTCGATGGCAGTGATAAAACACAGAAAAATGCCAAGAACTCATCGTACAAAATTACTTTTACAAGTATGATCTGGATCTACTATTTTAAAGTCACATTTAGAATTTTACTTGTTTTCAATTACATTATTATCTTTAAAGCTGTGGACAGTGCAGCGCTACTTTTAGTTTATGTTTTCTGTTTCCAGAACCTTTGACTCATTATAGTAACCATCGTTTGCCTTACAGATAGGTCAGCATTCATGGAGGGCATCCATGTATTGACTATATACCCCAGACGTAAGAAATTTCCAGAAAGTTGTTTTACGTTTGAAATTTTTCGTGGTTTTACCCGACAATCCATACTTCGCTCCGCCACATTTGATCTGAATTTTCTTCATAAATATTTCATATAGAACTTTGTTAGTTTCTTTAAAATGTATTGTCTTATTCAAAAAGGCAAAAAAAAAAGTGTGATTTCCTGATGATAAAATGTGGAGTAGGAAAACTGCAGTAGTAATTTTTGCTTTTATAGATCCATCTGAGGAATTCCCAGGAAAACACGATAACCTTTCCTCCACCATGTTCCGTGCTGTACTCGGAGGGCTTCGCTTTGATGTCGTCCACCATACACTCACCCTATGTTCATAGCGCCTTTCACCTTCTTCCCGGTTAGAACTAATGACCTATAGATTTATTTAAAGGACGCCGCCCGATAGCCAGGAGACATCGAAGCTATTGTCGCCACGATCGGCGATGTTGTTAAGCGAAGATTTTCGCTGTCTTGTCACCATTGTGGATAGGCAGTCTTATAAAGACCGATTGTTCGCTCTCTGCTCCGCTTCGAGAGTTACAGCGGTTGGTGGTTTGGCAAAAGTAATTTTGCTGTAAGATTTTTCAATTATGTCAAAAGAAAAACACAAAAGCTTTTAGACCCACACGTTCTTCGGTTTGTTTTCACAGGTGGAGACACACGAAAAATCCAACAACTCGGATGAACGAAGGGGAAGAAACAGAAACCAGGAAATCGCATTAAAGATTCAGAAGTACAAGAAAGACGAACACTTACTTCCGGTATCGAAACACATCAACGCGGGAGGTGAGCGACTCTCGCCGAAGTAGCCCGGTTCTGAACAGGTGCTACCGGCAGAAATCCTGAAATAGAATATTAGAAATGTTGAGCGCTAAGAAATAGTATATTTAAACAAGCACAATAAAAAAAATAAACTTCAAAACTTAAAAATAAATAAATATATATACATTTCCCCTTTTCCTGAAGAACTCAGTAACCTGTATATAGCGATTCCACAGAACTCTCTGTCAGAGAATACAGACTCCAGGTTTGATGCCAGACGCAATCGATAAAAGTTGAGATAATATCAAAGGCTGACAATACTAAGAGTGTGCACCTCGACACATCACCAACTCGGCGAGTGAATTGTCCTTCTTTCGGCCGTTAACTGCCCACCCCTCACCGAATCAGTTGATTTAGTGCTCACGCCATGCTGTCCATTCGCAGAAGCGTCTCACTTTTACCGGTGCCGTCTCAACCGATCCCGGTTTTACCCTCTGTAGAATTTCAGTAATCGAATAATGCCGTGACTTTGGTGGCATGATTAAAAGAATATTAGTCGCTTTTGAAGTAGAACTGGTAGAATAAATCTTTTCTCGCACCGCCTCGCGTTGTTTGCTAAAAGATCTCAAAATCGTCCACAATTTGTTGTCGAAGTCTGACATATGAGATGTTTATCTACTGGAAAATACTTTCGCTTTATCGCAGAACAGTGTGCAGCGGAATCAGAATTAAGACGAAAGGAGATCGCGGTAAAAGATGATCGTGTTACACAGAAACAGGAACGGCCGGAGCAGAAATATGCAATGGAGGTATTGTTTTTATGCTTGTTTAATGGTCAGATAGGTGCATGGATAAGTCCTCCTTTAAATAGTAGCGGTTTCGTGTATGTAGCTTTAGTTACACTGCTGTTGGTCTGCTGTCCAGACGTGCGGGCCATATTATGGAAAAATATATGACCATCTTGGGGAAACGTCCAGAAAAGATTAACCTCGATGATTTAGCGAGCTAAGGAAATAAATAGAAATAAAATTAAACAAAAGTTAATAGTGTTTTTTTTTTAAAATGTGTGCTTGTAAGAAACTGTAATTTATGCTGCAAGCTCTCTCTTGTTCAGATAAAATTTGGAAAATAAGTAGAACGAAGGAGAGAGAAATAATCTCGTTTCTCGCTAGTTCGAGAGGTTTCTGCCCTCCTTCAACCCAGAAGTAAAGAAGAATCTGGGGACGGTACAATTTTTTGACAGAACTTGTCTGGTGAAGCACCGGTTCTGTGGCGACGGGGAAACAGCTGGTTTTGGTCGACATCGCCACCGAATGTCTGTCAATCTGGATACAGGTGTCAAGAAGTAACAGCGTGGTCAGGGTGGATGCAAGCTCTACCTTCGACTAGGTCTAACTCAACCTGTACCTCTGGTCTGCTAGGAGTTAGAGAGACTCCATCTTGACGGATAGATCGACTTTTAAGACTGCATTGTCTGAATAAATAATACCATTCTAGGTTTGCTTTTTTTTAACATATTATCTTTTAAAATTCTTTTAGCGCACATTCTACTCTCAAAAGCACAGTTTTAGATGAAAGTGGCACTATAGAATTTATTTGGCTTTAAATTAAAATGAAAATACTTCTTTTGTTTCATATTTGACAACAAACAATGGGGAAAAGTTGTTGTTGTTTTGTTTTTTTTAAATAAGTATTCAGAATCTAATTGAAGTTTCGTCCAGGCGCAGAGAACACACGGAGCATTCCTGTTACTATTAGCTATTCATTGTCGAACGTCTTACAGACCTAAACATCGTCTTTACGCGGTCTTTATTTAGCATTTACTGTCTTTCATATTCATGTCATGTAAACACATTCTTATAACGGGCATGACACACCAAGTAAAGCAGGGTTATTGTCCGACGTCGGTCAAATGGAACAGTGTAGGCTACAAACTTCTCATGAGAACCGCCAGATAAATATACAGTTAAAGTGAGTAAAATTTATTCTAAAATATATAAATCTATTGATTTTTTTAAGTTTCTTCAAAATTTTGAATTTTAATTTCCTGTTATACCATCTCAAATGCATCTTGGGAATATTAATAAAGGGATGCATTAGAAGCCTTACTTACATTAGTTCAGCGTATAGAGAGAGTGGGGTTTTACTGGCACGTGACCCGTCACCCTGGCGGGACTGAAACAAATCAAATCAGGTGGTTATAAATTATTTCGGAAAAGGACAAAGCGCGAGAACAAAGAGGGTGTGTTTTTCCTTTTATTGTTTTAACCGATTTAACTTTCACCGTATAAATCACCGGATAATTCCGAGAATGGCATGAACGACGCATGGAGGTGATACATCGACGTGCCGACTTTGCGGAGGGCGGGAATAATTAATGCTGTGCTAAACAGCTTAGGCAATCATGACTTGAACAATGGGATGGCTGACGTTTCTCTTCCAGACCAGCAGAGTCGGCCAGCAGGGGGGAAACTCTGCCATCTTGAGCTGAGTTATATATCGAATCCACTCTCTCTCTCTCTCTCTCCTCTCTCTCTCTCTCTCTCTCTCTCTCTCTCTCTCTCTCTCTCTCTCTCTCTCTGTCAAGTTGAGAGTTTTCTATCTCAGCCATTACAGATCAGCAACAAACGGTTTCAAAGATGTCGTGAGAACTTCACAATAAGAACGGGAAAACAGAAACAGATGAGAAAATAAGCTAAACACAAACGCGTTTATTGACCAAGACAGGAAGTTCTGAAACGGGTACATTTTCAGTCAAAATGTTAAGTATTAATAATAAAAAGAAATTCGAGTGTTCACGTGTTAACCGAATTATCTCGAGGTTTGTCAGTTCTTTATCCGTCCTTAGACTTCCGCCATTTTCTTTTTTTGGGTAACGCTTACATTTTGTGATTTTGATGGTTCGTCATAATTCTTCCAGCTTTGGCAGTTTTCTGTCGGCAAGTTAAACAGAATTAAACTGTTCTTGGATTAGTAGCTAGGTGTTGCGGAACACGAGAACTGCTGACTGCGGTATTCCCTGCCTCCCCTCGTGCAAAGCCGGAGCCATTTCGGCAATATTCGGAACAGGGAGACTCCTTCTCTTCACACTCCATCCAGTTTGATCCAGAGGACGCTGTGTGAGCCACCCAAGAGACTCAGTCGCGCTGACCCGCAGATACCATTCCTCTGCAGCCAAAATGAGAAACGTCGCGGGAGACGACGGCTGAGATAATCGAAATCATTCATTCTTCCCCGGACTCCGTTCTAGTGGCCACCTACCGAAAGGTTGCTTGGATCAAAATGGCGCTAACTTCCCGCTTTCTCTATGACTCGTCTCACGGGCCGTCCCTGCCCGCTTAATCAGATGTTTAGGAACCGTGTCTCTGCGAGAGAAAAATTAGCATTACTTCATTCCACATCAGTCATGTCTGCGCTTCTTTGTATCGTCTTACTCGTACGCAGCCGCAGATTTAGATACGTAACACTCAGACTTCGTCGCGCATGTCTAGTTCGTGATAATCCAACCACGCGCATGCGCAATAAAAATGTGACAAAGCCTGAGGTCTGGCAAGAGTACGGGCATCAACCACAGTTAAAGTTGAGACATAAATTTACTCGATTGTTGAGATTTTTTTATTGCTTCAACATTTTACTTTTAATTATTCTGAAGGAAAATCTGACGGCTCCTATGTCGGGATGAATATATCCGATATAATTGTGAATTTACCAATAAAATATCCTCATGTGAATTTATTAGTTATTTTAGTTACACGTATGGGAGCACACGGCTGTTAATATCTACGTACAAGTAAAAAAAAACAAACAAACTGTTTTTTAAAATGTTTATTTACAATATTTTTCACACCAGACTTTCTAAAAAAGAAGAAAAACCTATCTGTCTTTAATGATTTATTTTATAAGGGAATCTGCACTTATGGGTGCCAGTGTAGTTTAATGTTACTGTCAGATATTTCCAAAACCTGCCATATTTCTTGTTTGTTAATGAGTTATGCATATGTTTTAACAAAGTCTTGTTGATGTTGTAAAGATATGTTTTACTTACCCATAACGACCACATTTAAAAATATTAACTATTTATGAACGGGAATGTTGTACTTATTATCTCTTCACCATTATAAGGAGTTCAGTATATTTTTGCACTGATTCTTATCCCGCTAAGAATTCATGCTTTCTTTTACCTTTTTTTTGGCATGTAGACGATCTTGTAGCAAGTGGAAGTTAAAATATGTACTTTTAAATCAACTGCTGTATATATATATAATGGAAATTTTTTAAAATTATACACTAGTGATTTTTTTTATAACTAGACGTGAATTAAACACAAACAAAAGTATACAGAATAAGGGAGCTAACCCTGTAGTATCGTTGTTAACTATGGATTGCACTTTTTATAGACTAAGGGAAATTACTCTATTTTTCAATAACTAGTAAATAGCGCAAAATACGAAGGGATTTCCGGATTAATATTTATTTTAAAAATATTTGACATAAAAGCATTTTTAATTTAATGATATCTGAGAAATTAAATTTAAAAAAAAAACAAACAAGAGAACTGTTTTATAAGTAATTTAGTTGTTGCTAGCGTTGAAAGTCGCTATGCGGAAAGGTTATGCTAATACGGGTTAGAGATTAGGAGACATAAATTAGCAGCGCTTGCCTGGGGTGAGAGGAAAGACTCTGTAGTTATGGAACCTGATTTTTTTTCTTCAGACATCCTTATCTCTGTTCTATCTGGTTCCTTGTTGAGCTGGACGGCTGAGGAATGTCATAATTTCTGTACATTCCGAGACAAGGAGATAAGCCAAAATTGGAACTGAAAGAGGGAAAGGAAGAAAGGAAATTGTAAAAAAAAAGACTCTAAGCAAGATGCTGAAATAGATTAACAGCAGCAACAAACCATCAGAAAAAAAGACACCGGCACCTGTCTGTTGAACGAATCTACGCAATAAATACACTGCCCAAATGCTATAGTTCACGGATCAAAGGGAATATTAGGTTAATGATTTGTTATGGTTTCTCCCGCATTATAAACGAATAGCCATATTTTACGTGGTGCAAATTTGGCGAAAATATTTGTCAAACATCACACAAGCACGCACAAGAAATTATGTAAAACACGTTGTTTTGGCCTAACAGTTACCGATTTTTGTTTTTGCAGTCACCTCTACAAAGCCAACTGCTTTGTTTCGTTGATGATTTCGAAAGTAACATGAGTGCAATACAAAGAGACGTACGATTTATTTTGCGCAATATCGAGAAGGAAGATAAAACTTCTGTGGGTAATGTTTGTCGCTTGAAACCAGAGGAAGCATGGTTGGATGTCCGGAGCCAGGACAACAGAATTCAAGTGTTTAAAACACCACAAAGTAGGTACATAACTGTTCACAAAACTCGTGTGCTGAAAGTTACTACGGGTGACGACAGAGACGAATGTGAATGCAAATTAATATTAATAAGTCATGATTTATAGGAAACTTTCCATGTGATAAAATTATATAAAATAATGTATCATCATCATGTGCTATCTTTGGTTTGTGGAGGGGAGTCGACAGTTTTGAATTACTATCTATAGTCCAAGGTAGACTAGGTTGAAAGGCTACACCCCTGGTGAACTCCCATTATTCTTCAAATGCGTAAAGAGACCGGAGGAGGAGCGATAGGAGAGGACGATAGAGGTACGTCAGTCTGAACTGGTCTCCGATGGTAATCTAAGTAGTAACAGAACTAATTAACTAGTAAACTTGCGTTTGGGTGTTCTTTCACCACAGGACTAATTTTAGTTCAATGATGTTTATTTGCAGAATACGATTCTATTCTTTGACATGATCCGGTTGTGAATTTCAACCAATTAGGTTGGCATTTTTTGATGTAGGCTTCAACTAAATCTTTATTACTATTAACATTTGGAACATACATCTTTAAAACAAAGTAATCTAATAATTTTGGCGAACACTGTAAACTGAGTCTAAAGACTTCATTTTTGGCAAATGTAGGTTGTTATTTTGGATTAAAAGTTCAACATGATCATATTAAGAAAAGTACCTGTTACATAGTTTCCCATTAATAGGATGCGCACCTTTTAACAAATCTCTGTAGTGTGGTTGACATAAATTAGTTTCTCGTGTTCTCTTTTATCTTTAGTCTATACGAGGCGATACAGGGTTATTGAAAAGGTCCGCTCTCGAAGAAACAGTGAATCGTTAACGTCTCCGCCATTACCATATATCGCCTCGTGGAACTTCACGAGAGTCAATAATGAACAACTCTATGCTAGAACAGAGACAGAAAACTGGTTTCGTTAACTATTGATCGCACTCACTCAATGAAGCATCTCTCTCTCCTCTCTCCTCTCTCTCTCTCTCTCTCTCTCTCTCTCTCTCTCTCTCTCTTTCTCTCTCTGTTTTCTTACTAATATTGTTCTTTTTATCTTTGTTAAAGAATGCTTTGAAGTTATGGGCAAATCTGTTTATCAAATGACTAAAAAATGCGAAAGTAAAGATGATAGGATAAATAACCAGGTAAAATCATGGTAACGGTTTAGATGTTTCCTTCTTTTCTTTCTTTCTTTCTAATGAGGTAAATAGAGAAGCGTCGGCCGACACGAAAACCAGCACCATGAGTTCTGTGACTGTTTTACTTTTCATTTATAAGTGGAAGTGATTTCAGTCTATAATTGGTCATTTTACATTTAGAAATAATTCTAAATCCCCTTATTATTTCCGTTATGCGGACTACTGGGAAAATATGAAAATGCAGTTAAATTTCAATAGACGGCGCGATTTTGATAAAATTATCAACATCAGATTCTGTAGTTTTATCGCAAAAAATATGACTTCCGTTTTAAAAAAACCAATAACAAATTTGAACTATAAGCGCCATCTGTAAACTGATACTCACATCTAGCGCAATCTTTCCGAGATTTAAATCCAATCTTTATTACATGATAAAGTTTACTTATTGATCTAAATATGAACATTAAAAAAATCAAGTATCTCTTAAAAAGCAGTTATAACAGCAGTTATAGTAGCAATACATTTCACAACTTCAGTAACTCTTGTAACACAAAACAACTATGTCGTAAAAACCCGAACAAATAATGGCGTTTAAGCGTAGCGTCCTAAGTCATCTAGAACATACGGCATCGTTGTTACTTTTAATAACCTCAAGTCACGTGGCCATACATGTCTGACCTTTCGAGGAATCGCAGCTTGAACTTGTTCATATCGAACGTTCGGCGCGCACTCTGTTGTCTGCAGATAAGTTTCACAGGTCATCGCATTTCGGAGGACATTGTCGCCCCTTTCCGGAATATATATATTCAGTTTAGGTCCAAAATCAACTTTTCAAATTTTTCTTTTTTAAAATTACGGATTCTAAATTACAGAAAGTAACTTAATCACAAACCGCGATCAAGAATTTAAACTTTTTTGTAGCAGAATCCGATTTCGTTTGCACTGTAATATCGGAATTTGGTTGTGGATTTTGTTTAGATGGATTTTTCTCACTCTTTCAATTTTCTATTCCTTTTTAAAATAATCTTCCTTTTTCTTCAGGATAAACTGATATTTTCAAATGAAATACGGGATTTGCAGACGACATTTTATTCGCAGAAGAGCAGTTTGCGAAAGATGAGTGTTGATTTGACCTCGTTCAGGAACCAATTGCATAGAGATTTAAATTCCAAGCTCTCAACAGTGACAACTGACGACTTCAAGAACTCGAGATTGCAAGACAGAATCAGGTCCATTCGGATTAAACTGAAAGGACTACGAGCGAGACCTCAACTTTCTTTCTTAAAAAAAGATGTCAAATCAATCAGCCAAAAAAATCCATCAATAAATAAATAACACGAGAGGATAGTACAGCAACGACAACAAGATCGAAAACTAATTCATAAAAATAGATTCTTTGCTAATTATTAGTAATTACTTGTTTCTCTATTTTTAAACCAGTTAATTTGAATTTACTATATTTTAACCTTTACCGTGGTGTAATACAATCGAATATTATCACAGTTCAGAATTCGCTAATATTTTTTGTCTTTACAAATGGGTTAAATAAACTTAGTTTTGATTTTTGTTGCTTTTCTTTGAAAACTATGTTGACACTTTTTACAAAATTTGAAAATTATTTTATCCCTCCGACGTAATATTTTATCTGAATTAAATGAAACACGGCTACTATTATCAAAATTAACAAATACAATAAAGGAAGTTGCTCATTACAGATAAAACCAGATGCCACACTGTATATGGGCACGCAAGTTGTCTCCCTTAGTCATTAAGTAATTATTTTCTCGCTCCGCTACAAATATAATCCAAGGGAGGTAACTAAAGTGGTCACAGTGTATGTGAAATTTCCCATTTGATCTTATCTGCAGGGTTCCAAGCCTTATCTAAACATTGGCTCCATCGCAGAGCTACTAAGAAACCCGAGCTGCATCGCAGATAATGAGAATACGTTTATTGGAAAGCGTTACCATCCTTTGCCGTTTGAAATAAGCTACTTATGCAATCCGACAAATTATCTTTTGGCATTTAAAAGTTAAACCTAATTTTTATCACGGTTCAATTGATTTATTATGCTCAAGATAAACCACCGATGTAGGAAGACACTGCATGATGTGTTACATCTATTGATTTTCTTTTTTTGAAGAGCGGGATCTTTAAACCGCCAAACCGGTTACCACATTAAAGCCCGAAATTCAAATTTAAAATTTGTTTCATCTTCAAATAAAGTTCGCTGTGCAGTCACCATTTAAAAATATTATAATTTCCAGCGTCAGCTGTTAAAACCCTAACGTGTCATATAATTACTTTCTGCTGACATTGAAATGATGCCATGCGGTTTTGTGTACGAATGTGGAAACTTTCAGACCTGCGCGTTAATTTAAACTCAGTCTCTCTCACTTGTTTTATTGTTTGTTTGTTTTTAAATAATAGTAAAATGTATTCTAAGACAACTGTTTTCAGGATAGTGCAAAGTCGTCGTCTTTAACGACCTAACCCGGATTGGAAGGACACAACAAGACATACTACAACCACGACTAATAATGTTAATAATAGTGACGACAACAACAGTAAAAGTTGAGTAGGAAGCTTTTAAAATTGCTTGAAGACTTTTCGCCTCAACGTAACTCTAGAGATATATCTGGGCTGTTTGGTTCCACTAACTGGTCAGACGACGCTGAAAGTCCACAACCGCCAATAACGGTTCTTGTGTTGAGATTCCTGGAGATGTATAAGTCGCCTTACTATCAAAGACTCTGTCCATCCTCTTACAATCATCTGCAGAAAAGAGATTATAAAAATCTTAAGCGTGTAACTGCCAAAGCCTCTGTAAGCAAATCTAGGCACCCGAAGATCTTTAAACCCCCCCTGTATATTGTTAGTCTTCTTTGAGCTATTTCCCTAAATATCTATATTCTTTATTTGATGCGGCGGTCACGCTCGGACGACGTACTTCAAAGGGGTCTGAATAAAGAGGTATCTGCAGCAAATAGAAAGAAAAGGATTTTCCCATTGAACTTCGGCTGGTGCATAGTCTGTCCGGGATGAAGTAATAAAGGATAAATAAGCAAATAAGATTTCTAGATAACGTCTGACTGCGTTTTGCGAACTGTCACGTAGCGTGTGCACGGGAAAGACTCCAATATACATCTTACGAGGGGTTTACGTACATGGCACAGTCTGGCACCATACTGTACTGGAGGGAGCGCTACTGCGGGCACTATTTGGGGCCGGGTCCTCTGTTTCCTCGAAGAAGGCGGCGTAACCTCGCATCTGCTAAGAAAGCTAAGAGGTTTTCGCTGGTGGATGCCTCACGTGTCGGCCGGCAGAGGTTCGGAGGAGAAAGTCCTCGCACCTGCCGTATGTCGTTTGTTCTGAAAGATAACTAGACCTAACAACAACACTTTTCTAATTAGCCCTTCCTGATTAGTGCCACTTTAATCTACACTCGGATGTATATATTTATCAATGCAATGGAACGACGACAGCGTACTATTCATGTTGTTGTTTTGCTTTACGCTGAAAAGCATCTTTTTTCTTTCTCTCTCCATCAGTAATATTAATCCGTTTTGGATACTGCCATACGGGTACTAAATTCATCCCCTATCCCGAATGAATAACCATGTGGTTTTATCCCTTTGTTTTCTGTCCTTAAAATTACACTTCCTAATAATAGTGACGCGAATGTGAATTCCGCTGACGTGAGGATGATAATAGATCGGGCATTAAAATAAATGCAGCGCAACATAGACGGAGAACTGTTGAGTCAGATGGTAGGGTTCAGTGGCTCCATCTAATCTCAGACCGCCTGCGCCCTCTGCAGTGTACAGCGCACTCGTTGTACTAAGACGAGCTAATCTCCGCCGCCTAATCAACTTACACTCAGGTGGGCGACGCCTACAATCGACTGCTTTCAGACCAGCAAAGATTTCTAAATAGCGGGGCATTGTGAACGTTATCTCGACTATCACAGAAAACGTGGACGCCTTCCTTTAATAAAGCGTCGGTGTTTGTTCTGCTGTTGCGTTACGAACATTCCAGATGATAGCTAACTAACGGCCCATTAGTAAAGTAGCTTTCCTTCCGCTCAGCGCATCGATTCACTCTTTCCATTGCCTTCGTTCTATATATATATATATATGATTTTGAAAAGGTTAAACAATAATATTTTAGAAGGATAAGCACTAAAAGAAATGAAATTAATATATAATGAGATTTTCCGTCTGTGCAACAAAAAAAATTAATAGTGAAAGGGAGATAATCGATACCTGCAGTTATTCAATCTCTAAAGCGTCATCAGCTGTCTATGATATTGTTTTTTTTTGTTTTCTTTGAAGATTATCTTTAAAGTTAAATTACAGTCTAGTTTCACTTTACGTCCTGGCTCGCTGACTTCATCGTTGTTTCTCTACTTTTCGTTGTTTATGTCAGAGAACTGTTATCAAGGAATGCTGTTTCTACAAACCACGTGACCGTGGTAAATGTAGCACACCGTATTTGTTTTTCATGTAAGAAAGAGTTCCACCTGACGCAGTAATCACGTGGTTGTTTATCTTATCCTATTTACGGCCCTTTTTAGACGGGAATTTTTGCGATGTAAGTCAAAAACGGAAATAAACAGGAACCTTTCTTACGTTCTCGAAGGTAGCGACAACTTAGGGATTTGTTAAGAACTTTAACGAAAACCAGGTTGACTGTCACGTGACTTTGAAATGTTCATTTGGTTAGGTGTACGAAAGATTTTCTTGCATGATGTTGAGGTACAAACCCAGGTTACCATCTTCGATCCAACCCCAAGTTTTGACTTCATGCGTCTGAGTTTATTGATCTATTGTCTTTCTATCGCGCTGTTAAAAAATGTAAAATTTTGTTTCTATTGAAAGCCACTCTAATCTAGTAAACTGAAAAGAAAATGAAACCCTGTATATGTCTAGAAAAAAAAGAAAGTTTCCTAGTAAGAAAAATTTTTTTCCTTCTTTTTTGCTCATCTAATCTATAATCTGTCTGTTGCGGAATTTAATGTATTTTTTGTAAATGACAACAAATCAAAAGCGATTCCTCCACACAGGAAAGCAAATCATATTGAAAAAGTAAACTGAGACAGATTTGATTTTTTAAAGCAGAATCAGATAGGTTAATTTAAATTGAAAAATTAATAGACAGACGCGGAGCAGTTTAAGTCCTTGTGAAGATAAATCGTTTCATGAAATGAAAAGTAATAGATTATAATGGTTGTCTCCGTTATACAAAAAAATTCTAGCGGTAATAAAATGTATTATGAATTTAATATTTATATAAACATTTTTTGTACTGAAATAAGATAAATGTTTACCTTAAGGTACTCAAGCTTAAGCAAAAAAAACAGATTTATTTTTTAAATCTGATTAAATGGCATTAAATCTAATTGTTAAATAGTCAGAAAAGTAAAAGAGTTTTCAGCAGATAAAATATCTTAAGCTTCCAGATTTCAGTTGAAAATTTTTTTGCACAGTATATTCAAGTACAGTAATCGAGATTATTAGAATTAAAAATTCTTTGAATTACCTAATTTGCAGTTAAATCTTAATTAATATATTTTTTTAAATTTTCGTTTAGGCTGATACCAAAGTTTCACGGGAAATGCTGCTATACGTCTTCGTTAATAAAATGTTCATGGGACATCTGGAACATGTTAATGAGTTGTAAATTGTTTAAACGATGATTCTGGATGTTAGAAAGTCGTTCATAAATTATCTGTACGATAATACCCAGCACTACGGTCAGTGACATTAATGTAAATGAACTTCACGGTATGCAAACTTCATTTATTTAAATAATATTCCAAGATAACATGTAGTTTTAAGCACCCATGATCTATATTCACATGGAGTAAGGTGAGATATTATAATGAGACTTTAAATGCAACAACAAAAAATAAAAAGGGAAAAAACCCTAGAAAATACACGTTTATAAGCATTGTTGAAAATTACTTTTTTTACACATACGCTACATGCCAGACTATTAAAATAAGAAATCTATGCTAGTTATAAATTATACAATTGTTTTCTTTCTTCCGCTATCAGCGGCATTTTCCTTGGCCAACGAACGCCAAGAATTATTTGATCCTTTACATTATCTTTTTATGGTAGTTACGTGACATTAAATGTTTCAAGTAAGAACTCATATATATTTCTTAGAATGATTGCTTGTATGTTTTGTTTCTTAATTTCAGTCGATAAAGATAAAGAAATACTAGCTCTTGGTTCCTTAATGTCAATCTTTAAAGATGAAGAAAGATTTCTCCTGGTTTTTTAATGTGAATCTTTAAAGATGAAGAAAGACTAGCTCTTGGTTCCTCATTGTCAATCTTTGAAGATGAAGAAAGACTAGCTCCTGGTTCCTCATTGTCAGTCTTTAAAGATGAAGAAAGATTGCCTCTTGGTTTTTTAATGTGAATCTTTAAATATGAAGAAAGATGATCTCCTGGTTGCGTTAATGTGAATCTTTAAAGATGAAGAAAGACTAGCTTCTGGTTCCTTAATGTCAGTCTTTAAAGATGAAGAAAGATTACCTCTTGGTTTTTTAATGCCGTTCATTAAAAATAGAGTAAAGATGATTTTTCAGTTAATGAAGTCTACGTTATTCAAAGAATTTCATTCCATTTTCCGCCTCTTAAAATAAATAAACGAAATAATAATAAAAAGTGAATTAAAGCGAAAACTCGAATTGTATATAAGCGAGTCATGCAATACTATGTTTTCTTTAAGACTCTTCATCATAACTAAAATTCTTCTTCATACCAGTTGTCATGCTCGACGTTATGTTCGCATTACAGCGCCCAGAACGATAGTCCAGCCCGTTTATTAGCCTGACCTGGTTTGTAGCCATACGATCCCGAGAGGAAAGTTATCACGTACAAAAGAACGTCTTCCTTTGGCGCGCACTGACGGGTCGGCGATGATGAAAAGCTTCCTACTGAAAACTCTCACAAGACCAAACCATAACTTCTGTTTGTAGCCCCAGAGTCTGTAACAAGCCTTCAGCTACAACATCCGCTCCGTTTTAACTCGCTTTAAGTAGGCTTTGAGGAAGCCTCGAGAGGCGCTGAGTGCCTTCGACGCGTACCTTTGATGACGGATAGTTTATTAAAAGTATTAAAACAAAAGTAGGCGAGAAAGTTGTTGCTAGTCGATCACTTTGCGTAGCTTTCAGAAAATCTTTTTTTTTTTAAAAAAGAAATTTTACATTAAAGCCTGATTAAAAAGTTATTTAAATATTAGCACAGACCATCCGTAGAATATGTATATGACATCGACTAACTGCACATTATCCGGTGCCTAATTTCCACATGGACGGTAGCCGGTTTGATTGGAGCTCCTACTTCCGCTACATCACTGCTCCCATATCGAAAACTTCAATCAAAACATTTTGCAAAACAACGCTTCTTTTTATTGTGTATTTACTTAATCAATTTTAAGAATTTAAAAAAATTCTTTGCAAAGAAACTACGTTTTTTTTCTTCTTAATCCTATTACAGAAAAATAATTAAATGTTAATAATTCATGGCTATACGTGGTTACTTTTGAATACTGTTTTTGTTCTGCTGTCTTCTTCTAACAGAGACAAAACTATCGTCGTTACATGTTCATTAATGCCCACTATAAAGAATCAAACGAACATCTTTCTTTGTTATTTACGTGACAAACAATACAGCGGAATTCGTGTAAAGCACATAAGGATATATTTCTTAAATTGATTAAAACACGTAAAGATAGCTTTTTGTGGATTATTTATTCTCTTGCCAGCTCTTTCTTCTTTTTTATTTATGGCAACCAAAGAAACCTCAATCCTCTGTTTCATGCAATAGAAACATATAGATTTGGTATAATTTAAAAGTTACAGGAAAGAAGAGAGCCATGATGAATAGTAAATGGACTCAAGGGAAGGCAACTCTGTCAATCATATTTTAAAATTAAATTATAATTACACAAGTAAATTATATATAAAAATGGTTCTCTATGTCGATCGTTAATTTTTAATTACACATTACTTTTCGCTCAGAAGTGGTCTTTATTTATAGTTTTTACTGTTTAAAACAAAGATTTTATTTTAAAATTGTCTAAATATTTTTTAAAAAATGCATTTAATTTGTTAACTAAAGAAGTCAGATGAATTTAACTCGAATATAGGGTAAAGTAAAATTACAAAAAAAAAAACGCTCATTATAGCTTGTTCTTCAGGGGAAAAAACATCCGTCGAAACCAGGCAGGTGCGATATGCGATAATGCACTTTCTGGTGTTTGACAAAAAAATTAAAACAGCTTTCATTCGTAATTTGTTTAATTTATTGCGTAGCAGATAGTGTGGATTTGTTTAATTTCCCTGCCAGAAAAAGGTAGTGAGGCATAAGCCATCTTGAATTAGAAAAAAACGCCATTTTGATAATGGAATCGTTTGATTACGGGATGGATAATGTTATTAGATGATCGACTAAAACTTTTTCTAAAAATTTGATTTGCATGTCATCGACCAAAAACAGAAAGAAAAAAAAAAGTTATCTGCAAGAAATCATTTGGAAAAAAAAATTCATTGTAAAATTGTGTAGAACTTTAATTGTTAGTCATACCATTACGAATGAAGCTTTATCTGAACATTAAATTGTGAATCTGGGGTAACAATGAGAAATTAGAAGTAATCCGAATTTATTTTGCCCTCATCACACGGAAATAATTTCATGTTAAAAAGCACTTTAAAATTAAATCAAATTCAAATCTCAGATTTTCAAAGACGAATGTTTAGCGCTGGTTGTTCACGCTATGATTTCTGCTCAAATCATTTCCCAAGTTTATGCGTGAAAAACTTCAAAGGTTTTAACACCATTTCTTCTTTTTTTTCCTTCCTTTCTGTGATATTCCCAGAAATAATTTTCAATAAATCCCAAATAACTGAACAATTAAATAAAATTTTTTTTATTGTTAACATTTTTTTGAATAACTCGGTTTTCAAAATATTTTTTTCTGCTTTACGTAAATTAGAGAAAAGGTTCAAATGGCATCGCGTCCCAAGTTACGTTCAATTTTTAATGAACAAGGTTCTGAAAATAAAACCAAATTGTGCACATATAAGCAACAGTTCGCAGTTTTTGCCCCGAAATACGCTCTTTGCTATGTTTTTTTTTGTTTAGTTTTATCTGAATAAAAATAGTTCGTCCACTACTTTTAGTATCGGTTTTGATATTTCTATAAAATAAAAAAAATTTTAGAAAGATAATTAAAAACCAAGCGAAAAAATTATACATCAGAAATATATTTTCTTTAACGCTTCTTTTCCTGATCAGCGAGAGCTGGGTTAGTGGAGAAACAAACTGTATTAACATTTCTGTACGTTAGTATAAAGAAGCGAATATTTCAATGAAAACCTGCTTACTGGTGACAAACAGATTTCTTTTAACCCCTTTTAATAGTAAATAATAGCTAAACCAGCAATGGCATCTTGCAGATTAAAATGTAATTAATTTAATTAAATTTTGATCTTCAACAGGGATTTCGAACGATAAAGGAACAAGATGATGACCGTGAGTTCAGTATGAATAACGTGAAGTTTTAAATCAGGTCTTTTTCCGATTCCAAATTACAATAGAATCTCTATTTATTCTTTATTTCAAATTTGATCTTAATGACAAAAGATTTATCCTTGACATTATTATTCTCTCTCTCTCTCTCTCTCTCTCTCTCTCTCTCTCTCTCTCTCTCTCTCTCTCTGCTTAATTTCTCGCCATTAACACCCTCCATTAATATAAAATAAATAGTGTATTCTTTTCATTTGAACTGAGCTTCATTTATCTTCTTTCCATTATCTTTTTTAAAATTGCAATTAGGTTTTTTGTCATAAAAGTTTCTTCTCTTTTGTGCTTATTTATTTAGACTTTTTTATATAATTTTTTCACTTAAAATTAAATTTACTTATTTTGTGTTTCACATTTAAAATTCTTCTCCCCTGTTTAAAGGTGTCGTGTATGTATCGCTATTTATTTTAAGGCTTTAGAGCTAAAATTTAACTAACCACAGGTATCTTTTAGCAGCAAACTGAAGTTCAGTGAATAAAAAGAATGTATATATTCAGTCAACTTAACATAAGCGGTCTTTAAACAAAGTTGGTTTCTGAGTCATGTTTACTCGTCTGTGGGGTGAGATTTTACCGGCTGGTTTCATGTATAATAAACACTGTAGGAAAACAGCGCTGTGAATATATTTCCCCATTCATACGCTAATCATGTATTGTTTATTGCTACACTAAAATTGCTTCCAAATAAATATTTAATCAGTCGTTTAAACTTACAGAATGTTGATATTTATGTCCTACAATCACACTTAGACAGTGTTAATATTTCATATGATTACCATAATCGATATTAATAAATTTCATGTTTTCATAACGGAAAATACATTCGTCCATCCATCAGAAGCAGCTCACTGGTGTTGATTTTCTTTCGTGTACCCTATCTCCCCACACCCATCTAGTTGAGTTACATTAGAGTTATAACCAAAGCAAGAACGATTCAAATATACAATGAAAACAAACAATCACAATCGTATAGCCTTTGCTGCGTGATATTTTGTCTTACATGCGGTTTCGATTCTTGTTTATTACAGTCTAAGGCAGTGATTCTCCACCTTCCTCTGTCATCTACCCCCTTGCCTTGATGTATCTCGCCATTTACCCTCCTACTCCCATGCAAAGAAATGTATAGCCGGCATAGAGGCACAGAAAGAAAGGTGATGCAACAACTTTATTATTAAGAAGAAGAAGAAGAGGAAATTTATTTACAATCAAAAGACAACAAAATAAATAAAATCTAACAATGAAGAGTTTTTTCAGAACAAATTTTTGTGTGATAAAATATATGAACAATTTTGTTTTTATGATTCATAAATTTTGAATGAATATATATGATTTTATTATCAAAACAAAGGAATTTTAGGGGGTATGGTAGATAGTACATCCTACATCAAAAGGGAATGCATACCCCAAGGATCTACGCTCATGCCAGCCATAATTTTTCTAATACAGGCTGACCAGGTATAGCGCATTACAGAATTAATACTTAATTTGCAGGTATGATATACTTACCCCCTGCCATGTAAATTTTTACCCCCAGGGGGGTAAATTTACCCCTGGTTCAGAATCACCGGTCTAAGGTAATAGGATTTCTCTCTTTTTTTGGCGTAGATTTTCAGTTATTCATGAGAACTTAAACTTTTTAAAAAAATCATCAAGACTTTTGATGCAAAATTCAGTAACGTTCTTGTTTCCTGTGTTTTGTTTCGTTAGAAGGATCATTAATGCAGGTAAAAATATTTTGTAGAGAGGAGGACTCCGTCAAAAAACGAGGGCGACAGTAGGAGACTGAATGAAACATGAGCGCTACCAGAAGTTGACATCTCTTATATTAAAAATACAGTAGCCCCTTTCACGCACACGCATCAGGAATAATAGGGGAACTATTTTTACAGGTTGGCAGGGTTAATGTCTTATGGAAACCCGTATTGTTTACTTCCAGCATCGCGTTTTAAAAGTGAATCTGCACGACCAGTTAAAATCTATTAAGAAGTTTTCGCCCATTTTCTCCATCTTTGTACCGAATTCCGTGTGGAGCCAACAGACTTCGCTGCTGGGGTGGAGTTGTGGTATCAAAATCTCAGAGTAAAATTAGTAACTGATGTCCACTTATTGTCTTCTATATAGTGCAGAGTTGAGTACATTTCAGACTGTTGTCTAACTGAGCTCTAGACATAGATAGCTACATATCCCATAGCCTTTTCAGGTATGGAGTGTAAATATTTCTCACACAAATGCTGTAATAATTCGGCTCAGTGACAACATTGTTACCGCGAAAAAGTTTCCTGTCACCTTTCTATTTTATACCGAAGTTTTTAAAATTGGCTCAATTAATAACCTGAATCTGCGTTCATTTAAAGATGAATTTACGAGCATCCAGTAATACTTTTATTTGACTTGCAGAGTATTTTCAGAAGTTTGCACTCATTCAAAGAAAGAAGTCTTCAGGAACGTGGTATTGTTCGGTGGAATTTGGTATGAGCTTTTGCATCGAACTATTTAGAACTTTACTCCGTGTGCACTGGAGCGCGACATTGGAAACATGTCCTTTAAATTTCCCATTTATTTTCCTTCACGAACAAGTGATTTTCTACGTTTTGTAATCCTACACTTACTTATTTTGTCGGCAGCGATTTCATGATTAAAATAAACTAAAACTAATAAAAATTCATACAGTTTTATGTAAAGGTAGATAAATAAATCAAGTAGAATTATTGGACGTGTGACGATACCAAAGAGGAGTGAAGATGGGGTTTACTGTTAATATCCGCCCGGAAATATTGACTGATCTGTAGCATTACTTTAGATATTTTTGCGAAGTATCTCGTGGATTTGTTATTTACCTTTTCTCTGTACAACGTATCTGGTGTCATTTTATACCTACATAGTCTAGAAACCAATTTTATATAAAATATATAAATATAGAAATGACAATTTAAGCAAACTATAGAATTTAAACATTAAACATACAAAAGTAAAGTAGGGCGCTCGCTGTTAAAATTATATAAAACGAAAAACAACATAAACAGGTTTTAATTTTAAATAATTGGTTAAGTTTATAGCTTTAATATGTTATTACATGCCATGCAAAGACTATAATTTATCAATAAATCTTACAGTTTTAAGTCAAACGTCAGTTAAATTTCTCTCTAGTATTGAGGTTTTAAGTCAGCTGGGATCGCTATAGTTGTAATAGTCTTTTAGTTTATTTCTTGTCACTTAAATCTTGTGTAAAAACAGAGAAATACAGAATTCCGTTTAATGGATCGTGTAGAATTTGTTATGGATTGCCTCGACAGTGGATCAAGATTCAAGCCATTAGCACTTAACCGGCCCATTTGTAAAACCGGAAACAACCTACTTTCTGTCAAATCTTGATTTCCTGATAAAACCTTTCGTGAGATGTCATCTTTTTACGATTAAAATGTTTTAATTTCATCCTTAAATCAATGTTCTAAGGAATAGCGCCTTGAATTGTAATGCATTTTTTCTATTTCTCTAAGCTTAAATATGCCAATTAATTAAAATTATTATATTGTAAAATTCTTCACTGTTATTTCTCCGTCTAAGATTAGTGAAAAAGATAATCTTTCCATAAGCCATCAAATACTTTTTTCCGAATAAAATTTTTAATAAAAGAACTTTGCAAATATTTATTGATGAGGATTGATTTTAAATGTTATTTATTGATAAAATGTTCTTTAAATGATATTTACTAATAAAAGTATTCCTTACACCTTAAAAACACGTTTTTCACAGGGTATTTATTGAGTCATTGAAATGTTTTAATCTAGTGTAACTATAATGATCAGAAAACTTGCTGACTTTTATTGATTTCTTGGATGTCTCTGTCACACTAAAACTATGGGCGTCAAAAATCAATTTTTTTTCAAATTTATTATGTGCAGTCATCACGAAAATAAGATAAATTAATTTAAAAGTTTCTTGTAAAATTTGTTCATGCGCATGACCGAAGCTTAAATTTCCTTTCTGTATGAAAGCAAAATCTATTTAAAATTCAGATAACGATTAAGTTTTAAACATTCGATCTACATTACCGACCAAAAGTTTTAAACAAAACAGATTTGATATAAAATAACTATGCAGGTTTTTTAAAAATATTGCTTGCAATTAAATAAACAAAAAAAATGAAATATACATCTACATTAAAACATTATTTCCGTTTAGTAGATGCCGATGTAAAAAAATATCGCAACATTTAAACTGGCCTAAAAGTCTCCAAAGACATTTAAGCAAGTTATCACCTGGTTTATAGTGTATCAACCAGTCACGCACAGACCTTTCATAAGCCAGAGATAAGATACTGTAATTACTTTAGACTTCGACTGTCAGGATTGGCATGCAATGTTTTAACCTAAAGCGAAATAGCAAACAACTTCGATTATTCGACAAAGGTGCTCATTGCATATTGTAAAGAAAAGCAGCTCTTTAGAATAAAAATAAAGTAAAAAGCAGACAAGATGGAATAAAATATCATTTACAGCAGAAGACATATTATGTACATACCAAAAGCAAGGATTTAACCAAAAAAATTTATTTTCTAAAGCAGTAAACTTTTTCTCACGCTGTATAAATTCTAACTAAAATTCTAGTTTTTCAAAATAGGTGACATGCCTGGCGTTGACATGTCCGTGAAATATGAAGGATTTGAAGAGTCCGCCAACCTTTAGCAATTTGAATGATTTTTACGTATCCTTCTGTTAAAAAACCAACAAAAATATACCCTTTTAAAGCATATTTATTGATATAAATTCTGCAGCCAATGGTATCTCTATTTTTTTCCATTTTGATTCCTTAATGTCAAGACTTGAGACAAGATTTCCTCTCAAATTTGGGGAAATTTTAAATGATAATCCTTGGAACTCAACAAAATGTAGTTTTGCTAAAATTATCTTGTATTCTGTCCTGAGAAACAAACACCTTCATAGCTTTCAGTTAATCCAGGTTTTGGCTGTGGCAGAAGAAAGCATTTCTACTCTCTGTTTCTTTGTGTAGGAAAGCTTACTTGCCAGAATTACTATTTAAATGAAAATTTTTTTTATAGAAATAAAAGAAAAGAACTATGTTAGTGCATTATCACGTCGTTTATTTTCATAATACCCCCAATAAATTTAACTTGTGCGTATATTTTCAGTTTCGCATCTAAACCTAATTTCCATGGTTTCCCTTTGCAATTATACTTCCTCCTTGAGGAAATTCTTAGATGGAACATGAAAAACAACAATAAATATATTGATATTAGAGGCATCTTAAGAGTGAAAGAATTATTTGGAAGAAAAAAGAAAAATATGGCTATGTTGCATAGTAAATAATCCCGTTAAGTGACAGATCGTGGACACTATCAAAACTAACCATGAAATATCCGGTTTATGGGTTTGCTCCCTAAACATGACTGATTTCCGTCTTAGACAACACTGAGACGATCGACCACCTGATGGCATTTAAAAATGAGCAAAAAGGGAAAAGATTAATAAATGCTACTAGCCACTAGCAGCAATATATCATCTAGTTATTAAATAACCATTCCGTTAACCGAAGGTGAACACCGGAGATCAAATTACATCAATCGGACCTGATGACAGGAAAGTGGACACGAGATAGGTGAGTGTTGATTTAGTGTTGCATGCTGACTAGCGGGAAAAGTAATCCATCGTGTTTTTGTCGGCTGAAGGGAAGTAGTGTTACACCGAGATTGGCCCATCTGAATACGAAAGAAGTTATTACTTCTCATGTTTCTAACGCTAAAAAGTAAAGCGAATTAGGCATTTAGTTGTATAGATGTAAGAGCAAAAAACTGAAACTAATAACAGGTTCTTTAGAAATGATTTAAGCGACAGCTTTAAAGGAAAGTTAAATAAACCAGTTTCAGTTTAATTTGAGTAATCAAGTGTTTTTTTTCAAATGGCAGCACCAAATAATAAAAAAAAATAATGAAAATACTTTTTGGATTTTTTTTTTTTCGTATTTCCAAGAATTTTAGTACGAAACAGAGTTACAGCCACAGAAATAGCAGCATTCATGCCTGACTGCCGACGTTCACTTATTTATCCACCGACTCATTTTTTTCCCCACAATTTCCCAAGAACCAGAACGAAATGATATATTCTTCTCGAAATTTTGTATCAATAAAAGATATTTTTTTTAAAAAAAATCCTGCTTTAGAAGATATTTCATGACCAGCATCCGCTGCCAAAATTCGCTTTCCATACGATTTACCGACACACGGAGAGTTGGTCTTCTGGGCGTGGAGAACTTTTCGGTGGCTTGGAAAAGCGACGATCACGAACGATGTTGGTTGCCATCGCAGTTAATTCCAATGCATATCTCAATAATGGAGATGTCGTTACTTACGTAAGCATCTTAACAGATTCTAAAACCTTATTTTACTTTCCCCGTGTACTTTTAATAAAATAAATGGTGATTCTAAGCACATTTTCCGACCACATCAGTGTACCATTTATAATCATTTTTTTTTATTTCTATTGTTTTTTTTTTTCTTTTGGCAGGTAAAAATTTTGAATTAAATTAATGAACTTGATTTAAATATAGATAGGTTAAAATATAAGAGATAATTAAATTTATCTATATTTAATTGTGTAGAACTGTTTTAGAAAACAACCTGTCTCTCATTTATCTATTTATTTTGTTTGTAAGAACTTTTTGCTTCGACTGCTTCCCTATTCCACTTCCATTGCAAAAGATTAATCTGCCTTTTAAATTTTTCAACTAGATATATAATGCCCACCTTAAGAACAAAAGGTAAGCTAGAGGTTTTGTTCTTCCTGACCTGACTGTCTGTACATTCGGATGAATATGCAGTCGTAATCCAAAACGTTCGAAAATGAGGCGATCAAGATTTGTCGTTACAAAGGGTTAATATTAAATGGGAAAATTACTGTGTGTCATAGGTTTTATGGCTCAAACTGTCTGAGTAATAGAGATTTGGAGCGTAGTTACGTAGAAATGCTCCGAAGGTAATATACAGATGGTTAAAAAATAATTTTCATACATACTCTTGTAGAAAATACATGTATTTAAATAAGATCTCTTGTACTGATTTACTACTTCTGTCGTATCTCCCCCCCCCGAGAACGTTCATACTGAGCGGTAGAAGCCTAAACGTATTTCTATTTTTAATAAATTAGTTTCTACACGTTTTCTATTTAAATATACTTATTAAATGAATAACTTTACACGTTTTTTTTTTCTATTCGTACTTCCATACGCATTTTTACTATTGTATGTTTGTAATAAATGTTTCGTTGACTTTATGTTTTTTAACTCTTTACCTGATGAGACTGTTGCAAATTAAATTGTTTTTAAAAACCAATATGTAAACTTATCATTTAAAAACACGACAAACAAATTAAGTATTTGCTTTTTAGATCTACAGAAACAGTATTTAGATAAACGTAGTCAATTCGTATTCTTCTTGGTATTTACAGGAGGGTCTCGGCGGCTGTGCACTTCACTAGTTAGCCAAGCCGATCGCATCTTACATTACATCACTGAAAGCCTACTATTTCATAATAATAATAATAATAATAATAATAATAATAATAATAATAATAATAATATAATAATAATAATAATAATAATAATAATAATAATAATAATAATAATAATAAATGTAATGTGAAAGGATTTTTCTTGCTGTGCCTAGCAGTGGAAATGAAATCATAGTATTTGAGCGGCCAGAATTTGTTTTTAAAGTTCATTTCGGAAACCTTGCTACAGCGTTAAGATTTTTTTTTGTATCGTCTTATGTTTCGTCGGATTTGTCCAGCATAAAAAGGGTTAATAGTTTCGACTATTAGGAAATCGTGCCTCGTTGATGACTAAAACAGCGATGAAAGACCGACAAGAAATTATCTGAGTCGAGCATTTCACTCGCAACCCATTTTACGCATAGAAACCTTTTTATCACAGATATTTCATCTGAGTATTACCAACGGCACTAAAGGAAATTACATGTCAGGGGAGATGTATTAAATCCAAAATTTAATGTCTCGAGTTGTTTACAATGCGTGCTGTGAAATGAAACGTCTCTAGCTGGCGGTTTTCCTTCCTGCAGACATAATAATTATAGCCGAAAGAGAATTACAGGTCATGGGGCAAAAGTGCATAGAATTATTTCAAAGCTTAATTACGATTTAAGGACAATGTTTTTTTTTTTGTTTGTTTTTTTTTTAAACAAATAATAAAGATTTTTAAGTCTCACATATGCACCCAGAAATTTCTAAAAACAAAACATTTACTTGTTGTTAATTGATATGATAAACAGTTGCGCCACCGCGTATGTCGTCGCGTGCAGGAGCCCCAAGTTCCCAAAGAAGCTGCTGTTTTCCCAACGGAGCTTTGGTTAGCGACGTGATGGAGGTCAGAGAAAGGAGCTGTAAGACACTCCTAAGGCCAGCGTGAACTAGTGTCGCACCGACCATCATCGAATTAATAAAGTCGTCTTCCAGTCTCGCAGTGCGTGGATCACCACCTGCAGACTGGTAACTGGAGGCTTTGAACAAAACTGGATCAAAAACCAGGCGGAGAAACTCCATCACACGGTTACTTTTTCTCAGAGACATTCGCGAGTTATACGCCACAAGGACTGGCGTATAAGTCAGGTTCTGGTAGTTGGGATTTCTGCCACTGCAGCTGCAATGCTGCACCAAGCTGACGGCGGCTGCGTAGTACGGAAGTGCGCTAGAGGACGCTGGGAAAACACGAAGATCCGGAACCAAGCATGCGAACGCCGTTCTTCGCTACGCTGGCAACTTTGCTCCGCAGTCTACACTGCTGTACGAAAAGGGGAAGACGGAGAAACCAAGCCCAGGATATTATCCACACATTGCTCGGGGTCCTTGTTCAGAACTGCTGCGAACATTCTTGTCCACTTACGTGAGTGTATGCCACGACGCCTCCGCCGTGGATAATAGACTATGGTGAGTGGGCCTGCTCATCGTAAAACGATTCGAGTTTTATTAAAATTCTCGGAATGACTCCACACTATCTCTTGGCGCCAGTGATGTCAAAGCTGGTGAGATAACAATAATTTATGATTAAAGGTATACCGGAATCTCTTCGACACGAGATATACCAGTATATACCAGTAATTCCTATTCCATGCAGCTGTATATGTAAAAGTGGAAGACCCCAGTAGACATATAATGTTGGATGGTGTTACTCAATAGTTGTTAACTACAGATTAAGAAATCATAGTAATAATAATAAGTTGCTTCAGTGATAGATTTCGACCTGCTAGAAAGTACTGGCTAACACCTTAGCTTGTAAATGTAAATTAGCAAGAATACACCGGTAATAGCAGCAAAAAACATTTCTTTAAATTGCCCAAATCGAACGACAATTTCTAAAGAAAATAGTTGCCAGCAAGAAACTGGTGTTGTTATTATAATTACCTATACTTGTATTCTTTAAACAAAGGTCTGTGTAACCTTGAGCATGGTCGAGTCTGGACCATTCAAACACTAAAAGTATACTTTTGAACACAAAGTTGTTCTGCCAGTATGCGAAGACATTAATTTAGCTTTGAGCAGGATCTTTGTGCAAATAAATTAACCAGCTACACCGCATAGATTGTAGCAAGATGTTCCTCGTGAGTATTTTAATCAACAACTACAATGTTTTGAGTAGAGTTTTCATGAAAATATCTGAACACGCCATTCTGTAGTT
Source organism: Nautilus pompilius (assembly GCA_018389105.1). Classification (NCBI taxonomy): domain Eukaryota; kingdom Metazoa; phylum Mollusca; class Cephalopoda; order Nautilida; family Nautilidae; genus Nautilus; species Nautilus pompilius. The sequence continues at coordinate 684,576 of JACATO010001426.1, forward strand.
ATGAACAGTGTGAATTTCGAATATTTGATTACACTAAAATTTAGCCATTAGTAGAGTCTAGCTAATAATTTCCACACAATACTGTAGCTTTTAGTAGAGGTGTGTTAACAGTGAATTCTGACACGTCGTTACCATAGTTTTCATCAGGCTCCTGTTGGTATGACAACCCGCAGTGCTGTAGTGTACGTGTTTGAACCTCTCATTACCTTAGCAATCAACTGAGCCGTTTTTGTATCTATTTTAAATCGTCAAGCTGACGCTTTGAGTAGGACCTGTCTGCGTGTATCATTTGGGTATTTTAATGAAAGTCTACAGCTTTTAACTGGGCCGTGGCGAAGCTGTTCGAACACGCCCTTTTGTTCTTTGTGGTTTTGCTGCGTTGCGTGTATTTAAACAGCCGCCCGGTCTTTTAACTCCGAGCGGGCACTTCGTTGGGAGTTTCTAAAGTGAAACCGCTGTCTTGTTTGAAGTATTTGAGCGGTCGTTAGCGCGTCGCTAAGAGGCGGCTTGCTCAAACTGGTCGCAGAGAGAGAGAGAGAGAGAGAGAGAGAGAGACTGAGGCGCGAATTTAGTAGCATTTGGCCATTTGGTTCACTGATGTCTCTCTGTTGTCTCGGTCACGTCTTTGTAGATTCGCTGCGGCCACTGATAGATCTGCTCGAGAAGTATCTACACGTCCTATCACAAAGAGGCAATCAGGAAAAGGGCCTTTTATTAAAGTGAAAACAAAGCTTCGTGGTTGAACACTCGCGTGGAAGTTGAAAGACAGCCTGCTGCAGGAAATGGGCACCTCGCTTTATTCTTTCCGTTTTATTGTAAACACTTATCGGGAAATGGCGCTACAGATTTGTTCAATCTGAACAATTTCCAAGCTAAATGTAACAAATCCTGTCACCATGAACTAACTACCCATTGTCCGTTTTCTCTCCGTTAGGTTAAACAGACAATTCATAGTATTGAATTAGATTACCTGCATTTATACACTTTATTTTAATTTAGATTATTGTATACGGGAGAGGGGAAAAGTATCGGTGAAACAAAGACATTAAAAATGTAAAGGAAAAAATTTTTTTATTGTTTTTGCTTTGTGGAAATTGAAACAAATTTAATTCCGCCAAACTTTACCGACATATTTAAAGATGGAGATGACAAAACCCGGTGTTGTTGGTGATAATGAAGACTGGCCAGAATCTTGGTGAACCCTGTCCTGACCAGTTAGAAGTAGAAGGCGAAGGCGTGGGGTCTACGACCTCGGTGACCGAGCGCATTACGTGGTTACGACTGTAGGCCTAGGGTTCGAGCCGGTCAGGACTCGCCCGCCGATCTTCCACTACCTGTAAAATGATACTAAAATTATTCATTTTTAGATAAGGAAGAAAACTCACCAGTTTGGCCCGTGAACAAGAGTAAGAAGAAACCATTTCAGGAAAGTAGACCGAACCGTTGATCGATCGGGATTCGAACCGGAAATTTTCTAAACCGCACTATGCTTCTTTTTTTCTTTTAAATTTAACACGGTTTTAATAGCAGTTGGTGGCGGTTTTTAAAACTGTTCACCGTGTACACTGAACGTGAGCGTCTTCCGATGTCGTGTCAACCTCACAATAATTAAAGCACCCCCCTTTTTTTTGTAATTGTACTGAAAAGGTATCAACAACTACGCGCGGTCTCTGTTGTCAATATGGCCCATAATTATCACCTTTTGCACTTTATCTTTACAGATCAACGTAAAATGATTGTGTTGTGTACTGAACAGGAAAAGAAAAAAACCAAAAAACAATCAGAAAATTTAAAGGGTTCTTTGTGATAATTCACGTATACCCGAGAATACTTGGAAGCACAGGAAAACTTCGATTAACCGCGCTGTGTCTGAAGTCAATGACTTAGCTCATGCGAGAGCAGACAGCGTAGTTAACACCCCAATGTTATTGAACCGTTCTCTGAATGATCCGAGAAAAAGACGCTACGGGAATAGGTGCTACTTTGTGTTAACACACATCTATGTCTAATCATTGCATTTAGGAAAATATTTAACATTAGAATATTATACGAAAGTGAGGAGTGGTGGTAAATTTTAATGATTAGTACACAAATACTCGTCATTTCGTAACTGCACATTACGAGTAGTCATCAGATGATCAATAACTGTCTGATGTCATTAGGTTTCCATGGAAACGAGTAATTCTCCAATCATCTCAAATTAAACAAGAAGGAATTCATAGATGTTTGCGCTATGTAAAAATAGCCAGACAGACGTGCATTCACTTCTTTCGCGTAGGCTACAATGTTTAAAATATTTAATTATTTGAAGTGGCATTCGAAATTAATAAATAATAACGTTTGACAATGAAAAAACAGTGTTGCTGAAATATATGAGAATTATTTATGGAACCCAGCAATCTTCTGTCCAAAGGGGAAAGCGCGAGAAGAGGATAATGGAGAATTGGCTATGAATAAATCATTTGCAGAAAATCCTGGATTGTAATGCTAAGCCGACATTACGATAATTATCAGTTAGCTCGGGTAAACACTAAAATAATTTAAAGTAATTTAAGAAACCAATCTATTAACTGCCAACAAATGTAGTGATCATAATATGCCAATCCCGCCCGCAAAGACAGAGAAAGGAGTACCGGAAAATAAGAAAAGGGGGATTAGAAGGAGGCCAGGTAAAAAGAATTGAAAAACCAACGTTATTTGTCAGATATCAAACAGTCGGGTTTTATAAATGTTCTCCTAAGCGTTATTTAAAAAAAATAAATGTATTCAGAAAAGATATTTATAATTCAAGGTCATAAGTAGAAAGCTCGAGCACGAGTCAAAACCTCCGTAGATGATCAATATTTGCCCCTTTTGGCTCGGCGAAACATCGACCCAAGTTGCTTCTGATTTCTCTGTTGGAATCAGCTTCAATCATATGCAAGGAGCTGCATGAAAGAGGGCTCTATGCAAGAAAATCCATAGAGTGTATCCCCTTGACCGACCGCTATAAATAGAAGAGCAAGAACTAGTCTGTTGCTTAGATATCACATGATTAGAACCATGTTCTCTTTACTGGTGTCAACATTTAGCCTTCATGTAACTCACAACGTTTATTCATCTAGATCGAACATGAAACATGCAACTATACTGCAAATATAATGGAAAGGAATCATCATGGTATAGGTGTAATTCTTCTGACAGGAATTTTATGGAGTATGCGCACAGATCCGCATGTGTATCAGGGAGGTTCTCTGAATGCAATAAAGTATAGACCCAGGATTCCGGATTTCTATGTCAGACCATAAGCAGGTTCAGTTGGAGATAACTTTAATCTGCTGGACAAGAGAGATCGTCCACTAAGGGCACGTTTAATAGACCAATGTCTTCAAGAACAAATCAGTACCTGTATAATATGGCCAGCACATTCATCTGAGCTAAATCCTTATCAGAATTTTGGATTCTCTAGCAAGATGTGTTTCTTCCACCTAACATTTCTAAGACCACTAAAAAAACTGAAAACCTCTTTGGCAATACAACAGACTTTAGACTACTTTTAACGATGACGGGTTTAAAGAACATGCAAAGCAGCTATGAGTTATATATTGATGTCAGGTGGACGATATTGACTATCCGTAATTAATTTTTGGTTGCATTATTTAATTTAGAATTTGTTTTTGTTTCCAATTTTGGTCCTGTTTGTTTCTAATTATACCCGAGAAAGGATTATTTCTAATTTGGATAAATTCTCGATAAAATTAGTGCTACATGAAGAGAAGTTTGTGTTGATTCATTTGGTAAATAAAATTAACAATTTTGGAAATATTTTTTCGTTCTTTAACTTTTGAAACCCGGTGTACTTTACATTGTGAGAAAAACGATGTAATTTTACATAGTCTTTGTATATTTTCTAAATATTTGTAGTCTAAATGAAATTTATGAAGGAATTTCAATCTGAAGTTTTAAAAATTAAGGATAACTAATTATTTTGGACATATTCTAATTACGAGATAACGCAGTGTTACAATATTAGCTTCAAATATAGAAGAATCCACTTTGGTGGGGTGATATTTGCGAAATGTCTCAAATGTACTTGCTCGGAGCCACCTCAGAGATTCCATTAAGCTTAGAAGTTTTACTAAAGGCAGAAAAAAAAATCAAAGTTGGTGCACGAAAATCTTTATTGCTTAAATTCTTCGCAACATGTTCAAAAAAAAATGAATACAGTATAGCATCTCACAAACGAAGTAAAGCTTATGTTTTTGTGAGTTTGTGGTCTTTGCAGTGGAAAAGTCTGTGATTTTCCTTCGATGAAGATCAGGAATCATTCCTTTCTGGACGTTTACCTTACATTGAATAAAACTCATTAAACGTTCCATTAACTTTGGACTCAAAGAGAACAGTGCAGAATTTAACTTTATAACTGTAGAGCTTCCCTATTTTGGCACATTTTCTGTTATATTCTTTTCATCTTTTGCTGACGAGCATTTCAAAGAAGAAAGGATTTTTGTAGAGGTAATCTTTCCGAAAATGTCCAAATCGACATCTACTCAAATGTTTATATCTACCTCCCACTCTCACTCCCAATCTCTCTCACTCTCACTCAAGCCGCACCTAATCTTCTCGTTAACTTCATCAACTTCCTCTGGATCATCGCTTTTTTTTTCTCCTGAAACCAAATCGCAGTTTTTGAAGCACTTTAATTCTCAGCTGGAGATTACTGCCGCCTAAGTTTTACTGACTAGGTGCATAGGTTCCAGCATAATGAAGTTTATCTCAACCTGCGAAACGACAATTTACGAAACGGGAACCAACTTGCACAGATTTGCTTTTTGTGCTGCTGCTTGATATTGTGAATGAGGCGCCATCTTCCGGGGTCCGGATGATGGAAGTGGTGTTGCATGGTAAGAATTCAATTCTGACATGTGAAAGATCGAGTTTCGCATCAGGGAAAAGTGGAATTATTCATAAGAAAAACAAATCCACCTCTTTTCGTTTTCCCATCTCGTCGTTTTAACTTTGCAGCCACTTTACAAAATGTGTTTTATATCATCTAAGCATTGATCGCTGCTTACATAAACAGGTGGAAGAATTTTCCACATTCGTAAAACATCGAGGGTTCTTGCTATTCCTCCAGAAAGCTTCACGTTGTCCGGACCAGTTTTGTTAGCCTACAGCAATGTTGCAATACGTTATTTTCTCATTTTTTTTTGTTTAGGTCTCATTAGGCAAAGAGGGATAGAAATGTCTCGCCTGTTCGGTAACTCTGAATGTACCCGCGTGTTTACTGTGTCAACAAACCTACAAATACTTCCTCAGTCCGTGTCTCAGCAGAGACTTCGTCACTGTCAGCTGTATTCAGTGCAGGGATTTTGTACACCAAATTGTATTTCACCTTCCGGCGACACAGAAATCCATTTGATGCTATCCACGCCCGAGTTTTCCTTTATGGAAACTTTATTAGCTTCAGTTTTCGAGGGGCGGCCACCATCTTGGACTTCCTGAGCTATCCTGTGATTAAGTCAACACATCTTTTTACCAACATCTCCAGCCTCACTTTCGAACTTTAACTTCCGATCACTTTCGCTTTCTTCACCCTTCAAATCGTCCATTTTTCTTTTCAAAATGTAAAAAAAAAAAAAATAAAACGGGGACTAACAAATCTCGTGCTACCCTGTGACCATTTTCAGAATCCTCAATTTCTTCACGCTGTTCGAATCACACCTGCTGAAAATACGACAACAGTTTTCGTTGCTGAGGTCACCTGGATGGAAAATCCGATAGATTCCCACAGTACCGACAAAAAAAATAAAACAGTATAAATGACCGGAAGCCGGGTCAAACCGCATTCTTATAGGGAACTAGGTAACCAATCACGTGCGGCACCGTGTAGCACGATAAAACTCCGGATTAGGTTGGATTGTTAAAGGTTTCAGGTTCAGGGGGAGAGAAATAAAAAAAGTCTCGTCCCAACGCGATTTCCGTGCGCCACTCCCGCATATGAACGAGAATTATAATAAAGCAAACTTTTAAAAATAGGAAGTAGAACGGAAAACAAGGGACTAAAGATCGAACTGCATTAAATTTGAAACTGCTAATAAGTGGGTACGAATATCGCAGCCAGTGTTTTTTTTTTTAGGGTAGTCCTGTAGGTATCAATAAAAATTGCGCTGCTTTTTCCTTTATGGTTATATACGCATTAAAATGTTCCTTGAAAGTCAAGAAAGGCAGACAAATTATTCAGAATATGGAAGCAATAAAGGGAGTTAAGCCTAGGACGAGTGACAGGTAAAAAAGGGGGGTAATAGTGGGCTGCTGTTACGCCAAATTACTATAAAATAGGCAACTCGAATGCTTTATTTGTTAGTTATTCCTCGTTGTAAGGAGGTCTACTCTAGAAAAGTGAAAAACCTTTTAAAATCAAGTGGGCCCAGTATAAATTCAAGAATTCTTTTTTTTAAAAAAGGGCAGATGATGTAAATGCATTAAATAGCTTACACGTAGATGACCTTTGTAGGAAATACGCTTCCAATGCCACCACAGAACTCGTACAGTTGTGGAAGACTCGCTAGAGGAAGTCCTCATCTATCTGAGAAGCATGTTCGATAGTCGTCTCTGTTAAGCAATCGATGTCTCCAGCACTTCCTGTCGAAAGTAAGCAACACCGCTAACAGTTGCGCTGAAAGAAAAGTGAAAAGGCTGCTCGTGAGGTAAGCAGAAATCAGCAGGGGGGGAGAAATCAAAGTATTGTGTCTGTCCCGCTCGATCAGAATAGAATAGATACGATAAGCGGCCATCAGAAACGTTTTGCCAGTGCTGATGAAAACCTTATCACATTCATTCTCAGATAATAAATCTGTGGAATAATACAAAATGTATCTCAGTACATTAAAGAATTCGACAATTCGACGTTTTCTCCGGTAAAATGTTTTTTGCAGACATGTGAACTCGGCCAAATCATCAAGTTTTGTATGCCTTAAAGGCCCTTTGGGGGACATCAAACAACCTAAGAGACAACTTACTAATTTCTTAAGCTCACTTGACTGTTGCCATACCAAGGAGTTAGGCCTTGAACACGCATAAACACCAAGCTGACCTTTACCAACAACTCGTATAAGTCCATGACAATGACCAAACACGCCTCTCTTGGCGCATATACTCACGAATGCGGAAACGTCTCTTTCAATCGCTCTCACACTTTGTTCATTGATGTCCATCACTTCAGATCGAGCCTGAGCCAAGTGTTCTGCATATTCTTGATCAGATCTTCATCACCCTCGCTTCTGTGCCAATGAGCTGATTGCGCCAGTTAGGGCACAACACATCCAGGAGCTGGACAGAAACACCAAATATATACGCACTCATGTTTTGCTCAAACATCAATGGATCAGAAAAAGAAGGCTTTTCGTATCACCTGAAATACAATATCGAACAAGGAAGTTTATGTAAAACATTGAATGATGTGTCAAAGCATCTAAGACAGTCAGGAAAGCCATACCGAGCACATCAGATAGGCCGTCACTAAGGATTAGCAGCAGAAACAGAACGAACAAAGCCAGCGATCCCTTGTTTCAGAATTGACTTCCGTTACCAGAGTTGAAACTAATTTGAAAAAAGCGTTCCTAAACTGCCAGGTCGAAAGGCCTCCTGCTCGTAATCTAACACCTGCCTTTTTGCCTAGAAGAACGACAAATTCGCGATTCTTCGACTCTTTTTCGTCATCTGGATTGAACAGATGGTTATCGATTGCAACCTACACTATATTCTACTCAATACAGAACTCCAGGAACCGATCCGGATTGTTGATGTGCGAGGTTAATGTGTTCTTGTAATTCTCGCCGTTAAAGTACTTTGTCTTCCCTTTCTTCGAAAGATTTAAGTTGGTGCTCCAGCCGGTAAAATTTTCCCCATCCAGATTCTCTTGTAATTCTCCGGGCAGAAAGGCGTCTTGAAGTAAACGAACTCCCGGTGAAGCTCTGCTTGGTTCACATTCTCTCCTTTCTGTATGTTTCACGACTCCGTTGCCAGCATTGCGTCCGAAAATCTCCAAACACTGTAACAACCCATGGCCCGCATGGAATTGAGTGGAAAGCTTCGATTCTGATATCATTCTTGAAGTTTCATCCAACGGCCACGCCAAAAAATAGCGGCGGTGACCGAGACCGAGTGCGTGCTGGAAAACCTGCAAAATATGGCACGTTTTGACCGTAAAATCCCGTATTTAAGGAAGCCTAGGTAAAATATATATTTCCCAAATAATGTACTGTACGCTGCTATTTTTTTAAACTTATGTATTGGAAATAAATAATGGATTCACGAAATTGCACCTTTATTTCATCTTTACTGTCTTCCATAAAGAAAAGTTTTTCACACGCGTAAGTACAAAGTAAAGATGATCTTTTAACAATTAAAAGTAGAGATAAGTTTTCTCCTACTACTACTACATTTTAGTGAATTACTTCTCTAGAAACATTTTCATCTATTCATCAAGCTTTTGTGGTTTGCCCTTTAATATGTCGCTACACGTTTCTGTGCGCTATAAAAATGCCGAAACTTTTGCACTATCTTCCATACACTCACCCACTCACACTGCCAAACAAACTAAGACAGACCAATGGTTTACAAGCCCCATACCGGCTTCCGAGTCTCTGGGTGTACTTAGAGATCACCAACCAATTCCAGCAGTGGTATTGTCGAAGAAAGCTGTACTATTATACAATTATGTACAAACTTGTGTAGTTCGATTTTGCATGTCTAATTTACTGATTTCCGACATTAGAGACGTAATACCAGCCTGACTTCACAGGAGTGACGCGAATCACATCGAACAATTTTGATTTACCTTCTCCTACTCTCATAGCTATGTATACATAGCACGCTAACGAATCTTCTGCTACTGAATTGAGCGTTATGCTGACAGGCGCTATATCCGTCACATTACTGTAGAATCATGCTTCGAGGCAGAAATTAGCATTCAAGATCCATTTTCACAAACTGGGCTAACTTTGCAGTCATCTCCGAATTGCCCCAATGTTGAAATCCGCTAACAGCGGCTCTGTTCCCTTACTGTCCTTTGGCCTTCGCCCTTATTCGAATGAATCTCCAGCTGGCTTTAGGAAGTCTGTTCCTGACAGATCGACTCTGATAACGGGTCTCAGAAGGATGCCAACAAATATTAGTTCCACTCGAGCAAGTGGCTGAAAGCAATGCATAATGGCTTTCAGTACTAGATTTTCCTGTAGTGACAACCATTCACATCAAAGCTTCGATCAAAGCTTAGTGATCAAAAAATAATGACAAAAACCAATTTACTCTATTGATAGGACGCTAATAAAACTCTGATTTTCTCCCCCTCCCATTGCCAGAGTTTTCAGCTACAGTGTCAGATTTAAATTAACTGTGCATGATTTGTGATTATTCAAATTCTTGCAAGCATTTTCGATTATGCTAATTTTATAAAGTATAATTGTACTTGCTACAGACAAGCGATGATTAGGGAATATGCCACCAGGCTTTATTTAGTATTGTATAGCTTTGTTCATCTTCTTTTCACTAGTTCAGTATAATTTCTGCATCATCATGTATCTCGATACGATCCTACGACATTGAAATCCATTTTCAGTACTACTACTAGTGATACTACTATTAGTAATAGTAGTAGAATGGTAAGCGTGGCGCCATGGCGTTGTTTCTTTATTTGGAATTAGGAGTTTTTGGGAAATCTTGGCTTAACTCTTTCCGCATGATTAACGCTTCGCGGTTAGAGAAATCGACAGACATGTTAATACCGAGATCAAATAAGCAAGCATTCAAACCTCAGTTTATGTGATCAAAGGAAAAATCTACTGTTTTATTGTCGGATATAAAATCTTTAAAAAGTGAATGGGATGCAGAGAGAGGAGATTAGATATTGCTGACGAAGTTAACTACCAATTTGGAATTTGGAATTCTTTGGATCAAAACATATAATAGCATAAAGGAAACCTCAAATGTTAAACGTGTCGACAAATTGAGTGGATCGATGATTATCTGCAATTAGTTATCATGATGAATAGGTGATTTTCAGATTTCTAATCAGCTTTCTTTTGATTTCATTACCGAAATCAAAAGATGTTTTAAACAATTACAAAAGTACAAAGTTAGTTTGGAAATATTAAAGAAATAGTTGTTTTATTATAATTAATTTTCAAACGCAATGTATTTACGTTCGAATAATATGTAATACGCTATTAAAAAAACTAATACAATTCATGCATTGGTAACTTATTAAAAGCTAAGATAAACAAATTTAAAATAAATATATAAATATAATTCCAGCGTTGTTAGATCATATTTACAGAAGGATCTAAAATGTAACTAATTGTTTCACGTTAACAGTTAGTTTTTTTTCCAAAAACAAGCTAAATCTCAGAAGGAAAGGCAAAATAATATGGAGTTTGTTTAAAGATTCTGACTAGAAATGGACACCAATTGGCATTTGAGTTTTGAAAAGACTTCGTTCAAAAGTTTTTCTAATCACAGAAACGCGCGCCTTTTAAAAATTAAATGACTTGTTGTTGTTTTTTTAATATCCAGCATAGGATTTAGTTGAAAATGAATGAAGGTGTATAAAAAGTTTTTTGTTGTCAATATTTCTATCTAAGTTTTCCTGATTCCTGCTACAGTGTAATAAAACTGTAGCAAGAACATACTGGCACCGTCAAATGTCCAAAACCGTCAGTTATTATTCAGCTAAGCGATCTAATTTAACAGTAAGTTTTAAGTAGTTTAATTAATAAATAAGTAAAAATTTAAAACAAATAAAGAAAACTTGGTCGACGATTTACCTGACTCTAGTTATTTTCTTCATTACACGATAAGTTGAAGAAAGAACGGTCGCAAAAAATGGAGACTGTCAAATATACACGCAAAGAATAAGAAACATAAAGAAATTTGTGCGATTTGTAACAATGGTTATCATCGTAATTGGATTGATAATAATTATTGATTGTTTAAGATAAATTATCATTTTTATAAAAAAAAAACTAACATTGAAAGTAAAACGTCTGTGTCATTTTCAAACATGATGTAATCAGCCTTTTTATTGGTTTTCCCCTTTAAGGAGCAGTTGGTTTCTTTACAAATGACAAATAAATTTTGATTGGTTCAAGAAATTACGGGTCCGGTGAGACATAATTTTTAAGCTTTATAGCATGATAAACTATTTACTTTCTAGTTAGTTGGAGATACATTTACACGGTTCTATCGCTTTTTATTTTGCTATTTTACTAATACGTTTCTCGTGAGTTTCGGATACGAAACCATTCAGGACCACAACATGCTAAATCAGTGTCGGGGGTCACGCAAATATGACAGTGTGATTAGTAAACCCAGGCTGCGAAACTTGCAAATATCTAACGACAATTCTTTTCCCCATTTTTTTTTTTACGTTAGGAGAGATACGCCATCGGTCTAAACGCATCTACTATACAATAATCGGCGTTAGGTTCCTCAGGAATGAATCAGCAGAAAAGGAAATTCACAAATTAGTTTTTGTATTTCCAGATAATGAGGGTCAAGAAAGAGTGCACACACAACAACGCTGTATTTATCTGTCTGGAGTTGTTAACATTAATTATCTGGTACACTGTCAGACTGTCAGAGTATAGGGGCTAAGTTGGGGGAAATACGAGCATCTAATACAACTCAATAAAGTAATGGTGCAGCATATTTTATAGTTTCGAGAAATGAAATATATTTGTAATTTAAGCTAGTAATTTTTTTAATTAAAATATATATGTAACTTTAACCTTACATGCTTCTTTATTATTATTATTATTATTATTATTATATTATTATTATTATTATTATTATTATATGATTATTATTATTATTATTATATATTATTATTATTATGATTATTATTATTATTATTATTATTATTATATTATTATTATTATTATTATTATTATTATTATTATTATTATTATTATTATATCTACTAACAAAGAATTTTACCCAAAAATGAATTTATATGAAAATAAAATCATACCAACGAGAAACGTTTTATGTATAAACAATCAGAATCGTGACGTCTTTCACAGGAGGTGCGCTATTCGATGACGACAATGGCGCCACCTATATCTGTCGCACGCTTAACATCGTTTTACCCGAGGCAGTAAGATTTTAGACCTGCCCTATGCGGAGGATACGCAAGATGCACCACTGGTCCTCGTGATTTTTGCATCATGAATGTCTGTTTATAACAACAACTGTAGATTTTTACATGGGGAAAGTGAAGAGCACTGAAACGATTGCCGTTTTGTGACTTGACTACGGAGTGTCAACATCCTGCAGGGTTAGGGTTAGTGTTACAGCGATGGTGTGTTAGATATGTTGGATGGAGACCTTCTCAAAAATAGATTGTGGGTCGGCTCGGCATCTAAGACGACATTAAAAGTCCAGTTTCCTTTATCCGAAAAATACTGAAAGACGGCCAATATCTGGAATCCGTCATGCGAAAACAGTTTAAAACCTGGCTTTACTGAGTTTATAAACGGCTCCAACTGAATCCTGTACACAGTGTGTGGGTCCCACGTTACGAAGCAGTGCGTGAGCGACTGTAAGAACGCAACATCCGTATACTTGATTGCTCTTAAAATTTCCAGATTTCAAACCTGGTGCGGTATTTTGCGGTGAAATGAAGGTCAACTTCGCCAGTTTAACGTCATTCGACAGAGCCTTCAGCAACTTGTGTCAGGAGACAGCAGGAGTTGGACATCATTCTTGCAGCGAAACTACAAATCATCTCACAGTTTGTGCATGTGCCCGGCAAAGGGTAGCCCCCACGCAGCATTGGTACGCTGTTATCCAAATGTCGAACGACTTGCCTTGTTATTGACAATCAATAAAGTTCATTGTCTGCTTTTGCCAATTTGCTTGCTGTCCTAGTTTTTATTATAGTACATCCAACAAAAACAGCTGTAAGACTTTAAATTGCTTACAATTTTTTAAAGTGGCTTTACACAGAATTCTCTACCTTTCGTATTTTCTGTTGTCTGAGCACGGTGCAAAGAATATCTTTCGTTTATTATAGCAGCCATTGAAGAAGAAAAAATACTGTATTTCATCTGGTAACTGACTTTGGTTTACTCCGTTTTAGTTTTAGTTCTACGTCTTTCAGCAAGATGTAACTTATTAAAATTTATTTGTATTAGGGCGTAAGAATGGTTGTTTCATTAAAGGGTGTTGATTTTACGCAGAAATTCCAGAAAGAAACAGTCACATGATAATATGTTAGAAGGTTAAACCAAAACTTCCGTTATTGGAAAATCCCATGTGTCGTCGTACAGTTACTTAATCATCATAAACAAATACCTGTTACACATTCATGAAAATGTTAAATTTTATTCTATTTTGATCTACATGTAGAATTTAATCAATAAATGCATTTACCATAAAATTGTTTTTTTTTTAAATTTCACTCAACTCCATCTTAATTTTAATCGGAGCCTTATTCTGATATGCCTTCACTGCCATTTCACTCTAGATAAATTGTAATTTTTGGAATTGACTTCAGTCTGTCTACGCCCCTTTTTCTGTCATTCGTTTATTTTTCACCACACACAACACACACACACACACACACACACACACACACACACAGGCACTTTCTCCCCTGAGTGATGTCCGTTGACGCTCCAACAAAAGAGTTCTTCATCCTCCTGCAGGGCAAATGCTTCCAGTAAGGGCGACATCCCGAAGCTATCACATTGCAGCTGCACCTGGAGACAGCCCACCGATAAAGTTACGGTAGCAGGAAGCGTTCTACGATTTTTCGACTTTTTTTTTTTTAAAAGAAAATAACCGAAAACGGTTTCCAGACAGGAGGGAGGAAAAGTTCACCATTACACTACACGTAATTAGACCTGTAATAAACGAAAGGACTGCTTTAGCACGGCTTTTTACAGGCTATTCCGGACGAGAGGTTATAAATGTTTCGGTATAGTTTATTCTCCTTTTCATCGCGTGAATTAATGACAGAAATTAGTTTTTTTTTTTTAATGGTGGTGCGATGGGGGTTTTATTTGTTGTTGTTTTTCCTCTTTTCGGGAGAGTTTCAGTAAAATAAAACTCTCTCTCTCCCCAGAAAGTGTGTAGATAAATAACGAATGCTGACATTTCGGTGAAGATTTTTCCAACTTCAGAAATCTCTTTAATGGCGGCGTTCACACAAATAAACACAGAAACGTTTAAAAAGAAATTAGAAAGTGAGCAGCGGTCAGCCAAGGGTTAATGTAAATAATAAAGTTTTTCAACACGACAGCGTTTATTATCAGTTTGTGAACCCAACCAATTAAAAATCGCAGTTCTAAAGTATGAAAACTATAAACTGACCTCGATGTACCGGGAGCAAAAATTCAGAAGGTGAATCACGAAGCAGAAGAATTTTACTTTCTTAAAACGTAGTTTTTGATAGAAAATGCACAGAGATTCTGTGATCCTCAACCGATGGCCAGAACCATGAACAAACTCATATCTTGTACATGCTATAAAACCTACAGTTCACCCGGAAATCGCCCCTAGATACATAAGCTAACTGCTTCAGTTATGTGGAATTGGACCCAACATTTTACAAAATAAACTGATCGCGGTTTGTTTTGAACATTAATATGGTCAGCAAATAAATACACTCGTACCATTCTAGCGCGGTTACTGGAGCGAGCTCTTTAGACGATATGCGAAAATAATTTAAAGACAAAGAATGGTATTATATATAAATATAATATTTTAACAACCAGTTACTCTTATGCGACTGAAGCATAACATCTTGTTGAGTAATTTACGTATACGGTAATCTACAAATACAAAGAGGAACCCAGTTCTGTTTGCTATAGAACCGAGCATATAAAGAGAAAAATTATATGCCAGGTGAACAAGAATAAAGACAAGAATTTTAAAAAAAAGCAAAAAAAAACGAGTAACCTTAAAATGAATCTGTAACTGACAGCTACATTTATCGGCTTACATGGGAAGTAATATTCTTTTGCTCCACTTTGCTTTCAAGAATTTTTTGTCGCTATTAAGTAACAACAAGAAGAAAAATATTTTTTTTATTTTTACGGTATGCAGCGCAAATTTTATGTATTAACTAAAAGAGTGTACAAACTTATTGACGTTTATATTTCTTTAATTCTCTCTCTCCCTCTCTCTCTCTCTCTCTCTCTCTCTCTCTCTCCTCTCTCTCTCTCTCTCTCTCTCTCTCTCTCTCGTACTGACGTCATCTCTCTCTCATCTCCTCTCCTCGTACTGATGTCATTCTCTCTCTCTCTCGTACTGACGTCATCTCTCTCTCTCTGTAACTGATGTCATCTCTCTCTCTCTCTCTCTCTCGTACTGACGTCATCTCTCTCCCTCTTAACTGATGTCATTCTCTCTCTCTCTCTCTGCCACTTTTATTGTTAGTAAATATACATGAACAACAAGGGTGTCTTCTGTTACACACACACACAACACACACACACACACACACACACACACACCACACACACACACATACTACAGTATCATAAGTATCATAAAAAATTACTTCAAAATTAAAATGTGGCTCAACGGACTAAAGAGTTGATAAAAATCAGAGTTAAACTTCAGTATCCGACGGGCTGCTGCTGGCTGAAGACTAATTCTGGTCACATTTGCATTCTAAAGAAAACAGAAACTACTGCACCTCAGAAGCAGACCTGAGGATCCTTTTATCGTTGAACTCCTGTCCTGACTTTCTGGGGTCTAAGAACATTTCAGAAATAGTTTGTACGGCCAAAAAAAAAGGGGGGCTGGGTGGGGAGGTCTCTTCCACTCGCCAGCATCGATAGCAAATTAAGTCTTCCGTCTTTCTAACGGAGCGACGTTCCGGAAAGAGGGGCGGGACTGTAAAACAACCCACCGGGTCAAAAGAAAACTGAAACGAAGTCTCCAGTGAAATGTCGGCGCGGTTGCGTGCGCTGACTTATTTACGAAGGAATAAGCAGACATATGAGTTAATACGCTGAACGTGATAGCTATCCAAGTTACCACCACCTAAATAGAGGCGGTATTTTTCCATTATTCCATAAAGCGGAAAAACAATAAATAAATTTGCTGATGTGATAATAAGAATAGCACACGGCTGCTTTTACTCCTCCGTTCATTAATCATTTATTTTTTATTGGTTGTCCATGCGAAACAATAATTTATGCTAATGTATGCATTCGGAAAATAGAAAACCGCAGTATAGATGTCAAAAGGTTATATGATCTGACGAAATGAATAAATCGT
Organism: Nautilus pompilius; assembly: GCA_018389105.1. Classification (NCBI taxonomy): domain Eukaryota; kingdom Metazoa; phylum Mollusca; class Cephalopoda; order Nautilida; family Nautilidae; genus Nautilus; species Nautilus pompilius. The sequence continues at coordinate 700,848 of JACATO010001426.1, forward strand.
TAGCGCTCAATTTTTATTTAGTATGATTGAATACCTGATAAAGAAAGAAGGATATTGATGATGTGTTATCTGTAGAAGTTTGGTGTTTTCCAATCAGGTTGCTAGTGCTAATACAATTAACTAAAGAACTCACGTTCCGGTTATTTTCTCCCTAGACATCATCAGGTTATAGGATTGCTTTTTTTAAAATTATCTTCTCAATGAATTTTTCAGAGATTTTCGTTTTTATTTTAAGACTGATGAAGCGATTTGGACCTCACGGTCTCTCGACTGCTGATTTTCTGGATGTAGTAAGTGACTCAGGTTTTTAGGTCACTGCACTTCTCAGCATCTGATGGAGGCACCACGAATGGTTTGTAAAACTTAGGTTCATTACTCAGTTTGATTTCTGCTAATAAAGAGATTCACAACTCTCCAAATTCATTACCTGCCATGTTTTGAAAAAAAAAAGAAAACCCAAGAGTTGTGGAAAATGCTAAACTTTTGTGTTTAAAGTTAGAATGAATTCTTTGAAATGCAAAGCAAGTCTAACAGTATTTCTTTATTCAGACGCAAGCATAGGGAATATTACACGGTAGCTATGAAGATTTTTAAAAAATCGTTTAGAGGAGCGATAATGGGGAAAACGTTATGAATTCTAAAACAATCGTTTATCCGTTAATTTATTTTTAATAAATCGTTCTCACAATGCAAATGAACAGAAGACGACATTCTGACTGTTTATAGCAGAACTCGGTGGAGTGAGTTCACAACCAGAGGAGACCGCGCAGACCAGACGCACTACTGGAAACTCAGAAACTCTGACAATACCGGAATTAGAATTTGTCAAGTTTCCATGTCTTCTCAATCAGCTTTTACTTGTTAAAACTAAATTTATACCGGGACCCCTCTATTCACAAACTATATTTTTCATTGAAAGGCATTGAAAATTATTACGTAAAGATTTCATTTTAAAATTAATTAAAGCTAAATAATTTATAACGGTCGCCATCGTTCTAAAATCATGCGCTGACCCCAAAATCAATATATTTATTTAAGATATCTATCCAACAGAAAGCAATAAAGATAGAATCATCTTATATTATTAAATGTTTTAACTATAAATTTAATTTAGAAAGAGAAAGAACTAGTCGACACAGTACCTACATCATTAATATAGTCCTTTGCGAAGACAAATATGTATAGATTCAACCTCTCCCACTTCGCATTACGAAAATGTTGGCGAAATACGCAGCCAGTTCAGCTCAAATACTAACCAGCCCTTCTAGTATGGTGGTATAGGGGAGATGAGAACTGGCGCCGTGTGTGATGGGTTAAACAACGAACATTTTAAAAGCCAGATGGTACTGACAGTATTAATACAGCAGGTATGGCGAGTTTCCTGAACATGGAAAAAGAGTTTTATAAATGTGCAAAGATTTGTAGCTCAAAGCATAAAAGACATTTATGTGTCATGAAAATACGTCAGTGTTTCATTAGGCAATTTAATAAAGGAGATACAGTTGATAAGCACAAATACTTACTCTGGTGGATTTTTTTTTTTAATTCGATTTCATGAGATATTTGCCTCTTGAGTTAAATGCATTTTGATTTTATCCTAAGGAAAGCGGAGGTGTTTGCAAAATCAACTTTGCAACTTTCCACAAAACTTGACTGCATAGAGTAATGGTTATTCGGACAGATAAATATCTGAAAAAATTTTGGAAATTACTTTACATGAGAATTTATTCCAGCTAACGTAATATCTAACAAACCTGGTAGACGATAAACTGTTTAGTTAAAATGAAAATCTTCAAATTGCAACTGATGTATTTATTGGCTTACAAGGTTATTCAGCTATCAGCGGCTTAGGTGTCTAGTGCTCTCTTTGATAAAACTTCTTCCTGAAATGATTAAGGCAAAATAATCTGAAATGTATCACTTAGGGTACCTTTTTATAATTAAAATAAAATATTATTTCAGAACGCATATTTATCATTCCAAAGAATTACCGATCACATGTTCTGACATTAGAGAAAATCGCTCGCCAACAAACTTGTAATAAAAATATATGTAAACCATCTAGAGATTCTATCCAAAATTATTTGAGGACTAGAATGCTAGATGAGTTATATTCTGAAGACAGTTTCTTATAACAAACAAATCTAGCAAAATTAAACACACTCGTAAAAAAAACAAAACATCAGGAGTATCTCTCATAGTGGTTAAGAGTTAACTCGCCTAGTTTAGCGCTTGGTCCAGATTTTGTTATAGATGAGGGAGTATAGTCCTTAATTTGTGTAAATTTGCTGGGTATTAACGTTTTTAACACGATTTTCTGTGACCCTTAAAGACTTGGTAAAAGTATATATTTTTCTTTTTTTTAAGACATTTTTTTTCCTTTATAATAGCATGGTTTATAAGGAATACTTTGTTTTTATTGCCACGGATTCATTGCATCATCGATTTCTTTGAGTGTTTAAGTACGCCTGCGAGCTCGTGTGATAAATATATGTTCTTCCGGATTGATGTGGACCAGCAATTTTCTGAGCCTCACGAAAATACATGATGACAGTGAATATTACTATGCAACAGTACAAGATCTCCAGCAATTCATATCCGTCTCTGCCAACACTAATCAGTTACCATACATCGCCGCGTGCACGGAGACTTGGACAATATCACGAGCACTAAGCATATTCTTCATCTTTATCACTTAGACCATAGAGTTGTGCAACTAATTTACTTGATACCACATTTGCTGTAATATCTGACTGATATTTTGAAATGTCCAGCTATTTCAGGAAATTTTTTAATTATTCAAGCATCGATCTCTGTATCTGAAAAAAAATTTTATTTCACTTATTTACCTCCTTTCTATCCAAAATTTGTTTCTAAGCAGAAAATTTTATTTATTGTTTCCATGTCATGTATTCGCTGAAGCAGAACCAGAATCCATTTGTTGGCATATCACAGCATCCTTTCTGGATGTTTATAGTTACAAACTTCTCATTATTGCTATTTGGCTCTATTATTTAGAATTATCGATCAAAATTGAGACTACAGACTGTTTTAACTAATTTTATAAATGAAATTAAATATAAAATAATGCTAACATTTCTCTCTCACGTTTTCAAAAAATTTCACTGATGATGTGTTCTGTTATCAACATATGAAGGATATCACAATGAAATTATCGTTCGTTATAAAAAGTACATTTCTGAAGCCGCAAAACTAAACGAGTGAGCTTGTAAACATGGCAGTTTTCATTTTTACAATATAGTCGAAATGCAAACCTCGTGGGGGAGGAACGATACAGATTTTCATTACAAAGCGTCATATTTAGAAAGAATATAATGTGTGTTACAGCCCTTGTGGAACAACTGTGCTGAGTAACAGATTTGGGAGGTGGTTGATGCAGGTGGTATACAGAGAATTAAGCAGTCAAGGAAACAACCAATAGCTGCTTAGTTGTTTTCTTTTACTAACCTTCTCCTGAAATATATTTTTTAAATAAGTTTTGCATATTGAATGTTTCAGCTTTTCAATTTTCCCTACTGCGGATACTAAAGTGGCTGGAAGCTGTGTGCATTTTGTCTTGTCTTCAGTCAGCGGCCCTCTTATCGTTTGACAAAAAAAAAACAAAACTATAAAAGGCAGATTAAGCTGCAGAACATCCGGGTAACCAGGCAGGCAAACCGCTGCGACTGAGAACTTCAGGGTTTAATTATTGCAGCGCCCGCGCGCACTGTTTTGTAAGAATCTGCATGGAAACGGGAGATCAGTCTGTGTAACTATCATCTGCTTATTCTTCGTCTTCAATCTAAACGTTCATAAAAGAATGACCGTTTTAATCAATATCCGTTCTATGCATTCACGGGAAACAAAGAGTGAATTATCTCTTTTTTTTTCTAATTACGCAAAAAATTATTCTTTAAAATTTATTTTTTTCCCTCAAGCAATTAATAAAAATGCGTTCTTACTTTAAACCATACAATCGCTTTCAGAAGATATTAAGGAACAAAAGCTCTTTGACATGAGTGCCATTATCTCTTTATTGCTGGGAGAATCTGTTAACTAATTCAAATTCAGTTTTGACCAAGATGACATCCCTCTTCCAGTGTTTGGTGATTGTGATCCGAAATAACCTGATTATACCCGACGTAAATAAAATAGGAGGTAATGTCGGAGGTAGAGATCCCTGAGTGCGGATTTTTTCATTGCAAACACACCTCGCACTGCGTATGAACAAACGTTTATTAAAGGGAGTGCGAGACCTACCATTACTTTTTAATCAAATGGCTGTAATTTCCGATGTCGGGGCTGGTAAACGTGATGCGTCTCTGTGTGGTGTTTATTCATTGTATGCTTCTTTTAAAAGTCTGTGTTGGTTTATTAAAGCCTTCTAGAAATTGAATCCCTTTAAACTCTAAACCTAACTATAACTATTAATTCTAATCGGAACCCTAATTTTAACTCCAACACCTAACCCTAATCCAGAAATGGAGCTATAATTTGTATGGCAATATTTTAAGGACATTTTTTTTTTTTACACCGCATAACCCATCACAGTCTGGTTAGAGGAAACCTCTTTGCAACTCGTCAATGTCGGAATGGCTTTCGCCGGAAGCGATTCTGCAAACAGTTTCGGACGAAATTTCACTCAAAGCTGTGTGTTTACACGATGTTTATAAAACGTTATTTATAACAGATAGATAAAAGCAACACTTAAAGAGTGCTTTGATCCTTTAAGTCGGTTGATAAAGATGAACTGTGGACTAGTATGACTGGTTTCTCTTTAAAAAAATTTGTGTTTTTTTATCTACTGAAGCCAACAAAACTATAACTTCTCTCTAGTGATAAAATACAATTTGCTGCAAAAATACTTTGACTTCAGTATCTTAAATATCTTGTCGATAGCAGCTAAATAGTTACAAAAATAAAGGTGATTCTCTACAGAGAGCCCTAGCATTCAAATTTCACCACATTATCATTTGGGTGCAAAAAAGAAACAAAAACTTTTATTTTCACAGGATGTGTTCTTTGTTTAAAACAACAATAACTGCTTACTGTATAGTCCACTTACAGATGTCGTACCACGATTTAGTATCACACGGAGATTTCCTTGTTAAAATGTCACTATACGCAAAACAAGCAATTATTCTTTACTTTAGAAAGTTTAGATATAAATGCTTTTCATAAATTTACAAATACTATTTAGTTTCCAGATACTTTATAAATGTATAAGTAATGACTATACGTTGCAGCATTCTTTTCACCATCGATTGCTAGATTCATGGTGATACTCACTGTTAAATAACTGTTCTAGCTGAAGCATCATCTTTCCATCAGTCTCTCCGAAAAGGTGTTTTGAAAATTCGCTTTACCTTTGTGTAAAATAAACGATTTGATCACGACCCTTCCGCTCTGTTGTCATTAGAATCGATCCTAAAACAGGTTCTGGGAGTATTTAACTTCCAATAAAAGATTGTAAAAATATGATAAGAAACTGCAACTTGTTTAGGGTTTAGCACCGAACATAAAACCTAAAAGATAGAATTATCCACCCACCCCTCGGCTATGTTTATGGGTACATTTTAAAGCCTCTCTTCAGTGATTCCTCGTCTCGTAACCAGCGAAGCGTACGAAAAGACAAGACAAGTCTCCGGATCGGTGAACACGAGTTTTAGGACCGGTGGGAAAATCTCCTGAACGTCAAATGCTCGGTTTGTCTTCGGCAGCCAACCTGACTACCGATAACTAGAACGCGTCAGTGACCATAAAACCGGACTTTGGCGCAAGACTAAAGCGTCAGACAGGACCAATCACCCCTTGCAAGGCAAACCGTTAACCAGTGACGTAGCAGTTTGAGCCTGTGTCTTTAGTCACGTGATGGATCGCAGTGAGAAGACTGGGGCTCGTTACACGTTAAAGGAAACGATGCCTTAGTATTTGCGTTAGTCTGTGTTCTTCTACGGCCTTGAATAATTAACCGTTATTGCTAACTTTACTACCCTCCGGAGTGTTAAGGAAAAACTTATTTGTAATTACATGTTACATTTTACCCGCGATTCTCAACGGGAGTTCCACTAAGTGATCCAGGGAGTTCCGCGAAACAAAAACAAAAAAAAAAAATGCAAATTCCCTTGCTAGGTCAGCAGAACCCCTAAACGATCCTACCACGAGCTGCCCTGTAGGCTGCGTAGTTCAGTAATGCGAGTAGTATTATTACGTCACGATGAGTCGATACCCTGTGCCGGAGAAAGTATTCGGTAAACTTATCGCATTCAGCTTCGGGGGAGGAGCGGGTAGGGCTGCGCTTCCGACTTCAGGAAAGGTCGGCTATGTAAGGAGGTCAGGCTAAAGGGGAATAGTTGGTTGGTGGTGAGGGTTTTTTTTGTTTTGTTTTTTTGCTGTTGTTGTTTGAATTTTAAGCTGAGAAAATGGTTGGTCACCATTTTTAAAAAGTCTGATGATGAACGCGCTCGCGCGTCGGGTGTCGGTTATCGCGCAGATGTGGGGTCCCGAAGTCAACGGTCAGAAAAGGAAGGGAGTCCGGCGATTGATTCAGTAGTTGGGGAAGGATATAAAATGTAGTATCTTTAGTTGTTTTAACTACTGTAGTGGATAGAACACTAGAGATATAGTAATTCAATGAAAGGGATCGCCCAACCTTCGTTGGACCAGTTCACCTCCTCAGCCCCTCGGAGAAAGATCACGAACGAAATTCGGAAGGAATCGACTCATTTGTCGGGGGGGAGTCGCAAAAAAACAAAAAAAGATGTCGCCCATGTCGTAAATATTGCATAGGAAATAAGTCAGGGAACTTGAATGAGGACTGCGTTGCTTTCGGATTTTACCTTCCTATTGGTAAAAAGTTGTGCTTTGAACCAGATGGAGAATGTCTTGTTTGTGGATTTCATCTGCGCAACTCCTCTCTGGCTCCAGCTAAAATGAAGCGACAACTTATGACAAACCATGATAAATACAAAACTAAAATGAAGGCTCACCTCGAGAGGATGCGTCAACCTTCCTGCAAAGAGAAAGAGTCCTTCAAGTCTACAATGATCTCTAACAGTCGACATATCGGCCTGTTGAGAGCGTCATATCGCATTGCTGATGTCTTGTGTAAGCAAAAACGAACATTCACTGAAAGGAAAATATGTCATGGAACCCGAGTATTATCAATGAAGCTGAAGAACTTCATGGAGAATAGGTTGTCAGGAGATTTGAAGACCTGTCTTTGTCGAACGACACCATTCTTCAGATATCAGTATGGACCTCAACGACGAATCTATGACGAGAGTAGTCAAGCATAACTGCCTCGATTCTCAGACTGAGATTTTCCAAGACGAATACTGTTTCCGCTTGGACCTGGGAGTGTCGACAACAGGTGAAGCCATTTTCGTGAAGTTAAATAGCCTCATGAAAACAAACACATTCCCTGGGACATTAACCTCAGATAGAGTGGCAGCGACGACAGGGATAGTTTCAAGAGAGATTACCAGGATATGAACAGTTGCTCATTAGGTTTCGAAGCAGTGCATCATCCATCGTGAGGCACTTGTGGAACGATTTACTACAGGATATCGGCGAGCTGCAACGAAAGGGGAACTTGAGTTTGTGCTAGAAGATGTGATGTAACCTAAATTATATCGAGGCTGGTGGAAAGGGAAACCGTGTGTGTTCCAGAAACTGTGAGATGAAATGGAAGCAAAGTACGTAACGTTCCTGCTTTACTCAGAGGTTTGTTGGCTGTCGAAGGGAAGAGATCTCAACAGGGTGTTCCAACTTCGAGTGGAAAATAATGAAGCGTCTTCCCTTTTCGCAGATCCAATTTGGATATCAAAATTGGCATATCTGGTGAACTCTTTGGACCTGATCCTGTAAAGTGATGAGGCTAAAGTTTTCACTCAATACGGCAAGGCATTCAAGATGAAGCTAAAATTGTGGAAAGCTTTCCGACCCAACAACAGGTGCTTCCAGATGTTTACGCAGATGATTTTAAAGAGATGAAAGAACCTGTGTCCTCTCACTTTAATGGTCTAGAAGAAAATTTTGCGATATACGAGATCTGTCGAAAACGTATCCGACTTTATTTTTTCCCGTGGGAAGTAATGACGTTAGGGAGGCAGAAGTGTGCATAGTGGAGCCGCATTCCTTCATGCGCATGCGTGGTTTTGGCGTGCTTGCTGGATGCGTCAGTCGCTGTCAGGTAGCCATCGTGAGAGGTGCTGTACTACTTGTCGCATTTTTATTTCGCCCGTGATGACGGAACGTGTCGAGCAACGATCTTGCATCAAGTTTTTCCAAAAGCTTGGAGATACCCAAGCGGAAACAATTCGCAAAATTCAACAGGCTTTTGGTGACAATTCCATGGGTGTTACCCAAATAAAAGAATGGTAAAACAGGTCCGAATATGGCTGCACATTGGTGGAGAATGACCAGGGTTCACGTGCAATTTTAAAGGAGGATTTGTGCTTGCGCAGAGTGGCAGCGAAATTTGTGCCCAAGCTGCTTTCTCAGGAACAACAACAACTTCGTCTTGAGGTTGCGCAGGACCTGTTGGATACTGCCAACAGGGATCCTGAGCTCCAGAATACTGTGATAATTGGAGATGAGATGTGGGTGTACGGCTACGACCAAGAAACCAAAGCTCAGTCATCACAGTGGAAGCACCCAACATCGCCAAGGTCCGGAGCAAAATCAAGGTGATGCTGACTGTTTTCTTCGACTACCGAGGCGTTGTGCATCACGAATACGCACCAGAAGGACAAACAGTTACAAAGGAGTACTATCAGGAAGTCCTCCGACGTCTTTGTGATGCAGTTCGGCGCAAGAGACCGGATCTGTGGGCCTCGCAAAACTGGCAGCTGCATCATGACAACGCCCCGGCCCATTCGTCGCAGCTGATCCAAGGTTTCTTGCCAAAGAAAGGCATTCTGCTCATTCGCCAGGCTCCCTACTCTCCAGACATGGCTCCTTCTGACTTCTGGCTGTTCCAAAAAATGAAGATGCCACTGAAAGGCTCCCGCTTTGAGAGCTGAGAGGACATCTTGCGGAATGCGACGGCGGAGCTGAGAGCCATTCCAGACGTGCTTCGAACAGTGGAAGGATCGCTGGGCTAAGTGTGTGGAGGCACAAGGGGGCAACTTCAAAGGGGATTAGCAATTGAACCCCACCAAGTATGTAATTTTTTTTCCAAGCCTAAGGTCGGATACTTTTTCGTCAAACCTCGTACTTTCCCACTGAAGCAGTCACTGATTTGGAGAAAAGGCATTGCATCCTTGATCCATTTTCTACTCAAAACCTCCTGTGCAGAAAAACTCACAGGTTATGGAGCCTCTCATCGAACTCCACATCGATGTTACTTTGAAGAGTCTCTACCAAAGATTCAATGGCGGCAGAAGAAAGTTTTGGTGTCCTTGTTGACAAAAGCTGATATTCCTGTAATCTCAGAGGGGTTTCTCTTTCTTTCTTTCTTCTTCGATCACTCATCTCATAAGAGTGGGATGCGTTGCACCGTCGTTGTGTGCACTCCGGCTCAGTGCATCCATCTTCAGCAGTGGTTTATTCTTCTGACCTTTCCTTGTCATAGGAGACTTGCCTCTGTCATGGCTATAGAGCCTCCCCCGCCCTTGGTTCCTCTGTCAGAGTGCCTACACAGGCCACTCCCCAGCAGCAACTGGAGTAATGCCAGTAAAGTACCTTGCTCAAGGTTCACAACAATGTGTCATCAACGGGAATCTAACCCAGGACCCTTAGGTCCTGAAACGAACACAGTCACCACTGCGCCACATAGCCTGGCTGAGATGGAGTTTCTAAAGCCATGTTCAGTTTCCGAATACCTACCTTTGTGGGAAGTGATTTTCTTGTCTCACAAAAATCAAAAGAAAAACGCGGAGCAGTCAGAGAAAACTCGGATGTTGCGATGTGATGCGCTCCCTCCAAATACATTCCTCGGTTTAAGGTTAAGATTAAATCAAAGCAGCACCAATCCAGTCATTTATTAATTAAATCTAGCACTTTACGTAATTCCTGAGTCATATTTCTAATGTGTGCATGGATGGGTTGCTACTAAAACACGTTCGTCAGATGTTTTTCAGTGATGTGCGTCGTGGGTTCCTCTCTTCGGTGACCAGACTCGAAAGGGTTCTCTTTATCAAATAAGATTGAGAATCCTACTTTATACCGGTTTTGTTTGAACAGCCTGTAAGTCTGAACATCGATGAAGATTTCAACGAAAATCCAGTTTTTGTCTACAGCTAGGTATTTATTAAGAAAACTGCAACGGTCTTAAATACATTTCTCCTTTATTTTGTTATACAGAATAATAGATGTCGACAACATGCACTGATGGCCGGAAGAGTATGCATTCTTTTGTCCAAGGAAATCCTATCATACCATAATTGGTCCTTTGAGGAATTAATTTCAAACAGTTTGAGAAGAGTTCACTAGTACATTTACAACGAGTGAGTACTTATCCGACGAAGTAATCTTGTTGGCTACCAGCAGGAGGGTGACCATTGTCTTGGACAGCTTGCCTCCACGACCGTCTTCGTCCTTGTACGCGAGGGTTATGTTCGGCTGCAGCTTATAGAAGAGCCCAGTCTCGTCTGCATTGTAAATCCAGTCAGGACTGTATTCCTTGAGGAGTTGGGGAAGTAGGGTTGACTTCCAAGCATCCACAGCCTCAGGGATTACGGACTTAGCCTCTCCCTTGATACAGCGGTATCTAAGTCCCTTCCTCGCTTTGAAGCGGTCCAGCCATCCATTGCTGCAGCGGAATTCGGAATGTCCCATTTCTTCTGCAAGCTGCACGGCCTTCTCCTGGAGAACAGGTCCAGAGATGGAGATGTCACGTCTTCATACTCGGCCTTCCTTAATCTCTTACGTTTAGAATCAAATGTCTGTTGTTCGTATGCCACTTTGTACTCCCCGATCTTGGAGAACCATGTTGAAAGTGTATTCAACGCCAATCCGAACTGCTTTGCTATCTGGGATTTGCTCTTCTTGCCCTTCTCAACCAGCTGGATAGCAGCGTACTTGGTTTCCAAGGAAATTGACTGCTTACGTTTGGTAGCCATTGTTAAAACGAAAACTTCCATAAGTCACAATCACACGAACCCCCTTAAATATAGGCCAGTATGTGGAGCCTCGGTAAAGAAATGCATTCCGCATGAACTGAAACGACCTGAAGCGGCAAGGACACGACCTCTCTGCAATGCTAAATAAGGTCACGTGTTTAAAGTTCTAATATGATAACATTTTATTTATATTTTGTTTATAATAAAAAGTGAATTTGCTTGTATTTTATTGGTAAATAAAATGTTATACTGCAATATTTGGTATTGAATAAGAGTGACCTCGTTTTATACTTCGCAATAGGCCATACCAAAATGCTCGATTAGATGCAAAGTGGTTCGCATTAAGGTGTGTTCGTATAAAGAGAGTTCATGGTAGCCCGTGTGATTATTGTTAAAACAAATGGGAAAAAGGTAAAGAAGGCAATCGCTTCGTATTAACCCAAGCTCTTGTAATCCAGGGTTCGCATTACCGCGGTTCTTCTGTATATATGCACCGCGTGTGTGTGTGTTGTGTGTGTGTGTGTGTGTGTGTGTGTGTGTGTGTTTTCAGTATATTAAGATACTGTCGATAGATAACGCTGACAACGGAATTTTAACCAGGAATCCCCGGTTGCTAACGAATATGTGCTTCCAACTGACATGGGTTATCAATCGGAGATTCTTGGTTCAAATTTCAGCGTCAATGTTAGCTGTCTACAGTATCTTAAGATGCTGAAAATACATATACAACACATCATTATACTTATGGCAAAAAGTACCAACTCGGTTGCAGATATTGCAGTGAGTTCTATAGCAAAACACCATGGAAGATTTTTTAATATTATTTGCAAAAGAATTGCGCGAATTTAAATCATTTTTTAAATGTAATTCACAGAACAAAAGTAAAGAAAAAGCATCATTTTGTAGAAATTGAAAGAGATTAAAACTATTTATTGCATATATTAAAGTCAGTAAAGTTAACCAATTCTTATTTTAATTCTTTTCCAGTGATAATATGAATAATATATTTGTATTGAACGTTTATTAAATAAATAAACGGATTATATACGAGGGGTTTCAGTTTCGAATAGCTGTTGAACTACATACCAAAAACTAAAAATAAAATGTATTACAAAGTCAGATGCCTAGATTTTTTATATATGTTTTTCTTTGTTGTTCAGGTTGAAAAACAAAATGGCGACGATCAAGGAATTCAGATGCATTTTGTGTCTTGTGGAAATGAAGTCTGTTAGTGCAGTGAAGGAAGAAATTAGGACACATTACAAAATAATCCTCCATTTGACAACTCCATTAGAAGTTGGATAAGAAATTTAAAGAAACAAGTTCATTTAATAATCGATGTTCTAGTAGACCAAATAACAGTCAGTGGACCATTGCAGCCCTCGAAGAATCATTTCCTAGAAGTCCATGGAAATAGCTTCACCGTGTCCAACAAATATTGCTTAAAATTAATTTTTTATCAGTTCATAGAATTTTGAAAGTTAGGCTCCATTGTAGAAGCACTCATTAATCACGTCACATCATCGTGGCTGGATAATATCGAACGTAGTATCGCTGAAGATGGCGGCTACGTAAAAATTAAAACATCCATCAGTACACTATTCGAAAGCTTTAAGCTATCGCAATAAAATATATCTTTTTTGTGTGTGTTTCATACCATGCAGTTCAGCGTTTACTAACATTTAAATTCCATAATGTTTTTATAAACACCCGATATTTAAAAATTTTAATTAATATAAACTTCACGTGCTAAGAGTAATTTAAATTTAAAATAATTTGAATATTTTCAATAAAACTAATTCTACGAAAGAAAACAAATAATTAAACTAAAAGGCCAAAAAATATTATGAATAATACAAATTGAGACGGAGATTAAACTAAAAGGTAAATCTTGAATACTCGCATTCTACTGAATCAAGATGTTGCTAGATTTAGTTATGACAGATATGCATTGATTGTCTTTGGCAAATACTTCTAATGCTGTTACGATCTCCTTAACAGCATCTTCCTCAATTTTTTTGAAAATATAAGATTGATTTCTTTAGATTCCCCTTTACCTTTTCCGTTGAGAAATTTTTGTTTTCAACTTTGATTTAAATCGACTCGTTGATATTTTTACTCTTGTTTATTTCATTTGTAAAACAATAAATACACGAATTCCAGATTTCTTCAGACTTTTCTATTTGCGTTTATTTTTAAAATAAAAAAAAAATGATTTATTTCAAAAGGTGGTGATTTTCGAATTTATAACGACCTGGGTAACACCAGCAAAACCATAACCCGATAAACATTATAGTTTTCGTGTAATTTTATTCAATCCACGTTTAATAGTTTTAAAGAATAGTTGAAAATGCACGATATATTGCCCCCTTTTTCTGAGAATAATGTTTTAAATTTAATTTTTCCAAAGGCATACTGTTCAGATAACAATTATATTCTTATGAATATATTATATAATACTTTTCTGATATGACAAAATAACGGTAATTACCTATGTTATTGCTATCATAAAGCTCTGACATTTTTCTATCAACCTTTGCAAAGAATGTGTGTACATATGCATATTTATAGATAAATGCCATTCGCTAATCCGAGTTGTCTCAAGTTCCTCTAAGAGTTCATGGCTCTAACCTTCTAACCGAAAACTGAACGCGAAACAATTCAGCATGAATATTTTAACAACTTTCACTTTGTTGTGGCTTTAAGTTGCTATTTTTAACTCTTCCCCCCCCCCGGTAAAATAAATTACTGAATTTTTTCTTGAATGGCCTTTTCCTTTCTAACATAAATGGCTTTCAGGGTTTATTTTCCTGGATAATTTCATTGTAGCTCTTGACACCCGACAGATCCACGATCCTTGCTTCAATTTTTATGGCGGGAAATTGAAGTTTGTCAGGTTTGGTCGTGTGTATGCTAAGCTTCTGTCTTTTCGGTCGTCTTCATCTCTCACATTTCGTGTATCCGAGCCGAAATCCGCCTTTCTTTTAGTGGTTTGAATTTCTGTTGTTGTTGTTTTTTTTAAAATCTATTTATATCTTCTAAAGTGCCTAATTAATAGTGTTTCTTATTATTCCAGTCTTTGATGTAGGCAGCATCGAATTTAACGATTCCACTCCGCTGACGGCGTCAATGAGAACTTTGGAGAGTTAGGCGAAGGGAATTTAAATCGGGCGAAATTTTCCTTTTCCTTTGAGCGCTGAAGACCGACAAAACGTCGGCTAATTGAGAAGTAAAATCTCACTTGAAAACGGCTTCGTCTTCCTTTTCGCACGGGGTTCTAGCGAACGGTGTCGTTAATAATCAGGTCTGAGGAAAGAAAGGCTTAAATTAAAAAAAAAAGAAATTTAAAAAAATCGCGCGGTGATATAAAACAAATGGTTAACGTTCGCAATAAAATTCTTAATTCATACAAAAAAGATCATCAACGGCAACTGTCGTCCACTACGAGCAAAGATCCACGAAACATTTGCGACGGTGACAGACGAATATTTGTTACCCATCAGTCTCTGGTGATTAATGATCAAACGAATACCAATTAAAAACTTCTGTTATTAAACTGCATTGGCAGCATTGCAGGCGACAGTTGCTGACAAGGCCGCAGTGCGATTTAACTTAAACGAAGGGATTGATTTCCATAGCATCTGTAGCGCCGCGATCCGCGAACTTCGGCTAACAACACTTTTCCCTTCTCCGCTGCTGCTACTTTTAAATATTGGGTCTGAAGAGAGGTTTGCCAACGATTTATTATTATTATTATTATTATTATTTATTATATTATTATTATTATCTTATATTATTATTATTATTATTATTATTATTATTATTATTTTATTATTATTATTTTATTATTATATTATTATTTTATTATTATTATTATTATTATTATTATTATTATTATTATTATTATTATTATTTGACGTGACATAATATTAGACTTTAAATTTTTAAATAATGGATCATGTTTGAGATGTATGATGCATAATAAAAAAAATGCTATCCAGCAATATGTCTTTGTTTACTAGGATATGGAAAAAAGTGAATGCAAAATTTTCGAACACTCTACACTCACATATCAGGTCGTTACAAACGTTTTGTCGGTTATTGTATTATGCTAATTTGGGGTTCATTTTTTGCCTCCTTTTAAGGTGTATGTAGATAAGTTATACATCGTTTTGTAGCGTGTGCTCTGGCATACATTATGCAAAACCTACCTTTTAAAAATCATAAAATGGATATTTGTTTCATGGTTCTGAGTGAAGCGTGGATAGAAAAGCCTTTCGTGCCGTTTTGCTGCACTAGTTCAAAACGGGCCACAAAGCGCAACTCGTAACATTAAGCAAACATGGGCCGAAGACAGCAAATAAGCGCACAGTACAACGATGGTTTGCAATGTTTGGATCGGCAGAATTCAAGTCTCGAAGATAAGAAAGGTAGCGGACATCCTTCCAACTGTGAGGACGACCATCTGAAAGACTCAGTTGAAGCCGATCCAAGAAAAACAGTGCGAGAAATCGCTGGAGAGCTTGATGTCAGCACTGTAACTGTTTCCCAGCGTCTTGATGCAATCGGCCAGGTGAAAAAGGTTTGACTGGGTGCCTCACAATTGAATGAACAGCAACAAAATCGTCGATTGGAGATCTGCTCTTCGCTAGTCATAAGAAACAAAAAACGACCCTTTCCTTCAAGGGATCATTACGAAAATGAATTCTTTTTGATTTCCAAATGAAATGCAAAATTTACTTTCATCTGAAAAGAGGACTTTAGACCACTGAGCAACGGTCCAGTTCTTTTTCTTTTTAGCCCAGGTAAGACGCTTCTGACGTCTCTTGTTCAGGAGTGGCTTGAAACTAGGAATGCGACACTTGTAGCCCATTTCCTGGACACCTCTGTGCGTGGTGGTTCTTGATGCACTGACTCCAGCCTCAGTCCACTCCTTGTGAAGGGCCACAAAGTTCTTTAATCGGCTTTGCTTGACAATCCTCTCAAGGCTGCGGTCATCCCTCTTGCTTGTGCATCTTTTCCCTTCCAATCAACTTTCCATGAATATGCTTTGATGCAGCACTCTGTGAACAGCCAGCCCTTTCAGCAATGACCTTCTGTGGCTTACCCTCCTTGTGGAGGCTGTCAATGAGTGTCTTCTGGACAACTGTCAAGTCAGCAGTCTTCCTCATGATTGTGGTAGTGTGTACTGAACCAGACTTAGAGATCCATGGTATTTATACTGCATAAATAGTGATTTACTCAAACTCGAAATGGAATATTCTAATATTTTTTGAGATACGTTTTTTTATTTTATTTGAGCTATAGACAGTAATTATCAAAATTAAAATTAAAAAATGCTCGAAACATTTTAGTTTATATGTAATGAGCCAAGAATATATACAATTTTCACTGATGAACTCTTGCCTATACGTTAGTTTTTTATGCTATTTTCTGTTGGTTATGTAAAAACCTCCCGCACCCAACATTATTTCATCTTCGCTGCACACAAGAAGTGAGGGTCTGAGTGGGTTTCAGCAGCAGTATCAGTAGCAGCTGTTTTGTTTTGTTGTCAGTGTTGCCGATTTGAGTGTGTGCTGTGTGTGATGTATGCGCTTGGGGCGCATTCCCGTGCATTCTGATTGGCCCTTCGTGACCTTATTTACCCTCATTCATTGAGCTCTATTGATCCCCGTTGTTAACTCATGACCTTAGATCGCCCCCATTCTGTTTGACCCTTTTTAGCTCCATCGTTTACACATCACGACACAAAAGGTTTCAGCGTGACTGCGAGCACATGCTTATCTCTTAGTAATACACTTGTGTCAGTAAACACCGCCTTCTCCCCAAGACCGGGCTGGGATATTACACCGTGTAGACAAAGTAAGGTGTGTATCAAGTAGTTAATTCGATGGGTTTTTTTTGCTGAAGTTAGTTTAAAGATTTTCATTGCATGTTTTCTGTTTTCAGCTTCGAACATGTCTTTTAAAAGTAAACGATCCAAATCAGCGGTGGAATCAGCTGGAAAGAAATGGACACGAAACTTGACAAAAACTACAAGGCGCCGTCCCAGCATACCAGAAATTAAAGAGGACATAAATGAGATCATGTGCAAAATGCCTTTGAACAGAGACATTGTTGGTAGATTTTTGGGGTTGTACGATGAACTCAAAGGGTGAGCAGACCGAATACGGAAGATATCTCAAGAATTGCTGAAGCTTTGGGAGAAACTGAGCTTCCCTTTTCTTTCTGAACAGCAAGTTTCAGCAAAGGTTGGCAAGCTCATAAAAATGTTCGAAAAATATAGAAAGCGGCAGAATGAAGAATTTGAAAAAAATCTCACTCGTCTTTTCGATATTACAAAAACGAGTGGAAACTGGCTTTGCAGTGAAGACAAAGAACTTTACAGAAAACAAATTGAATCAGGAGGCCGAGTGGGATACACGACTGATAAAGTGGCTCCTATATCAACGATCCATCCTTCAAAACGGCCAAGAAACTCATCAGAACCGTCAACAAGCCAAGTGCAAGAGTTTAGTAGTAGTACTGAAGATGAAAAGAGCAGCACTGATTCTGGTGTTGCAGAAGAGTCTCCCTTCATGAAACGGAAGTATCATGCAACAAAATCTGCTGCCAAGCTGGTATCAAAAGTGTCGTTGTCTACATGGAAAGCATCAAATGTTCTTCAAAACTTGGCTGAAGAAAGAATAGATGTACCCACACCATCACTATCGGGAATTTGGCGTCGAGTGATCAAGGATGCAGAAAGAGTCAAGAACCGGCTGAAAGAAATTGTTGGTGAAGTGTAATTTTGCTTGCATATTGATGGGAAGAGAATTGACAATAAAGAATATCAGGTGGTCTGACTAAAGAATTATGCAAGAACTCTACACCTTGGCATTTTGGCTTGTGAAAGCGGATCAGCTGGGGACATCTTCATCCCACTGCAAGCCCTGCTGGATGAATACAATGCATGGAGGAGTGTCAAAATGTGACACCACAGCAGTTAATACAGGCCACCAAAGTGGCGTTGTTGTTAGACTCCAGAGACAGTTCAGACAAAAGGGACTAGAAGAGCCTCAATGTATATTGGATGCCAACATCACATTCTCGACCTGGTTCTACGGCACGTGATGGATTACTTTTTCTCAACAACATCACGGTCACTCAACATCAACTATAATTTCATTGAAGATGTTTTGGCAGGCTATAAGGACTTACAAAAAATATATTTTGGCACAGAAACGATGCCAAAACATAAAAACCTTGGATGGAGGGAAAATGGCCTTATATGAAATGGCGAAAGCTGCCCTCCCTTCTTAGTGCCAGGTGGAATTCACGGGCAGTCTTTGCACTGATTGCTTTTTTCTCCTTCCGAAATGGAGAGATCAGCTGAAAGCTACTTGTGACTTCATAGCAACTACATGGGCGAAGGCATGGTTCTCAAATCAGCACTATTTAGAAGACACTTACAATGACCTACATGCTGCTGTCTCTAAATTGAAGTGTTCTAAGGCCTTAACATGTTTTTCCACCCATTGGATAAAGGACCGATCAGTGCTTGATGTGCCTCGCTCAAATATGTGGCCGAGCGAGCTGTGAAGCTAATGGAAGAGCTTCACAGCACTTGCAAAACTGACAAATACCTTGACAGCAAGTTCATAAACAGTAATTCACAAATTTAAAACCTTTTTTAAAGTTTAATGTACGCTCTATTCATTTGCAAATAAAGACTTTTGTAAACGGCAGTATTTTCTTTTGATGCATCAACCTAATACAGGGGTCGGGAACCTTTTCAGTTTAAAGAGCCGCATTGCCAATTTTCAGCCAAATTTTAAGGCTCAAACAGCCGCATCGGCTGTTTTTAGTCTTACGTAGCTGCAAAATGCCAATTTTATGCTAAAATATCCATAGAATTACTCCATTTGCATTACGTAAAATCCATGTTGGGAGCCGCACAGGAGCTATCAAAGAGCCGCAGGTTCCCGACCCCTGGCCTAATACAACGTCTCGTTAGGTGCGGGAGCCTTTTTTTTACAATTTGACAAAACGAAAGGCATTTCTGTAAGTTTTAGGCAAAAGCTCATCGTTTGCCACCACAAGCTTTTAAATCTGAAAAATGTCATTACCCTATTATACAGTTTTCACTTTCTGAAATAACTGACAAAAAATATTGAACTCTTCCACGATATTCTAATTTTTTGACATGCACCTGTATATATTTAAAAACTTTACATCGCTCTATAAAACTTATTCCAAAACTCAGTGGGCTTTTTAAAGGTTGATTTAAAACTCATTTTATTCTTTTCTGCGTACTGATGTTTGACTTTTTACTTCAGTTCTGGAAAATCCACTGTCGTAGTGTGTACCTTATTGTTTGGAGACTAATAATCACTTCTGCGGCCTTGATGACACGTGTAGTAGTTTCTGTCCATCTTCTTTTAACCATAACCCTTCAGCTTTTCCATTTCTTTTTTGAAAGACCGTTTAAACTTAATATTTACACCTTTGCTAGATTTGAACTTTACAGTGAATACTGCGGACTGTTATCCAGAGTAGCTGCAATATTTCACACAGACTTCTCAGAAAAAAATTTGATCTCCAGAGATATTATACGCTATCATAAATCAACCTGTACTCGTTAGCTAAGATGTTAATTTTCATATTACGAATTTGCATTCGAAAAAATACACGGCCACGAATACAGTGCATTTGAATTTCAAATTTTAGAAGCACATGGTTAATTAACCAGATATTAGGGTACTCTCAAAGCAAAATAAAAACAGTAATTTTGCACGTTTAGATGCGCTTCAAAAAGAAAAATAATTCACTTTACTTAGGACGGGCTCAGTCAAAATCTCTTTATTTTTAAACTACCGACAACGAAAGGCGATCGATTGAAGTAAAAATCGATACTGCACCGAGTATCGACTAACCATTAACTATATACTTCTGGCCAGATCAAGTTCACAGAAAGCTGCTTTTTCTTTATTAACTAAAACAGATTTTCTCTTATAGCTCATAGACATATATAGAGAGAAAACTCTATTGAAGCAAGCATTTAGGTAAATCGCACCACTTCTGCTTTAAAGAATTTCTTTGGCCCGCTACCTTTTCAGTCTCACAGGTGTAGGGTAAACCTCACTCAAAAGCAACTACTTCTTACACCCTTAAAACATTACATCACAGTTAGAAAACTTTCTAGAGTAAAACGTAAAAGCAAAAAAAAATAAATAAATGCTAGAGAATAAATGAAACACACTGAAACTGCATTTAATCATTTAAAGTATACTATCGTAGATATTTTTTCAGTTAGATTCATATTTAAACTGATTTTGAAATCTGGTCAAATATTTATTTGGCAGTAATCTTCATGCTACAGAAAATAATGTATAATTAGCACATTGATAGAGATATTCGTTTCACGGCTGTTTTGAAAGCATAAAGGAAGGGCACTGATGATGTGTAGGTTTCTGAAACATCCATTCATTTGATTACAAATTAATTACTTTTTTAATAGAACTTCACAATCGTCATGACCAATGCTTCCTTTCAAAATAAAACAATAACATATTTCTTGCTTTTAAAAATTGGTTCGTTTTCATAAATAAAGTAGCCACCAAATATTACCCCAAGGGTCAGGCCGGTAGTGACTTCTCGACTCTGAAAGCATATACAAACCGAAAAATTAAGGATCTACGTTGACTTTAATTTTAAACAAACAACAAATATTTTGAATTCGGGAAATTAGAAACAACAAATGTGCGAAATTTTCAAAAGGTGCCTGGGTATATAGATTAACAAACGAACTGGCTATTCCCCCTAAATGCCTAAGCCCATGATAGCAGTGGCCACTTTAAGACATGCCCCAATTGCTATATAACAGAAACTGTCGAACACTATCTCAGAGGATGTCTAAGATACACCGAAGAAACAAAAATCTATTGGAGCAAAAATATCTCAGCATTTATGAGGTGCTCTTCAAAACCATTAAACCAACAATGCAATTTTTTAGGTTGAATTGCGGACCACTGAATAAGCAAGAATCATAAAGTAACATTTTAAAATTCACTTGTATTTGTGGAAAATATAAATTTTAAATTCAAATCCATAGTGATTGATACATAATATATTAAAATGTGTCTGCTTCGTCAGATTTTGTTTTGCTATGTATATATATATATTTATATATCAAAATGCAGGATTTTGCAAATTTCGCAACAACGTGAAAATGGTTTTCTTTTGATCTAACAATAAACTTCAATGATAAAGAACAAATTAGACAATATTTTAATGTTTAAATTAAAAATCATTGTTGTTCCTTTGTTTGCTGTTTTGTGTTGTATTAATATTTTGTTCTTCTTTCTCTTACTTATAAGTAATAAGTTTTGGTATCCATTTTTAGTTTTGCAACGTAAAGCATGCACGAAGAAAAATTGTTTATTTTAATATTTAAATTTAATTATTCTTCATTAATTGAAATAAAAACAGTTTTCTGAATAATTATTTATCTTAAGTAAACAAAATCTGCTACAGAAGAACAACAAAATATACAATTTTATTTTACAAAATAATATCGACTGTAAGTTTGGTTTTCTTTCTTGTACGCTAATAAAAAATGAGCACTAATTTAGGTCGACTTCTTGGTTATGTGAAGTGAAAATTCTGCATGATTTAAAATAGAAAGATGTAAAACGGTAAACAAAATATAACGAAAGAAGTAAATAAGACTGTCATAATGATAATTTGTGTTGGGTGCACACGTTAATTACGTTTTATTGGATATGACTTCAAAATTCTTTTTTTTTCCATATTACATTTATTTCAAAAATCCTTTTAGTGTCATCAGTACTACTTTTCATGATGCTATTCAAAGCTGTTAAAAATACAATGTGTTGCCTTAGTATTTTTAAATGTATAACTTTTCAAATAGAACGAGTATTCTAAATTAGTTATCTCTGCTTATCTATAAAAACATATATAAAAGGTTGTTACAAACGTTTTGCAGGTTATTTTACAGCAATAATGAGACTTAATATCGTTACTGCCCGTGAAGTTCCATTACAATGGATACACTTCTGCCAACGAGTTACAAGCGCATTTATACCATTTTGAAAAAATCTGGATTTCTGGAGTCGATAAACTGTTGGAAGGCAGTTTCATTTGCTGGCTTGATTGGAGAAGGATTTCATACAGAGAAAGCTGTCGAGATGCTTGAAAAGGTGAAAGTCTGTGGGAGAAAGGTCTGGTGAATAGGCTGGGTGAGGGAGAACTTGGTACCCCAATGTGTTCAGTTTCTGAAGAGTCACTTTTGCAACACGAGGACGAGCATCGTGGTGGAGCAGGATTGGGCCTCTTCGATTCAATAATGTCGACTGTCGTTGGGAGAGTTTCTGAAGAACATCGTTTGATTCACGACAGTACCTTCCAACTGTGATGGTTTCGCCAGGTTTTGTTTCTTCTGACTAGCGAAGAGCAGATCTCCAATCGACGATTTTGTTGTTCTTTATTCAACTCGTGAGGCACCCATTTTTCAAGACTTTTCACCTGGCCGATTGCATCAAGACGCCGGGAAACTGTTGCGGTGCTTACATCAAGCTCTCCAGCGATTTCTCGCACTGATTTTCTTGGATCGGCTTCAACTGAGGCTTTCAGACGTTCGTCCTCACTCACATCTAGAAGGACGTCCGCTACGTTCCTTATCTTCGAGGCTCACATCTCGTAATCGAAACTTTGCAAACCATCGCTGTACTGTGCGCTCATTAACTGTGTTCTCACCCCATACCTGCTTAATGTTACGAGTTGCCTCGCTCCCTTTGTGGCCCGTCTGAACTCATGAAGAAAAATGGCACGAGTTCATTTCTATACATGCTTCACTCAGAACCCTGAAAGAATTATCCATTTTATGATTTTTAAAAGAGGTAGGTTTTGCATAATGGATGCCAGAGCACAACTACAAAATGATACTTTATTTATCTACATACAACCTTCACAAAAGTGCAAAAAATGAATCCCAAATCAACATAATATAAAAACCGACAAAACCTTTGTAACGACGTGACACCCTAACAAATAATTTTATTTGTAATATGTTAATTTGAAAATCAGAAATTAAAGTGCTTTATAATTTATTGTAAAATTATTTACGATTTGTATCTTAGATTTCTTATCACTTTCTTAGATTTTAGAATGGTGATACCAATAGTCCATATTCGTATTTTAAAAAGTTATTAATCAAGTTTATCTTCAAATTAGATTATATAACAAATATTTTGTGAACTCTAATAAAATTTGATTCTATTCTTCAAATAAATATCATTCATTATTTGTCTTATTTATCTTTATTATACTTTTTCAAAATTGAACAGTTAACTTTATCTTACTCGTTTATAGAACAGTTTATTTATTCGAATTAGTATATATTAACAAATAAATGAAAAATACTTAAACAATTCTTTTAACTGATTTCTATTTCATCCCACTTCCCCCCCCAATTCTTACTTTCTGATCGTCTCTATTTCTCTTTTTATTTTCTCATTTTCTCTCTTTATTACCCTAATAGCAGGATTAACTTTGCCTTGCTTTTAAGAAAAAAAAAAAAAAAACTTGCAAAATTGTATCATAGCTTTACTATGGATCACCTGCCAAAGTTTTATGCGTGTAACTTTGCTACTGAAATATCTGCTTTATATCACGTTATTTATTTTATAATTATTGTAAATATTTTGTTTTTTTAATTTCCTTTCTTCTTTATATTGTTTTCTATTTTGCTCGCTGCATCTGTTTCAAGATTATTTTGGTTAAAAAAAAGTACACAAAGCTACTTCTTTTACTAGTGCCATGGGGAATAAATTCTCTTTTCAAATCTACATTTATGACTTATAATAATCACCAGATACGCACTCAGAGACTCTGTCTTCATTTAAAATATAATATTGACAGATCAACTGCTTATAGTTATTCTAACTTTTGTATTTTGGTTTTGAAAACAGTAAAATTTAACTCAGCACTTTGTAAGTTGGACTCTGAACTTAGTTAAGTCGGCCTAAAGCGCCCACGTTGTGAACTGCTCGCGCGGTGGGGTTTCACGATGATACCTGGAAACTTTATTTAGCTGTATGCATCACGGGTAAACAAATTTTTTTTTCCTCTTAAATTCTGAACTAAAGATTGTAAATTATCTATCAGAAACCATATCAATTTTTCTCGCAAAACCCACGGAATACTTTTTTTTTATTTCTTTATTCGTCATTTTGAACAAAACGAATTCTTTCTCTTTGGATAAACTCCGCTCTAGTGTGATATCAGAATATTTGATCGTCAGGAAAAGATAAGGAAAATAAAAAGGTGCGCTTGGAAATTAATTTTTATATATTAACCATATCAGCATCTTGGAATTTCTTTTTACAGGATAATTAAATTATGTGGTACATAATCCATCTTATCTACAGTAATTCAAAATAGTTTGGGGTATATGCGTGCACTATGTGCTAGGCTTGTTGCCAATGATGATTCCAGTGACATTTGGTGTCTGGTATGTTTAATGCTAATGTAGATAGAGTCTGTTCGTCTTTAATGTAAGTTATTCAAGATGAAATAAAAACAACTTTCTTTCGATGTTACTTTGTTTAATTCAATCAGTGCAAACGAATTTGTCGAAATATATGCTATTTATTCTGAGAAGAGCGCGCTTCGCCATATATTTAAAAGTTGTGTTAGACATAGGTTCAATTTTTTACACAAATAAATATTACACAAAAGCATATTTAATACGTCAATGAATATCATGTAATGCCCGTCCTTAACATTAAGTTACATATAAGGATAAAAGTCAATTTGCGTTAATGAAACATTAGATGCAACATTTTTTTTTTCAGGTGAAAGAATTTAAAATAACTACCTTAACTTTACATTTTGGGTATCATTTTTATGTTGTTTATTCTTTTGAAAAAACTGTCACACAAATGCAACTTAACATTCATTTATTTTTTTATTAATTTTTGTGGAAAATTGTAGTACTTTTTAAAATAGTTATATATTCATTTTCTTGAAGTTAAATACAAATTTTTAAACAATAATTTATTCGTCTGACAATTTTTTTTCTATTTTATTGGTATATTTTAATATAACTGGCAGCACGATATAAATATTCTAGGTAGTGCTGTCTGAATGTAGTCAATTACCAACAATTTAAATCCACTTAATAAGATCAAATCTTTTACGTAAAGCAATTTGTTCTTATTTATTACGAAGACCTTTTGCTGAATATAAAGCCGTAACGATTCAGAGCTGAATTCCGCCTGTTGGCGGTGTACTGCAGACAGAAGTTATGCTTGGTTCAGCTGGCT
This sequence comes from Nautilus pompilius, assembly GCA_018389105.1. NCBI lineage: Eukaryota > Metazoa > Mollusca > Cephalopoda > Nautilida > Nautilidae > Nautilus > Nautilus pompilius. The sequence continues at coordinate 726,241 of JACATO010001426.1, forward strand.
TCACGTGGCTATCAGAGAAACCGTCTGATCAGCGGACTTTTCTGCGCTGCAAGTAAATGGCACGAAGTTGAGTCCCCCGATTTTTGCTCTGTGTTTGGTAACCAAGATAAACGAAATACGTAATTACAATGTCAGAAGAAGTAAAAATAAAATTAAATGTTTTTCTAGGATATTTATTAAATTTATCAACTTAGGAAAAACAAACCAAAAAAAAAAACAGGAACTGCGCTCTGGTTTCTCTTAATAGGATTTTCGCGTATCGATAGACGCACCGTAGAAAGGTGTGTTTTCCGCAGTAGAGTCCAATAAAACTCAAGCGTTGCTTGCAGTGAAGTCCGCTTGCTAACCTCTCGCTCTGATTTAACGTGACGTCGCTCGATAACCTATTTGGAACATTTAGGAAACTCCGCCTCTTTTACCTTTTATGACAGCCTGGAAAATAGCGGAGTGTATTTTGGAATATCTACGCAATTCTCGAAGCTGCAGGAGCGTTGTTTCCCGGATCATCCGAAACCGATGAGTGTTGTGGAGCTGAAGACACAAAACTCACCTACTCCTGAAGCCAGCTGCTATCGCTCTAGCAGCTTCTGGACAATTCACCGGTGCTGGCGTCTCGCGGAAAGACAACTCCGCACCCCCGGGCTGACACCTGTGAATTGTCCGTCGGAACCGATTGTCTGCCTCAGGAGAATTTCGATAACTCGCAATCTGTTTCCTGGGTGAGAAGGGGAGAGAAATCCATTTCTTTAATGGCTATCGAAGACATCAAAGCTTTGACATTTCCATTTAGCAGATTCCTTCTGACCAGAATAACTTCTCTTTTTATTTGCCTTATAATGTAACAAATCTGAGGATTAAGCAGTCGTTTATTGAGACGTCCTTGATTCTCTGCCTGATTATCGCAGACTAAGAGACACGACACCCAGTCGCTGCGAACTTGCTGAGAAATTTAGAATATATTCACTCCGCTCAGTTAATAGAAATTTTCTGTTTCTTGTCTGTACCAGTAAACATTTTGCTACGTTTATTCGCTTGTCGACTGCCGGTTTTAGCTTCCTCTTAAAGCGAATACTAGTCCAAGGATTTGCGTTGATCGTTACTGATTAGCTTGATCAAAAAACATTCGGAACTGCATATTCATTTAGCTCATAACTGTAAATTAACGTAGACATAAAATTAGAATTTTCCTAAACGTCTGTAAAAAGTGATGGTGGGAATGCTACAGCCAGGACTTCCGCTTGAGGTGGATCAGCGGTATATTCACACGTCATATCCGGTAAAAGATATTATCAAGCAGATTTCTGGATACACATTATGGCTAATAACAGCAAAAATCCTCGGTTAAGCAGAATGCATACATCTAGGGTTGTTACTTAAATGGAAACTAAACCACCGTGTTGTTGTAAATAAAAATCGATCATCGCGAGACTCAAGACGTGAATCATGAGTCAAAATTCGATTGGGCCATTAATGACACATTGTAAAAAGATGTTTTGACAGGTGCCGTAGTAATATAGTCAGTATAGCAAATCCCCTTTCCTCGTGAACATGTTGATATGGTAAAATGAAGCTGATTGGAGTTTTATGTTTTAGTAACGCCTGCAACGAGGAGGAATTGTGGTGGCTAGTGGCAGAAAGAAGAAAAAAACTGTTAGAATAGTAAAGTGTAACCATAATCAAACAATAGATCAGCTGACAGAGACATTAAATGCGGGGCAGTCAACCTCCATCTTCAGCTGTTTCTTGAAAAGAACATTGCAATGAATGGGCGAGGAAAGCTGGAGATCATTGCGTAAACCATTGATCACATTTACGTACATCAGAAATCGCCTACGTGTTGTGAAGATTTGAGACATTATTAGACTAAGGAGAACATGTAGAAAGTAATGTAGTTTGACGAGTTACCACGCTTTACAATTTGTACAAAGATGGGAAAAGACAGATTTTGAGAAATCTTTCCGTTTTTGTGTGGTCCAAATTGGCCAGGCCTCTAGTAGCCGCATGGGGCTTCTTGGCTTCTTTAGAAGACAGAATGAATTGCAATGCTTTCCTCAGCAGCGATGTTTGATATGCGCCCTGATGGGTGCGGCTATTTCCAAGACGACAGTGCTATCATTCACCGTACACGCATTTTACATTCATGGTTTGAGAACAATGACAGAGATTTCAGGTATCCAACTAACATGGCAAGCACAATTTCAAGATCTCAATTAAATAGAGTATCTATTGGATAAACTTGACAGGTTCATTCGCCATCACGATCTTCTGCCTGCCTCCTTCCATAGATCGCACACAAAAACTAATGACTGAATGTGGGAGTATCCCTTAGGACATATTCCAACGCCCTTTAGCTTTTATGGCACGTCGTGTCATGGCCGTTATTCGGGAAAAGGTGACCCAATCCATTATTAGGTACAAGTCCTAATAGAGTGGGCAGCGTAGCAAGTGTATTTCCAACAGTAGTGTTCGATATTTACGAGAGAGAGAAGAGAGAGAGAGAGAAGAGGAGGGTTTACTATGGCGACACTTTTACAACATCTGTACGCCCTACGGTCAGATTCTGGTAGTTCGTTCTCCAGCAGTGCGCGGCTGAGCAGGTAGAGAAGTACCTGGATCGCTCTGAATACCTAAAAATGTTGGATCTGTGACTACGTCCCTTTAAAAGATTTCAGTAAATCAGTGTCTTATTAAAAAGTCTGAAGTGATTACTTAAATAAGTTAATTTTGCCTATTTGTCTGCTTACTATTAATAATTTATACCTGAAAAAATGCCGAGACTGTTTTTTTTTTTGTTTTTGTGTGGACGTGCAGGACCGTGCATTATCAGCGTAACAATTGATCAGGTACAAACGATAAGTCTCTCGTAAGCAAATATCGTCCGCGTGTTTGTTTCCCAACAGCCACGTGTCAATTCACGTGCATCAGTATACACTAATCATTTTACTGAATGTGACACACAAGATTGTTCATTGAAGAGTACACACGGATTTCATATAATCCTAAGATGTTATACTTATTTAAGTTACACCTTTAATTATGTATATGTTTATCATCAATACAGGATTTGCTGTTGTTTTTCATTTTTACGTAGTATCTTTCTTAATAAAGTAGCAGAGATAACATCTATAAAAGCGGATAATTTGAACTTTTTGTTTCTAAAAACAATAAACGATAGCAATAAAACGAGGACATTGGGTTTGATTTAATTACGAAAATACTGTACTTGAAAAATATAAATTTCAGAGAGGCGTCGAAAAACCTTACGACAAATGGCCGTCCTCCGATATTCCCAGGCCCTTTCAGTCCTTTTCTCGCCCAACACCTAAAATGGCCAGGTTAGACGGCTGCGCGCGTTAAGATTTTCGTCCAAGACTCGTTAACTTCAATACCTGGCTGTCGTAATTCAGCCACGAAAACAACAACAACAAAAAAAGACAAGAAGGATCCAACTCGAACGCCACGTAGTCGTCTAAGATGAAGGTAAAAGTGAACGCTCTATGGAGCTGATGCCGAACGTATACGTGACAAGTTGGGTGATATCTGGTTTGCCTAAACCAGACCGAAATCCCATTTTTAATAACCGGCGTAGAATTAACCCAAGAAAGGCAGTCTTTACACTGCTTTCACGCGGCATTTCCTATCATATTTAGTTTTCTGTAAATACCACGTAAATTCGCTCTTTTGCTTCGTTATATCAATCGTTAAAGATGATATTTAAAAAAAAAATCCTTGTGTCCTTCATTCTGAAAAAAAAACCGAATTCTTTAGTTAATGCACACGAGGATGGTCCCTAAGTTAACCTAAGTAGTATTAAAATATTGCAAGAAGATTAAAAAAAACAATATACTTTGTGTTAATAAAATAACCATACTCATACAGATGTTGTAATCTAACATATTGGGGCAAAGTGATTCCCTGAAGCTTTTCAGGGTGATCTCCAGCTGTGCCACTGCCCTCGAAGTAAGAATCGAAGACCTTCCAATAGGTCCCCATAGTAACCTCAGAAACATTTAACTGCTCAGTGATTATGGCCATTACAGTACATACAGCTATGTTTTTAACATTTAGAGGTGGCCTTATTTGCCCGCTAGAAAGAGGCCAGATGACTCTTCCAGAATCCACTGTAACATAAGTAGGTAGGTGAGCCTTTAATAAACTGACCGAAGATTACATCGGTTGACTTAGTATGTCTAAAAAACGGCAGCCAATCAAGGAATAACAACTCTAAATAAGAAAGGCTCTTAGCAGCATCGTTTTTATTTTTAAAAGTCCTACATACATATATCTTTATAAATTCACAAGGACAAACTTTTCTTTTTTTTAAAAATTATATTAAGTATCTTTGGCCATAAAAGCTGTAATATATGTCCACTTGAGGCTACAATTGTTTACTCTCCGACAAATTCATAAATCATAAGGGAGGACACTCGATAAAAATATTACTTAATTTTCTTGCGCATCGTATCTTGTATTTATGATCCATAAGTTATATATATATATGTGGTGTGTGTGTATATATAGGGATACAAAATTCTTTTTTACATTGATATAAAAATAATCGGAAACTTATCAGGAAGTGGAAACACACACATATCTAAACATTAAATTGCACCGCTAAATTTAGAAATATAGTCATCTCCCTGTTTTTGTTGAAGGCTGTCTCTTAGCAGAGACTGTGGGAAGTGGAAGAATTGGTTTTGAGATATTTTCCATCGTGTGGTAGGAAATCGCCGTTACAATTCTCCATAAAAGGAGAACGCTGGCTCTCAAAAAAGCCGCCCAGCGGATCGAATATTTTCACTTAGTTCGGGTTTTTGCGGTCATATTTCATACAGTACATCGCATCAAACCTGGAGAGAATTTTGAAATCGATATTTGTCATTCGAAAGTGACTAAAACGAGTGGTTTCTTCGCAAAATCTTACGTAAGAATAAACTGTTTATTTTCGTTGTCTTCTCGCGGAATATTGATGAGTTCGCTACATCCGCACCGTAGGAAGACCGTTAGGTGTTCAAACCTGCAGGTTGTTTGGGCGTAAACAAACCTTAAACGTTCTAAAGAGAAGCTACTTCTCAATACATTATGTAAGAGCGAGAATTCCCATTTACATATTAAAACAATTGTTTTAAGTTATACAGGTTTAAAAGGAAATAATGGATGTAAGATGGAAACTTGAAAAGGTTTTATGCGGTTTACGGTGTCTTTCTTCTGTTCTCTTTATACAACAAAGCAACTGGATTTCTACTTTTGGTGTAGTTTTGAGTGCATATGCGAGCGTTTTTTATATTGTTATTCCTTATCATTTCAATATGAATAGTAATAAAATATATTATTAGCGACTGCCACAAAATTAGCCATATAATAAGCAAAATTAGAGTGAAAATAAATGGTCACAAAATTTTAAAAAATTGGTAGAATTTTAAAAATGGATACTTAGGCGCCAGAACACAAAGGCAGCAACCACATCAAATTTTTTTTACATTTTAAATATTTTCCACTTATATTTTAATTTACATTGTTTTATTTAAATTTAAATACAGTATGACAACGCACACAAACAAAGCAAGAAACCAGAATTTAAATGGATTGATTACGACAGGGTAACGGTGAATTCCTCTAGCACTAAAGAAAAGTACACTCACCACATGAACATCTATTAATCAGTGCGACGGGGATCTATGGCCAGGAAAGTAATCGATTCAATAGTTTGATCGTGAATTAATTACCAGTCTGAATGCAAACTAACTTGTAGCTTAAATAGATGGCGACCGGTTTCCGCGAGGTAAATAAACATATGCGGAAATCTCATCCGGCGTTACGGGCTTTGTGCTCCCATGGGGAACTAAGCGCCCTAACCCTACTCTGGGACGAAAAGCTCCCACGGGGGTGGCGGGAAACGACCCATCCCTGAACAAGGTCCAGGGCGCCGTACGTGGTGGAGGGAGCCACCTACGTCTGTTGACGACGATGAGGGCTTTCGTGTGCTTCTCGGGAAACAAACAGAAATTCCAAGCATCCTCCGGCGGCGAGATGAACGTGTTGGAAAGCCCCAAACGGGCTCACGTGTTACTGGGAAACAGTAAGTGATCGCTCTTCCTAGCGAAGGGGGTAACCCCATCTCAGTAGGGAACGCCTTGGTGGCAGCGGGCGCCGCTAAGAAGGTAGAAGCCGTGCTTTTCAACCCTGGATGATGAGGCGGCGCTAGACTTGTCCAGACGACCCTTGACGGTACCAGGCATCGGATACGAACTCTGCGCAGCCCACCCGATCGCGTGGATAAAGGTGCGCGGGCTACTCCCGCCACACTTTTAGGAGAGTACGGGAAAGTGCTGGCGCCTTTTAGGCACGAGAAACTCCCCGGGCTTCCCTTCCTGTCTGGCCAACGGAGCGGGAAGATCTTTTTAACATCTCCCATTCCCCGTCGTATTAACGGAACAAGCGAGGGACGGAGGTACAGGGTGGCGATCCTGTACCGGGATCAGCCAGGCGTGATCCCCTTCGACCCAGAGTGCAAGATGACGGGCAATACGGCAGCATCGTGCACGGGGGGTGGGGAGAGACGCCTGCAGCGACTCCAAGGAAGCAGATCTCTAAGGAGGTTTACCTTACGTCGTTCCCGGTCGTGGCAAAGGACCGGGAAAGAAATCAAAGAAGGATGAAAGGGAGGGAGGGCAAAGCCAAGCCGCCATCTGGCAAACCGGCTTCGCCTGGGGCAGCAACGACGCCGACGGCTGCGTCGCCATCAAAACGAAGGCCGCTGAAGGGAGACAGCGGAGAAGAGGTGACGCCTCAGGAAACTGGGCTGCCCCCGTCAAGGACTTTCTGGGCGAAGTGGCGGCGTAGCTACCTTGTTTCACCGCAACTATAAATATAACTTAGAGCACTGTTACAGTGATAATGAAGGCAGGTTAATTGTAGCCGGAGCACTGAGCTGATAGGCCAAACAGAGGTGTCGGTGCCCGCCCCCAACGTTCCGAGGGAGCGTATAAACTTCTTACAAAGGAACTCCCGGCCGACGCGATCTACTTAGTGGGTGACTTTAATTGTGTCCCCGACCACTATTTAGACAGGTAGGGCCAGGAAACTGACCATAGGGGGCAACTAGCGGGGTCGAAACAACTGCAGACTTTATGGACGTGTTACGACCTGCTGGACGCGTTCAGAAGTAAACACTCAGACACCAAATCGTATACCCGTCACCCCGTCAGGTATAGGGTAGCGACAGGGTCAGACCGGGTATACATCAGCTCAAATAAGACGGAGACCCTTCAGGACGAGGCGCACGACGCGATCCCCTGGAGCGATCATTACCAAGTAACAGCCAGATTTACCGTGAGGTCAACGACCAGGGGATCGGGCGCTTGGGAGCTCAACAGCGCCATGCTCACGGAGCCAGTGTTAGCGGCAGGCGGTTAGTGAGGCGAAATGTAGTACAGCCTTCCGCGGGTTAGAAGAGTCTCGGGTCGTCGGTAAAACTATGACGAGCTCAACCACCCTCCCCCCCCACGCGCGGCCGCCCTGTAACGGAGATCGCCGACATCGTCAGAGAGGAGGCTCGGTATCGTGAACAACTCCACTCCAGCGAAGTAACCGTCGCTCCACAGCCACCTAAAGAATAAACTAGACCCCGTAGCAGCCGAGCTCTGCGAAGGGCAAATAACGGGAGATGAAATTTAAAAGGGCGCCATCAGGGCGCTCAACAACGATACCCCCCACGGATCGACGGCCTCACAGGCGAGGTCTGTAAAGGGTTCGGATACCTACCGGTTAAGGTCCTTGCAGTCGTAGCTGGCAGCCCATTCGAACCTGGGGAGCTTCTTCTTAGCCAGCGTCGCTCTTCCTTTCAAGAAGGGAGACATGCGAAACCTGGATGACTGGCGGCCTATTCCACTTCTAACCGGCGACTATAAAATCGTGGCCAAGAACGGTCAGCCTATAATCAGTCGTTAGAGGACCAGTAGACAAGGAACCATCCCTGTCCGTCATGCTAGCCGTCGATAGGATAGAGTGGGACTTCCTGTTTAAAACATTTAATGGATTTGGATTAGGGGGAGAGACCTAATCAAATGGATAAGGCTCTGCTTCACGGACATCCAGACAAGAGTTAGTCAGAATGGAGTTGCACCGGCCTACTTTAACCCTCCCGCGGAATCCGGCAGGGCTGCCCTCTAAGCGCATTGCTTTACGTGATCGCGGCCGAGACGCTGGCCTGTACGGTCCGCGTTGAGAATAAAATAAAAGGTATAGATATAAATCTTAACACTCAAGCTAAGATAATCCAGCCTGCCGACGGCACCACGATCGTCCTGCGGAACAACACACGGAGCGTGTCGGCGGCTCTAGACTCTCTCGCGCTGTACGAAGAGGCATCTGGTGCGCGGATAAACAAATCCAAAACTGAAGGTGCCTGGCCTGGCTCTCACCCCGGAAGGTCCCGCTCGACCCAGACGGTTACGGAATAAACTGGGCTGGAGATAGAATAAAAACTCTGCGAATCATGTTTCCCTCCCCCTAGCTAGCCAGGGAAACGTAGATAAGGACAATTGGCAGGAGCTAATTGACGATCTAAAAGATACGATAAAAGGCTGGCGAGCCCATAACCTTAGCTTCGTAGGCGAGGAGACGGTAACCAACAGCCTACTCACCTCTCCCTTATGGTATAAAAGCAAAATCATAGAGATGTCAGACTGGGTGCACGCCTCCATTGACGCTGAACTTATCGAGTTCTTGTGGCTAGGACGCAAACACCCGGTAAATAAAAACGTAGCCCGCCTCCCCAGGGACTTGGGTGGACTAAATATTGTAAGCGTGGAGAGCGAATAAGAACCGTACTGGACATCAGAGGTGATGGCGATAATACGTAAAAATGGCAAATACTTTTCGCGCAGCAGGCAGCCAAGTCCTTCAACACGGACAACGGAATGAATCCATCAAAGGCTTAGCCATTTCTTAAGCAGTTTCCATAAAACTATCATAGAGGCCTGGAGTAAGAGCAAAATGACCCTACTACTGGGGACTCATCTGAACATGGGAGAGAAAGTGATGCCGTTGACAGCGGTATCACAGCGCGACCTCCACCTCTCTATAGTGAACCCGTTACCATGGCAGACAATGTGGAAACATTATCAAAACTGTCGTTCAGACAGCTACTGGAAAATCGTCCACTCGGTGCTCGTTACCCGCGAGAACAAGTACAAATTGGAATTAATAAACTCACCAGAACGCCTCGTCTGCGAGAGGCTAGACGACACGGTCGTCCACGACGTCTTTGCCTTCCCGCAGCATATAAACGCCATGGGACCTGGTCCGATACCTGATCCAACCAACACCTTAAAGGTCGCCAGCGCAAACTTAATTTGTACCGGCGCGTTTTCGGTTTCGAAAACCACAAGGAGATAGAGACAAAACCTTTGTCAGCTAATACTAGTTTTCTTTTTTCAGATCTTAGCGATGCACGGGGAGAGAACTCCGCTACGAGGGCAAGCACTTGGGAAAATCTTACTGGGTGGAGTTGGGTAACAACTGGCTACCCTCACATAGTCTCGCACAAAAAACTTTCACAGGCGCAGATAAGCCTCAGTCATAAACAGCAACTAGGGCCGAACGTGGAACCGATCTAGCTACAACACGTACAAAATATCACAAACAGGACACAGTTAGTACTTTCTAGTATTAATAAACTGTTAAGCGCAACAACAACAAAAATCGATTCACCGAGCTTTTCCTTTCAGAACCGTGAGGGCTGTTGAATCGCACTTTCGTGGGTTTAGTGCTTGCGAAGACGTCACAGGGCACTGATCGGGGTAAACGGGACCGCTATTGTAGATTCGATGGCCATCTGAGTTCTTACGCTGATATAACCGGTCTGTTCGAATGAAAGAGCCGGCGAACGCCGATCGAAACAGGAACTCGTTTTTCTAGTCTGGGAGGGGAGGTGGGGCAGAAAGGGAGTCAGCTGATCACGTGAAATTTGTAACTTTTATTTTTGTTGCAAACCGATGTCGAATACCGTCGCGACAAGGGTCTGGGCCGCGGAAGTCCTACCCGGTATTGCTGGCCTCGTGTCTCCAGAGGGAGTCGTACGCTCTATCCCCCCCCGGGCGGGAGCCGAACGGAGAGCAAAAGCACCCTGCGGTCGTAAGCAGAAAGCGAGCGCCTGCGAGAACCAAACTGGTCTGAATTAGGTGGCGAAGGGGAAGCTGGGTACCTTGTTGTTTTCCTGAAAAAGAAGCGGAGGCAGGCTTTTGGCAACCAAGAAAGCGCCAGCGAAACAATGTCGCGAGCTGGTCTTCCTCGGCAACGGAAACGAGCGGAGAGCGAACTCAAAAGCGATCTAGGAAACAGCCAGCGGGAAGGAAGACATGGCTCTTCCCTTATTACAGCCGAGCGTGAGATGTTTCGATCGTTGTGGCAGCGGGAGCCACGTCTCGCATCCAATCCGTACTGGCCAAACCCAGCAACGCTATCGAAATTGTCTGTAAGAGCGATGGAGAAGCTCTGGAACTCTCCAGATGTCCGACAAACGTTAATGGATCAGGGTACGAGCTGCGGGGCGCGAAGCCGATGGCCACGCCGAAAGAAATCCCAGGAGCCCTCCTAAATGGATACGGAAGAGTTTTGGTGCTGGTTAAATGCGATATTCTGCCGGGTATGCCCTCTCTACTCTGGACAGCGGAACTGGAAGATGCTCGTGACATCTCCAATCCTCCGCAGTATCACCGACCAAATAGACGGACGGACATACAAGGTGACGGTCCTGTATAAAGATCAGCTAGGCAGAATTCCCTTTGCCCAGGATGCAAGACCGAATGTCATACCCTGGAATTCTGCGCGTTAAAACCTGGGAGGGACACTCTGCCAGTGGCAGAATCTCACAAAAAAAAATTGCTGCAGGTGCTCCACCTGAGATCATCCCTAGTCACGTCGCCGGCAAAACGAAGAAGTCAAAGCCAGCTAAAGCGGAGGATGCAGCTGCATCAACTGCGCTTCCGGCGGGGCGCCGCCCATCCCCCCAGCCAGAACAAAGACGACGCAGCCGCTTCCCTAGCTGCCAGGGGCCATGGCGGCGCCGGCGGCTGCTGCCTCGCCAAAGGACCAAGGGCTGCGGAGGGAGAATAAAGGGAGAAAGCAGCGCCAACAGCACCAGAACGGGAGAGAGATCAGGAAACTGAAACCTCCCCAGTTGGTAAAGCAGAGACTCGAGACGTCGAATCACAGTCACACCATGAAATAACACCGGCTGCCGAGTTGCCTAGCGACAATAAAGCGCCTGCCGAACAGGAAACCGGAAACGCCATGGAAGTAGGCACTTAAGGCGAGTCACCCCTTTTGTCTTTTGTATTAGGTTTCTTCCTGTCAGATTTTTGTCCATTTAAACTAGTGGTTCCCAAAGTGGGCGGTACCGACCTCCTGGGATCGGTGGGAAGATCCAGGGAGGGCGGTGAGGGAAAAGGGGGCGGTAGGGGTGCATTCAGAATCAAGTGAGCGAAAAGAGGTGGTTTTTTTTTGTTTTTGTTTTTTACAAAAATCTGTTGATGAATGACACCCTACTCGCGAAATTAGTAAATAAAATCAATTAAATATTTTATTTTAAAAGATTTTTTAATTAGATTAATATCTTATAAACTCGGCCGATTCAAGGATATAGGATTTCTGTCGATCTTTTCATCCGAGAAAACTAACCCGCTCCATTGCACTGGTGAAGCGGTAGAGAGTCCATATGTATATATATGAATCTGAATCCTAGATAACATATAACGTGTCTTCCCGTTCTACTCTTGAATACTTCCATAAAATAATTTTAAAAAATCGGCGAAACCAATGGTGACGGATCAGTGTACACGAAAACACGGTTTTTTTTATATTTTTGGTCCGAGGTCGGAGTTAGAGCCCGAACGTTTGTATTTTGGCGACGTGACCTGGACAGGGCGCCACTCGCCATCCAGACCGGACATCGTGGGGACTGGGGATCATCACGGGCAAGGGCCAGGGCTCTGGGTTTGTAAGCATTGTAAGTTATCTCCAACCTCGTACTGTACATACACATAATATAAAGATATGCTTGAGTGGGAATTGGGTAGAGTGAGGACAGGAATGTAATTATTACGCTGTCGTTATGACGAAAATTCGGGTAATGGGGGTGATAGCAGGGGGAGAGGGTTAATAAACGTGTGACTGAGAAATGGCGGAAGCGTGGGTGCGTGGAAAGGCGGGATCTATTCAGGATAGCAATTATTCTTTTTACTATAAATTTTATATTGAAAATCGGATTTTTTTGGTTCCAGAACATATATGGCCGCAGCACAGCGAACAAAAAAGAAGTGTAGGTAATATGGTGTGGAATATGGATTTATACCAGAACCAAATAACCAACAGCAACCAATGTGTCCATTGTGCGAAAGATGAAGCCATGAAACCTTCCAGGCTCCTCGAACATTTGGAGAAAATACACTCTGATAAAGCAGACAAAAACTTAGCATATTTTCAGTCACTTCGAGAAAACCTCAGCAAATGTGTTTGCTGGATCTTCACAACAAACCAGCGATGGTTTGCGTGCTTCATACAGCAATCCATTGCTAGATCTGGTAAACCTCATACAATCTGAGAAGAGCTGATTTTTCCAGCAGTAAGAGAGGTTCTGCGCCCAGTTTTACGCAAGTCACCTGACCAAATTATTAAAGCTATTCCTCTCAGTGATAACTCTGTTCAAAGGAGGGTGGATGAAATGGCTGAAAACATTGAAGACACATTGTGCAACATGCTTAGGACAACAGAATTTGGTTTACAGTTAGATGAGTCCACTCTGCCAGGCAATGAATCTTTTCTTCTTGCTTATGTTCGCTTCGTCAAAGATGGAAGTTTGGTTCAAGATCTGCTATTTGCAAGACATCTAGTAACAGATACAACAGGGGAATCGATATTTCGTGCTGTTGACAAATTTTCAAAACAAGGACATCCCGCTTACCAACATTCTTGCTTGTGCAACAGATGGGGCATCATCGATGACAAGTCGTCATCGTGGCTTCCCCGCTTTCTTGAAAAAACCTGTACCTGGTGTGTTACGGTGCATTGTGCAATCCACAGGCAACATCTGGTCGCAAAAAACCTAAGTGATCGACTTCACAAATCATTAAGCACTGTCATCGCAGCGATAAATAAAATCAAGGCACATGCTCTCAATTCCCGACTGTTTCGACAGCTCTGCACTGAGAATGATGAAGATTTTGAACGTTTGCTGTTACACACAGAAGTTAGATGGCTGTCAAAGGGAAACCGCCTGAGACGCTTCTATTCACTTTTTGAAACAGTTGTAGAATTCTTTCAAGACTCCAATGCTTCTCTCAGTGATGAACTGAGAAACACCAAGCATGACATTGCTTACTTGTCAAATGTATTCACAAAGCTTCAACGAAGTAATTTGCAACTGCAAGGAAATCAGGTTAACCTTATCAAAGTCAAATCAGCCTTATCCACGTTTCTGTCCAAGTTACGCTTATTCAACCGTAACATAGCCCCGTCGTGAGCTCTTCCAGTTTCCGAACCTCTCTGTATTGGAGGAGAAGAGGTTACCGGATGACGACCTTCAAGTGTATTGTGCACACCTGGATGAACTGCATAGAGACATGTCCGACAAATTTCAGGATCTTCTTTTGCTTCAAATACCAGATTGGGTGATCAATCCATTCCTAGACATCAGCAATGAGGAAACAGGAATGGTGGAGATAAAACTGATTTCGAACCAAAATGACATTGAGCTGAAGCCAAAGTTAAAAAAAATCTTATCAAGACTTTTGGTTACAGAAAATCATTTCTGAACGCTACCCTGCACCGTGGAATAAAGTCTAGATGTACTTTATTGCCTTCCCAACATCGTATTTAGTAGAGCGCGGCTTCAGTGCAGTCGCCCGGTTTCTTTCTAAACAAAGAAACAGACTGAAAATTACTGAACGCGGGGATCTGAGACTTCTTCTTAGCGCCTTTCAGCCTGATGTTGTGGAGCTGATATCCCTGCACTGAGCACATCCATCCCATTAAAAGTTGTGAGAGCAATGCAGTAGGCGGGCTATAAATTTACTCTTTCATATTGTTAAATAAATGGATTTACTAGATTAAGTTTTAGTTGTGAAATACATACGCTTGTTTATAGTATTAGATTTTAGTCGCTGTTTTGAATTTGCAGTAGACCTTATACCAAGAAGGTGTTGTGTGTTTGTATGAGTGGTGGCGCTATGGATGTGACCTGGGAGCCAAGGGGGCGGCTGCCCGAAGAAGTTTCGGAACCACTGATTTAAACCGATAATGGCTAAAAACCTTTCGTATATCCTCCTTCAATGTCCGAGTGACTAAATATAGACAGCATTTTGATACCTACCCAGTTAACTTAATACGTACTAAAACGGATGTAGTTCCTGTAAACACGTGACATCTTAACACCCAAGATGAGGAAGTTACTAAGTTCACCAAGTGGAAAGAAAGTCAGCTGTGTAGTTTAGGTCCCACCGGGCGATGATGCGATGCAGCTGCCTTATTTCACAACAAGCTAAATTTCGGCTCGGACCAGTCTTTCACGGTGATGACGGGTTACTCGCCGCCAGCGTAGCCACAGAAGGCTGTCGTCCCTTTGCCCTGGTGCTCGGCTACCATTTTACTATGCAACTTATGTGAATAAGGGACTGGAAAGAGACCGACGGGTGGGGAAGCGAAGTATATCGGCAAGTATGAAAAATGGAACGTCTGAAGGGAAAAAAAACGCTAACAGAATTGGAAAGAACTGTCGCCATTTTGCATAAGAAGTTAATTGTAGACAAAAGGAGAGTAGAACTGGAACAATGCAAGGAAAACATCTGGGTGCTAAAAGATGGATTATTAAAAGACGGGGAAAAGTTAAATGTGCAAAAGATAGAAAATAATGATCGAAGAAAAAGAATGAAATACAATGAAAAAGGGGGACAAAGATTTGTAAGAGAAAGACAGAAATTAAAACAGAACTGGAGAAGGGGCCATGGGCGCAGTTAAAAGCGGCAAATTGATAAATTGGTTTCGGAGAGAAAATCACCAATAGCTATGTTAATACAATACGTTTTTTCATTGTTTGAAATCCAACTGAAGACTGACGCAGACATGGTTCAGTGCACTGAAGGATGCTCGCCAGACAGCCTATGTGAAGGGGTACTGGGTGTATAGCGACAAGACTGGAGAAGTTCAATACCAAATAGTTAATCCAACTTTTGCCAGCCAATGGAGACTTTTTTTTCTGTATCACCTCGGTAGAAGACAAATCTGACTTCTGAACTGGAGATCTGTATAAGAAGCGATTCAGCAGTGCTGTGGGCCATCTAAATCCAAACATACACCATCTGTTTGTCCCAGGGAGTCAAGCTGCTTCCTCTGAGACTGCAGAACATCCAGCAGCTGCTGAACACAACAAGAATGGGAAGAGGGAATTCATTTGAAGCCTCATTGAGCATGCAATCAGTGGCGGATTCGAACGACAGCGATGACAACACATCACTGTCGGAGGACGACCAGGGTGCTTATTTTGACTTGGAACCCGTTCCGCACTAACTTCCTGCAGCTGAAACTAGTGGCCAGATGACCATCAATGCACCAGCTGTGGCTGCATCCATGCCAGCTGGTGCTCCAACCGATCAGCTAGCAGCAGGAAGTGTGATGTCTCCCGTGGCGTCAGTCTGGCGCGCGGCAACCAGCCATTTTGATAGAAGATGATATTGAAATATTGGACCATGAACTTAATTTTATTATTAAATGAACATGAGCATATAAACGTTTATATATACACCCAATGAGAGGCTTTTGTAACTACTTACCTCAGTACTGGTATTTTTGTGCACATAAAAAAGAAAAGAAAACCTCATAACTTAAATGTGGCTAGTCACCCATCTTAGCACTCCGTTTACTTACTACAAAAGCAGTAAATTCACTAAACTCCTTAGAAAGTGGAGAGAAGGTGGACTGGACCCTGGCGCACGCCCCTCGAGGATGCCAGTAACTCATTCGTGAAAGAGACGCTGACCACACTAAACGAAGATTCAGGTTCCTCGCTTGACTATTCTAGGGTTGTGATGCTTTCGGGTTATAACGACAGTTTGGAATCCAGGTCGGTTTATCTACTTTAAAACGCATCCATCTGTGATGAAATCTTTTTCCGGGATCAGTTCGTAAGGACCCTCTTGGCGTGTTGTTGTCGCACACCGGTTTCAACAACACGGCGCAGACAGCCTCAGTGAAGGAGCAAGCAGGGTGCCACGACTGCTGCTTGTTAGAAAGCGCTGCCTATTTGTTCCGCCCAAAGAGAGGCAACCGGAACTTCCGACTTCTGCAAGGAAATTTCTACTCAAAATTTTATTTTTAGATCTGGAAGGAAACCCAGACGGTTGACTGGAAAAGAAAAGCGAGAAGAAGCTGTGCCGAGGAAGTTGGTAAGGATATGCCAAGACGAGCTGGCTCCAACCGGAAATGTATCTCTAGCCCTCAGCTTTGGCAGTCCACTGGGGCCACCGACCGCCCACTTCATCTGTTATTTCGAAATTACTGCAGTTTTTGCAGCGCTTCGTGCGCTAAAAGAGAAAATGCATTATCGATAACTGGTTAGATCATCTAAATTGTTTTGCTACTTTCTATGAATATATTTTCAGGTAGTTTTTCAACTTGTTATGTTTGTTGCATTCCTTATTATTTACTTGATTTTATTACTAAAATTTATAATGTGCAAATCCCATAAAAGTTAATACAGAATGCCAAGGCACGCAAATTGATTTTAAATATACGATGAGTGACTAGGCAAAGTTAACTTTAGATTATGTATGAAAAGAAGAAACAATTAAAGTTCTGAATGGCTTGAAGATTCGTGTATTTTGTGGGCACTTTAAACATCAATAAGTTACCAGCCACATTTAAAAAAAAGTCAGGTTCAGCTTAAATTCTCCAAATGTCACAACCAGATGGTAGTCACTAAATAGTTTACTAATATTGGTTGTTATTTAATAAACTGCGCTATAAATATCTACTTTTCATTATGAATATATTTATGATAAACTTATATACAAAGCAAATGTTTCATAATAAAATTTAAAAAGTAAATGGTCGAGATACGGTGAATGTGAAAGACCAATTCAAACTAATTATTTTTCACGCGTCATGTTTTCACTTTCCTTAAATATTTAACTAGCGTATTTTCTAAACCGTATTTTACAGGGGAGGTAACAAACGAGACTATGTAGGTATATCACCTGCTGAAGAAATTTAGTAAAAAAAAACGGGATTTATAAACGACTAGCTAAACATGCTTCTGACAATGATACCTTTGTTTTTAAGACAGGTACTCTTGAATTTCTTTCTGTTTAGATGGCACACCAGACTAACCACAAATGTTGGTTTAGTATAACGTAGTAAATTTTAAAAAAAAACAAACACAATTTTACTCAATAAGAAAAATATATTTTAAAATCATTTATTTATTTATGAAAAAAGGCGATTTCTTTATGTTGTTGATCCGCCTTAATCGGCTGTGCTCTCAAGTCTTTTGTGGATTCGGACGACCGCTTTTGATCAGATGTTTTGAGATGCAGGAGAAAACGGGGTTAAAGATTACGATATATGGGGATAGACGCTTTTTTAGACGCACCAAACATAAGGCCGGCAAAAAAAGGTCTAAATATAATTTCCAAAATAAACGTTTACGTAGTAAATAGTTATGCGGCTAGAATTAAATAATTTAATTACAGAAAAAAGTTTTCATTCGCTTGTAATGAGATTCTTTTACCTAAATGAACTTCTTACTACTTCTTGTACAGCTTCTATTTTTAAAAAAAGTAAGTAAATACTCTACGGGCTGATTACTTTATAAACTGGTATACAGGAAGGAATTAGAAGCTCAGTTTATTACAAGGTAATTTAAATATAAGTTGAAGAGATGTTTAATTTTATTTCACGAAAAATTTCGTTTAATTCAAAAGTGAATTAGCTAGGATTGTTGCGCAAAAGGCTCGGGTTCTATCGGCCCGTATAGATTCGCTCCCTCTGCGCGACGTAATTCCGAAATATGATATCTCGTCGGTTCTGTTATTTCCCTGATTAACATGCATAAACATGAACAAGTGGATAAAGGCAAATATCCAACATCTGATTTATGGATTAAACAACAACAACAACAACAAAAAACTTACGAATATTTTAAATTAGTCAGTAATTTCGCTTTCTAACTTAAGCAAATGCTTTTATAAAAAAAATTCTTGCTTTTATTCCCTTATGAAACATTACTAAATTTTTTAAATAACAGATACATTTACAAGATTTATTGTTTATATTAAAACTGTATATATATATATTAAGAAAGCATAGCGTTCTTGGAGTTAAATGTTGTAGCATAAGAACCGAGCTCTGTTGATATGCTAAAAGAAAGTATTGGGTTTTCTTAGTTCGGTCATTTCTCACCATTCTCTCGGTATATAGAAACTAAACTAACAATGAAACCTTATTGTGAGAGGTCAGTGATGTTGATTTGCAGTATTTTGTCTTGTACAGACGGACGTGGCTGGTCTTCAATCTGTGACCCTTTCCTCGGCATGAGAGAATAATTTTATTTTTTTGTACTCTAAATGTTATTAACATAATTTTTTTTTTCTGATTTACTTAAAGAAATAAAGAAACGCAGTCACCCATAGATTCTTTCTATTAACGTCACAGGGAGATTAAAAAGAGGAAATTACACGAAAAAAACAACATAAAGAAAACGAAGAGACGCCCAATACAAATGCCAAACTGCAGTATCATGGCGCATTTTCAGTGGCTAAATATCTTCCATATCTAAACTCTAAGTTAAATAGGCCTGCACAGAGCTACTGCTAAAGTAATGTTGACAGAACTAGACATCGCATGAAACCCACACATAGTGCTATGATTTCTGCCTAGTTATTATTGATGTTACTAATAAACTAATTTGAAAAATATTTTGAAATAATATTATAACTTAAATAAGTTCTGTCTAATTTATTGTTGTATCAGTTATAATAATGATGTATCAAACAGTAGTATAATAATAATAATATGTTTCAAAATACAAACATCTAAAATTTATTTCTCTATTTTCTTTAATTTATATTTCTATCACTTAAAAATGTAAAAGTATAGAATAATGCAAAAATGTTGAATGCTAAGAGAAATATAAAAGAATTTACTCTGCAGGATTTTCTTAAGTGCATTTAACGAGTTTATTCGTGAAGAAATGACTAGCCATTCAGGGCCTTGCCCCTTTTTTTACTGTCAGATGACTAACAGTACCCTAAAAGGGTAGGTATGAAACACTCACAGCTGACAGTCAGTCACATTAATACCGTATGGTGAACATGTATATAGTTCAATCAGTTTACATTTCCTGATGCTGTCGATGACTCTTATTGTATCAGGAGATTCGTCGCCACACCTCTACGTTTACATCATAAAGGTCATCCAGCCACCCTGGTGCATTCTAAGTAATATCGATTGGTCTTTGAAGAACACCCAGGAAGAGACTGATCTTGGAATAAAACTCTGGTAACAAAGGTGTGACAATTTCTTTGCCATCGATGAAATTCCTCATGGCGCAGACTTATTGAGAGTATGCAATAATCTTAGTAAAGGAAACCCGGGGTTTACAACGCTACAAAAATCGCACCATATTCCCCTAGAGAATGCTGTCTCTCTAAAACAAATTTTAATCACAACTATTTAAGACTGTTTTGTTCCATGATGTCTGCTTAAATCCTTAATGAGCTTCCACCGCAGGAATCATGAACCAACTGCGATGCATAAATACATCGCTCTCCGGTTCGATTCCACGCACATTTTGACACGAGACTAAACTTTGACTAGTGAACATCACATTGGCCCGACTGGCTCGTGTCTAGCATGTACAATCTAAACACTACTGAAACCTCAAATTCTGGCTTCTGTCAATCATACAGAACAGGGAGGGAAATGTTTTTGCGCCCATCTTGTATGAACCAATAGCGTAAGAGCTGTGGCCATGACAGATCTGTTTGGGAGGTTTCTTTACAACGTACTCACCACTATAATGATCTGTTGCTGTTGGTCGCGTCAGTGCCATAACCTGCTGACCACACACTGCGACACACCCTTGTTTCCAGCAACTGTTGTCTGTGTACCTCCTATATTTTAGCCATATGGAAAAGAGCAGCAAAATCAAAGCATTTTCTGTAGCGTGAAATGCACGTGCGAAAATTAGCCAACTGCACGTGATTCTGAACAGGCTACAGAATATTCACGCCAGATATTTTGAATTAAGTACTGAAAAACACTAATATGTGTAACGTTTTGTACACAGTATATTAAGAATGCATGCAATGGGTTAAAATTTCCCATAACAAAAATGGGTTATATGATATTAAATCTTTTGTATTTTGAACGCACAAAGAATGTCTTGTGATACACAGTGGCAGAAAAAAGTTAAAGAACCATTGCACAACAAACATAAACTAATATTAAAATATCTAAGAATAAACATTCCAGGATGGGCATCACACTGATATAAAGCAATTTCTTGTTCTTCCGATTGACTTATACATCAGCATGATCGATGGTTAATAATTTTCATACGCTCGCCTTTCGTATATTACGGTGAACTTTTTAGAGTGAAAAAAGTTCAAGAACACCAAAAACTAACTGCTTATGTTTGCGTTTTATCGAATAACCAATCGAGTACGGTTAAGCAATGCATTCTACAAAGAAAAGGAAACAGTCTAAGTTTAAGAAACTCATATTTTCAGAGATTGATTAGTGAGTCGAATGCAGTAAGACGGCTGTTATCTAGCCTGGATGCTGTACGAATAAATTGGTCGCTACATCAAGTGTATTGGAGTGGCAGACCAGAAAAACTGATGTCGGAACCGATTGGGAAATCATGCATCTTTTAGAAATGGACCGACACAAGACGTCCGTTGATAATTTTAAAGAATTTGGAGAACTTACCGATTTTTACAAAGACTGTTCGGAGACATGACTTCGAATTGAGGGAGCGTGTGGCCAGAAACTCTTTTCTTACTTGAAGAATCGAAAAGTCTGGGTTTAGTGTTTCAAGGACAATTTTCACTGGACACACAAAATGTAGACTAGAATGCTCTAGTCTGAAGAATTACAGTTTCATAGTTTTGGATCAAATAGTCGAACATACGTGTGTCGAAGATTCGGTGAAGTATTTTTTTCGAAACGTAAGAAATTGACAATCCAAGGTTGGAAATTAATTATTGTATGTAGATTCTTCTCCCGAAGTGACAGATTATATTTATCGTATCCAGGAAAATAATGGATGGGTTTGCTTACTCGGACATTTTGAACAATATGCAATAACCATTTTCTAAAAACTGTCCCCCTTTCAACTTGATTTTCCAAGATGAAAATTATCTGAAACATTCGGTCGCCATCATCAAACAGTATCTCACAGATTAAAAAATTCCAGTTATAAACCCCTTGTCTGAATGCGATAGAGAATCCATGAAACAATATGGGCAAAGATATTAAAATGAAAAAAAAATCTCAAAATGTAGTTGAACTGTCCCAAATTATTTAGTCGACTTGGGCCGATAATTGCACGCACTATGTTATTTGTCTTGTGGACTCTATGCATAAGTGCTGTTGGGTTGTAATTGATCTTTATGGTTGTGCGACCAAATAATAATGCTTCACTGATCTGTTTATCTCCTCATGCGATCTCTAGAAATAGGGTTTTGTGACAAAATGTTCAATATTTTTCTTTCTTTCTTTCTTAAACTTTTGTCCGCCACTGTATATGGGAGATTGTGTAATCGTTCAACTGGTATATCCGACGATAGCTGGTATTCGCGGATAAAGATTTCGTTCTGTGTCGACGTAAAGTATGTCGGAGAACATTTTTAAGATCAGTGTTCGTGGTCCAAATTTCGAATAGCTGTAAAATTTTCTCCGTACTTGAAAAATCGAAGCTTGCGAAAGATGAAAGGTATTAAAAGAAAAGCTAGCAGGAGACTGAGTTTAATTAGCGAAAGTGATTTGCTTCTAGTTAACAGCATGCAGTAGCATAAGATTAGATAACAATTTTTGTTATTTGTAAATCCAATAAAATGAGAAATGCAAATAGCGTTTTCCGTTCCTTTGGAAGTCTAAAAAATATTAATTTCTTTTTCCGTATTTTCTGCAGATTTCTAAATGCAAAATAAATAGGTTTAAACATCTAGACGCCTATCATTAGAAAGTCCACTATGCAATTATATTAGTAATGGATTCTTAAGTTGTTGCTCATACCTCCTTAGAGAAGGATCACTAAGTTGAAATTATTGCTGGTAATTAATGAAATTATTGTTTTATGTTTTATATTTAAAATATTTCTTTAAAAACGCCATCCCATCTATCACCAAGAGTATTAGTTGCTATACATTGCCCACAGGTTGAAGCACTGAAAGTTCATTTTCTTAAGGCTCTTAGCCATTCTGTATTATAAGGAGGAACATATTTTTTATTATAAATAACCAATTAATGACTGAACGAAAGCACTTATTTCCAATTGTATAAATTCCAGTAAATATCAAGTTATGAAATTAACTTTTTACGTAGTCATTAAACAAGAGACCTTTTAACTTTGAATGTACAGCAGAATTATGTTACTTCTAGATTATCTCTCTTTGTATAATTTTTGAAAACATATCACTATCCTTTTTATTCCAAAATTTCTCTCCATAAAGTTTATCTGCCTTTATGCAATTTTTTTAAAATCACACCGAGGCAGTTTCGCGCTAAATAAGCTTTAATATTACTCACAGACGGTATAAACACCTAAAATATTTCAAGCAAAATTAGTTTGATTGTTCAATACATCAGAAAAAAATTCTAATTGGACAAAAATATCAAATTAATAACAGAAAATTTTTTAAAAATCTCAACTTTGCTATATGAGAGAAACTAGTTCAGGGTTCATTTTATAAAAGTTATAATTGCCAAAAGTTAAAAATTCTAATAAGGATGTATTTTGCTAGATAAAGCCGATGCTAACCCAACCGACCATAAAGCACAAACGCAAGGACTTTTCAGCAATTTCATGTACAGTTATTCCAAACTTTAAACAGACAGAGAAATATTCTTCTATAGAAATGGGATTCTTTCTGGTTTTTGAAATAAGTTTCTCAAATTCATCATAAATTTTCAAAATACTCCTAAGGGTGACGAAGACGTGGAATAAATGATTCGAACAACTACGCTAGAAAACCAACTGAAAAATAAAAAGAACAAAAAAGCTATGAACCACAGTGCAAAAAAATAACAATTAAACAAGATGCATTAATTATCCAATAAAGTTATTTTCCCATCTATTTCTTAACTTGCGGTATTAAGCGTCTACTTGCATATGGTTTCCAATGACTAAAATTAAAGTTCTTTTTTTTTACTCTTTCGTTTATAGACGCATTTTGTATAAATTAGAGAAGGGTTAAAATAATCGAACTGCCCTATATAATACTCTTCAAAGCTGACCACTGAAAAGGAAACAAGTTTAAGCAACGCACTGCGTCAATGAAATTAAATAAATTCGCATAACTGTTAGTGCTATAAAATAAGAAAGTAAACTTTGGGTTTTACTTTTCAATTTTAAAATACATTTCGTACATCTAAGATTATTTTCTTTACTGTATAGGTTTCCTAACATTTTTTTTTGAAGCACCATATTTTTCCAATATATCGTAAATGGGAGCTAAAATAATATCAGTACGATATGATTAACTGCTCTTGTAATTCCAAAAACTGAATTTAGGCAATAATTTGAGATATAAATTTGATTTAAGCACTCAATTTCTAAAACCTTTCTGCACAAAGAACTGAACAAGCAAAAATAGATAAAAAAATATTTTTATTATATATTTAACAATTTTTTTAAAATGTTTATTTTATTCAGAAATTAAGAAAAATTATCCAAATTTATGAACTATTGATAAATGACGACAATGCAACATTGACGATGGATTTATTTTCAAGTGTGTCTGCGAAATTTGATTATCACACTGCCTCAGAGAATCACAGGTTCTTTAAAATCAGATATTAAATGTGTCATTTGAGTATTATCAACGTTAAAGATAATTCTTGACCAAAAGAAATCAAATAAAAATATTTTACAAATCGTTAAATTTATTAACCCTATACATTTATAAAAAAAATAAAGATAAATCTTTCCTAAAAGTTGTAAAGTTACAAATCAATATATTAAATATAAAACCGACTATTAAAATGTAAATGAATAATAAAAGGTGTGAGGGGTTTAAAATGTCATTTGTATTTGCCGTAGTGTGTTACCTAATAGTTCTTGCCATGTTAAATTTTGCACCATTTGTCAGATTTCACCGATTTGTGTCCATGCATCTGCGATACAAACTGTGCTAAAAGTAATTATCAAATAGAAATCTTAATATAAACAGTGAACAAAACCTGTTTCAACTTTTTAATTCCTAAAAAAGACATTACTGCGAGGTTATTTGTATTCAGGTTATTTGAATGATTCAAGTACATAAAAAATAAACACAAATAATTTCTACTAATTTCTGCCCTGCTGCCATTGTTACGCCAAAGAGAAATTATTTTGAAAGTGTTTTGTTTTCTGAGAAGTGTTTCAACGTATTATATTTTCGAAATTGCTCTTGTTAAATAACATTCTTGTACTTTAATATTTACTTTTATAACCATATAAAAATTTTTTCAAGCATTTATTGGTCAGTTCTATTTTCTCAATTTGCTCATAAGTAAAGTGCGAATTAAAGTCTATGAAGTACTCCCTTGATTTACACGGGGGGTGCTTTCCTAGAAAACGGCCTGCAAATCAAATTCTTGTATTTCAAACCTATTATTACACAGTAAATGGGTTTATGGTCCAAATTGTTAAATAATTTAAGTATTTTTAAGTCCTCATTGGAATAAAATTACGACCCTGCTACCCCGTGGCTGTGGTGGTCGAGCAGACTGGCTGCTCTGATGTTACTGGAGTTACAACAACATGCAATAGAAACTGTTTTCTTCTCTCATTCTAATCCTGTACAATAACTAGGCAACTAAAACTTTACCACTGGCAGCCGAACATTATTAATTGTTTGTATTCTTTGTTTATTAAGAAGAGTTTAAAAGAAATAACTTTACGCATGAGAACATTATCGAAAAGATCAGCTTCGTATCGTCTTGATGACCAAGTCAAGTGATCCACGTGTCGTGATGTCCATCCTCATCAGTCACAAGCTCTCAGTCGCCGTCGAACTTGGCTGGTAGGAGGATGTAGACGTGCATCTTCAAACCATACGGTGCATAAGAAATTTTTGGTATAAAAAGTTAATAGTATAACTTTAAATTCGTGCATATTGAGGACGTGTACATTAAGGGAATACTGTATTAGCTCTATTTTTATCTTGTTCTTGTGCCTGATTGTTCTGTATTACATTTTGTCATCTAGTATTTTAAGGACATCTTGGGGAAGTGAAAGATGTTGGATATTGACAACCAAGAAAATTACCTAGGTCTGTCAGGGGCTCTTCAGCGATAGTGAGAGTGCAAGCTAATTAAAAGTTACCATGGAAAGTTCCATCACAGGTAGCGGAATGTCTTACTAGAATCGTAACCGTAAGCCGGCTTGATCCGCTTCATTCTAAAGCAGAACCGTACCCTTCTGAAATAAGACCGGTTCACTGTTCGGCTGCTTCTGTATTTGTTTTTTTTTTTTTGAAAAGAATCAAATAAAATAAGATAATCAATTTGTCACAAATTTGTCGGAAAACAAAAAAAAGGGGGGGAAAATTCTAGATTTTTAAAATTCTATTTAAGCAAAAACAAAAAAAACATTTTGAATTACTAAAACAGTCAGCTTGGACTGCACAACCTAGCCAATGTCTCCCTGGCTCCTCCATCTACATCAAAACGCGCCTTTCGGTTTCACATTCGTGCCATTGCCACAAACAGCTATAGCAGAGATCTTGTAAGACTGTTGATTTGTTGTAACACTATTAAAAAAAAAAAAAACGTATAATTTTATTTCCATTGTTGGTTATGTTGATTGTCTTGTAAAACGTTAGTGATTGACACTGGGGAATAAAAATTTGCATAGTTTGGCACAATACTGACTGCGTCATTTTATTCCTTGCCATATTTCTTAACAGTGGTAAAGTGTTCAAGGGTCACAGACCGGAATGTGTGTGTGGACTGGTTCGGAATGATCCCAAATTATTTCTTTTCTGAAACAGAATTAAATAGGAGCAGTGCATATCTGAAGCGGAACTGAAGCGGAACGGAGAATTTCATAGTACGGTTCGACTCCCGACTATAATTCTTAATTTTTCATATATGGAAGGAAACCCGAGTGTTCAGAGGAATCCCAAGCCTGAGCTGATAAAGAAAACCGAGAAGTTACAATAAAAGAGAGGACCTACCCAATGCCTTTGTTTCGGTGTGTTTAAAGGTAATCTATTTATGAGTCTTGCAAAAAATCTACTTTCCGAAGACGGACTTTACACATTATTACTGACTTTAACCCTCCGTATACCTCGCCAGTTTCTACTTTACTTATACCACCAGTCAGGAAGCACTAGTTTGTATCTGCGTTGAACACTTTACTTAGGTCAAATTTTTTTTTAACCATCATGCTTTACACTAATGCTTGTTTAGTGTTCCTCTGACGTTTTAGAGCATTACTTCCATGGTCTTCCCAGGAAACGGCAATTAAACCTTAGAAACCGTATTGTTCTTTTAACATCTTTAAAAAGCATCTCAGCATCGCTGGGGACAGTGATGCTCAACAGACTTGTCCGTTTTTTTGCATCTTGGACATTCTCTGAGAAACTGCTCAAAAGGTTCGGCTACGTTATAAATAGAGCATGTCTTTGAAGTGGGCTCTCCTGCCCTATCAGCATAGGCATTTGGGAAAGAATAACCTGTACGTATTCTGATAATCTGCCCCTTTCAGTATCCGGGTAACATTACGCATTTGTTGATTCTAATCTTTTCAAATAAAGAAATAACTGTTTTTAGATACATCTCTGCATATATCCTTATTTTTTGGTTGACGATTTTATGCTTAAGAAGTTAATGCTAGTTTGACTCTGAGCCAATATAGTGGCAGCTTTGGCAATTTTGTAAATCTGTCATGACTTTGGTTACAGTACCTATTGCAATATAAATGCAAACTCTTTTCTCAGATAGTTATACAGGACATTAATCATTCATTAATCTTGTAATTCCAGACTAGTTTTGACAACGTTATGCAGAGATTGTCGGAGTTACTGTCAGTAAAAATAATTACATGAAAAGGTTCTCAAATGACAGCGTGTAATTACCACCCTTGGTGCTCATTCTAGTTCTTCAGCCAGTTTTTCATCTCTAAAGATTTTCCATCAACCAATTTATCTCAGACTGTTCTTGTATCTATTTGTAACTCTGATGTAATGTTGGTTGTTTAAAGCCACAAAGAACTTGCTCCGTAACTTGTCTATGGGGTGATCCACCTGTTCAGATTATTTGAAAATATAAAAGGCCGATGTAATAACAACTGGGGAAATATTTGGAAAACAGATGGAGCTTCACGACGATATGTGTACCAGATCTTTTTATTTTGCATAAAAATGGTTGCATAATTAAGCCAAATTTTAAGATGAACTCTGTGGTAATCTAATTATTTTTGAATTATAACATTGACAAGAGGAACAAATTTTAAAATTATAAAATGATTTAGGCATCAAATCTCGACACCGTTTCTTCAAAACCATCATTATTCAAACGATGATATCAGAGTACTTGGAAAATTTCTAACGCCAAGTTTTGCGTCATTTCTGGAGCGACACCAAAATATAATGGCAGCCTTCAGCACATGTTCGTTGGTCTCTCGAACCTATCATTTTCTTCTTGATAGCTGCACTCTTTTATCTACTGCCAGATGAGACTGATACGTCTTTTCATTGCCTAAACAATTTTTGTCACTGTTCATGGGTTGGTTTTGAATATTCTGCATAAATCTTGCATAGGAAAATGTTTTAATTTACTCTTAATATTTCGCATAAATTATTGGTGGTAGAGGGAAGGGATCATACACACAAAAATGTCACTCTATTTCCACCTGAAAACTGGTTCGTGATATTCAATGCTAGTGATGAGTATGCACAATCTCCTATAGTGCGTACGATTGCTTCACGCCTATTTCTCAAGCTGCTTAAAAGACTCCAATGCATTTAGATAATATATTCTGCCATTCTTCGAGCAAAGCCTGTTATTTCAGCAATAATCTGAAAAGGGGATTTGTCTTCTTCACCTTTTGATTTGAGTCTAAAAGATGCTATCTAAAGTTCAAATTCGGGTTCAAAGAAAAGTCATGCTAAAGACTATTTCCTTTGAGATACTGCAATCGGACCATGAAGTCTGGTGCTGTAGTCCATGGAAATTAGTCTATTAGCAAGCGGATCATTGTCAAATGGGAAACATCTTTAAACTCAAGAATGTTTTCGCATACCTGTTAGCAATAGGTGTTGAGAGCATAGCAGAAAGATAAAGCTTATGGTCATAAGATACACATTCATTGCTTGCTTGTAACAATATTTCTTATGACGCTAAACTCTCTACCACCAGCACAATTTTAATTAAAATATTGATTATCGTAATAAGTCCAGCTTGTATATGTGTGTTTTAAATATCTAGAGATACTGTGGAGAGCTGACGCTGACACTGAAATTTGCACCAGGAACCTCCGGCTGTTAACCTGTTGGTAGCGCGCATAAGTTAGCAACCGGAGATTCCTGCTTCAAATCCAAGCGTCAGCGTCAGCTCTCCACAGTATCTCGAGATACTGAAAACACATCATTCTACTTATGACGAAAACTACTAACTCAGTTATAGATATTGCAGTGAGTTCTGTAACAAAACACCAACTCTACCTTGATTATGAAAAGCTGACCAACTCAGATGTTTTATAGATCATTAAGGTTGATAGCATATTGCTGGTTTTCGAAGATTCTTCAGATCATTAACAGTGGCAAAGGAAATAATGCTCATTTCTCGATTATGCCGTTTTAAAGGATATCCGCGTGCGATCCATCAACAGCAGTGTTGTGGACACTGTTTAGCAAGTAGACGACTGATGACCGACTGCTCCATGCCAAGTTGCCTCTCTACGACTCTTCATCGAAGCCCAGCGTATTTCATTTGAAAAAAATTCAATTCAGTATTCGCTATGTTTAATTTCCGTCTAGCATCTCCTTAGCATACTTGCACACAGTGGCAGCTTTAGTTAGATACGAAGTTATATCGTTTAGAGCCCGTTTAGATCTGGATATCATGATTTCTTTTTTTCTAAAGCCATCCATGCGTTCATGCGCAATCAAGATGCTTCAAACACACAGGGCCTGTCTGAGAGTATGAGCGACACAGCCAAAGCTGAGGGAAAATTTTACTTAAGCTTAAAATTGCTTTATTTCTGCCATTTTTTACTGTGTAAAAGAAAATCTGGCAGTGTTTATCTTATGCCGGTGTATTGTATAATAATTAAAGGTTTTGAGCGGCTGTGTATAGGTAAATTCCACCAGGGGTAGATATTAGAAAAATATCTTCTCTTCAGTAACAGAATTTTAAATAATGAGAGCCCGTATTGATGACCATTTCTCTTTCTTGGGGCTCCTTGCATAAAATCCATGGTAGGGTTATTATCTTCTTTTGACTATAAAACTGAAGAATATCAATTGTAATAAAACTAACCATAAATAATAGCAAATTTCATAACGATGTAAAAATCAAATAAGTTTATTAACTTGAATTTGTAAAACTTTTAGATATTTTCATAGGTGTTATTAGAATTAAAGGTTTTGGCACCATTTATCTGATGAGATGTCCAAATTGTTTTGAGTAAAGTTGTGTTAAAAAAAACCCAACAGCTCGTCTTCATCGTGACAGGGAATATCGTACGATGTCTATCTTTACGAGTAAATTATATATAAACATGAATTCATTTTATTTCCCCTGGGGCGATAGATATGAGATACCTTCCTGGGTCACGGAAGCACTATGATGAATTGCCACGAAATGAACTTTTGGTAAATATTCACTAACATGTTTTAAGAAAATAATAGCGCTGTAATTTTACGAGGAATAATGATCACATTCAAATTAATACCGTTTACCTGAACATTACAGCAGCGCTGCGAGAATTACCCTTTTGGTCCAATATAATGACTTTAAACCTATTAAGATAACGTATTTTAATTGAATTTTAAAAAAGACGTTTACTAATTTTACACCAACCTATTTTAAAAACTTTTCTTTATTCTAAAATTTGTATTGTTACGGACAAATGTCTGCTTAACCATTAGTACACAGGTCAATTTCGCCTGTAAGATAATTTTTAACAGCGAACCAGAGACAGGTCTCAGATTTTAAACCTGTTAAAAGTTTTAAATAGTTTGCTTTCAAGCTAATAAATTCTCCAAGGATTTCAGCAAGAATTGAACTGCCTTTCTGTTTTGTAATTAAAAAAATTTTTTTTCTTTTATTAGTCATTTTAAAAAAAAGAGATTAAGCATTGCTATTATTATTTAGTTATTGGCGGGGTTTTAATGAGATCGTTCAGTGATGAAAAAACAGAAACTGAATTCTGTTGCTGTTGATGATGTTGTTGTCATATTCGGAAATCTGCCTGGCTGTAAATTTTAGTTTAACCTCAGTACACGTGCATTCACTGCAGAGTTCACCTCAATAGTGGTCGTCAGAAGTATGCTGTGATTCTTACACGGATCAATAAGAACACGTCGCCAAAAACGTATTGGAGATGTATGTTTGCTTGTAGCAGCTGAATTTACTTGTCTTTCGCCGTGTTTTATGATGTATAGATCTGTATATAGACAGCTCGCGATAGCGCGATAGAAAAATTTCCAACTCGGCGTTAAAGGGAAGAGCTGCTATGACAGCGAGAGCCGTGGGATTGAGGGCTTTGATGATAGCGGTAACCCCGGTGAACGCCTACGTGCAGATTTCTCGTGTTTCCATACACTTCCTATCTGACACCACCGACGAGACTTGTGATTCTCCGCTTTATTCTCGCTAGTTTATTGTAACGCTGCTAGCTGCCACTTTTCAGGAACTTTTCCTTTCCGCTGTTGTTACAGTATCCGAAAAGTTTAGCAGGATACTAGATGCCTCTTATTTAATGGGACCTGTCGGGTTCGTTCCATCAGACGACAAGGAAAAGCCGTTCGAGTTAGCACCGCCACAACGCAATGGACGACGACTACCCGACCGACGAGGGTCTGGGCGACGAGAACAATTCGTCGACGAAGACAGCCTGCAAAAACATCTACTGCTGGTCGGATGAGAGGGTGCTGCAGGAAGCCACAGCCTACGTATTTCCCCAAATCTACGAGTGGTTCGTCCTCGCTTTGTCAGTACTTGTCTTTGTTTTCGGCCTGTCCGGTAACTTTCTCGTGTGCTTTTCCGTGTGGAAGAACAAGCACCTGCGCACCATCACCAACCTGTTCCTGGTAAACCTGGCCGTGGCGGACTTCATGGTCTTACTGATATGTCTGCCGCCAACTGTCATTGTGGATGTCACTGAAACGTGGTTCTTCGGATTGCACATGTGTAAGATCACCTACTATTTCCAGGTAAGCCACACACCTAGTTTTTGTGAACATTCATAGAGACAGTCTGAATCATGTATATCTATATATAATAAGTAGATTTAAAACTTTTAATAGACGCAGATGAAATCAGAATATTGTCTTTTGTTAATAAACTCCCTATTTTCTGTAAAGTTTATAGTGTTTTTTTTTTTTTTTCAAAATAAAGCACCGTGAGATAAGTTCATCAGTATAAAACATTCTGCGGGAATTTTTGACTCAATATAACAAAGAAATATAGAAGTTCACAATTGTATTGATTTCAGTTGCATTTCATATTTGTATACTTGTTCAGCGTCTATATACAGTAGATAATATATTATTCTTTTATTCTTTTGTTAATTAATACGAGGTTATTCCTTTTTTAAAAAAATAATTTATCAATTTAAAATCATTTTAGTTAACCCTTAAAAGCCGACGTCAGTTGAAACTCCAAATTTGTAAAAATTGGCAGTCATTAATTCATTGATCACCAGACCGGAGTTGCTTTTTTTTTGCTAACTTTATATGTATCTTAAAAATTCTTTTAGAATAATTTTGAGACTGCTTTACGCTAGTTTTCTCTTAAATTTCTTGTATGAGTTTGAAATAGCGAGCTGCTGGCCTCGCTCATATGTCAGAGACGGCCTTCAACAATTTCTTTTAATAATCATTACCTGAAGAGATACTATTCTTTTACGCGCGGTTTTATCTGATCGGATGAATTTGACTTTGTAAACGGTTTGGTTTTGCCAAAAATTTTTCATGCAGACAGTTTATACGGAAAGAGAGCGAAACTACGGTGAGCCTACTGAGTTCTCTTTTTCTACTTACATAGATCTGCTTCTACAAGTTTAGCAAATCACGTGGTTTCCTAGATCTTGAAGGCGGAGACGGACGTCCAGCAATCACTCCACTAGGAGAAACTCCTGTTTCTTCTTTAGACAAGATAACATCGTCAGCATTGCAAGGAAAACATCATCAGTAATCTTGTCTTAGTCTACGGTCTACGGTGTAGCTCTCTTGTAGATATTCGTGTCATTGAGTGAAAAATCTGGTTTCAGTTAACGGAAACTCGATATTTTGCTTGGTGCGTCTCTTTCTGCCAGCGATGTGGAGATTTCACCCTTATTTCTCTTTTGAGTTCTTGTGCCTTCATTTTCGATTTTTGTTTTTTTGTTTTAGAGCCCAAACATTAAAATAGATTTAAAAACTTTGAAGCTGCAAAAGAAAAAGAGAACATAATAACGTTCTTAATCATTTCTCCAGGAAAAACTAGCCAAACTAACGGTATTGTATCAACTTATCACAAAATCCTAAAATACACAGAATTCTGTACTGCACTTAGCATGGGGCACCGTAAACTCAGGCACAGAGAGAGAGAGAAGAGAGAGAGAGAGAGAGAGAGAGAGAGAGAGAGAGAGAGAGAGAGAGAGAGAGAGAGAGAGAGAGAGAGAGAGAGCGAGAGAGAGAGAGAGAGAGAGAGAGAGAGAGATGACGTCAGGAGAGATATGACGTCAGTACAGAGAGCGAGAGAGAGAGAGAGATGACGTCAGGAGAGATATGACGTCAGTACAGAGAGCGAGAGAGAGATGTGTGTGGATTCACTAATGGCAATAATAGTTATTGAAAATTGAAATATCTTCTTTTTCATTTTTATTGGTTACCAAGTAAAATTGTTTGTTGTCTCTTAAAATTATAAGGACAAGGCCGGGTTTATTTGAACGTCCCTAGTCATATATCTATTGAAAAAAACAACAACAAACACTTATAACGGTTTGCCGCAATATCTGTTCCTCCCATGACAAATAAAGAAAGAGCAAAATTCTAACTCTAAAATATATTATGTAGCAAAATGGGTTCCAGTGTATCATCATAATCGAAACAGAATTTGCGGAAATAATTGAAACGTTGACGACTTTTCAGGTGTTGAAACTAAAGTTGATCGCGGGGTCAAGCTGCATTACACCATCAAGTGGACTTTACGACAACTCTCTACAGTATAACATTTAGTAGCTCTCTGTGAAATCTGAGCCTTTCATTTTTATATGTGAGATTTTACCTAAGTTTTACAACCATATTTATGCTCATTTTTAAATATCAGAAAACGAAAGTAGAAGAAAACAAAATAGCAGTAATCGTCCTCCTAAAGAAAATGAAAAATAACATCACAATCTAATAATAAAATCAAGTGGTTGGAATGAAAAGTTTGGAAATCTTGTGTCGTCTTCTTCAGATCTCTTCCACGTTCTTATTTCTTAAACACTTTTATCTTCCGCATCACTGGTGTAAATGTCGTAATATTGTCCAGTAAATATAAAGTGCCATCATACTATATCTCAAAATATTTTCACCACCGTTATTTAAAGAAATCACTGGAATCCCTTGTATTTATTACTGCTAAATAAGCAATATGTTACGAAAATCTAAAAGCCAGAAGTATTTAGTTAATATTTATTGTTGCTGATGTTTTACGGGGAATAACCAAATCCCATTTTTATAAAGAATTGCTTTATCTTTTCATATCTGACCTCTGATATACAGTGTTGTTATTATTTTTTATGGTTACAGAAGATCACACTAATGTGAAGTATTTGTTCAATTCTCGCGTGACCACTTTTTTTTTCCTATCCGCTGATGTCGCTAACGGAATAGAAAAGGAAACAGTCTTAATGCGGTTAGTAAATGTTATTCAAAAAACGGACTTTAATTCTCTTCAGTCAGTAAATACAAGATTTTGTCTAATCTTTCTCACCTACTGGTCAGCATGCAGTCGACACGATCTCACATTTACTGAGTCGATAAAAGATATATAATTTTTTAGCTTCACATATGATATTTACTAATACAATACATTTTTTTTATCTAGTGGAATTTAAAGTATTTAGATAGGTTTTGTCTTCTAAACATTCTTAAAGATAAGCATAAGACATTAGAAAATATTTAAGCCACAATTTTTACAGTTCACATCTATCAAGTTTTTGCTTTGTTTTATTACACGGTTACTTTTACGTGACTGTGTATTTTTACTTACATTTTAGAGAAAACTGCCGTTTGATAAATTCTTGGATATGAGCACAACTGAAGCAATATGAATGCGTAGATCTTATTAAGAACAAGAGAAATAAGTTTAATTGGAGCTATAAGAATTGATTGCAAAGATAAAAGGAAAGTCAGCCTTGGATCCTATCGGTGGTATGGCGGTGCCCATCTCAACTAACGAACGAAACCATATTTACGAGCAAAAATAATGATGACCTTATTCAATTCAGTGTCAAAATGTTTAAACAGTTGAAAACATTTTATTAATTATGTTTATTTTATTATTTAAGTAGGCCATCATACACCACCAGAAGACATTATATTAATACTTTCGGTTCGTGGGTATTATTAAAGCTTCGTCGATATGATAGTTTGCGCGGTGGCTGAATATTCTCAAGAACAGATGTATCCATAGACATCCCCATAACTAACTAATTATTCGTCCTTTAAATCCATAACAGGGCTGTAGATGAAGAAATGTTTGGAAGAACAAAAGAGTAATGTTGTCTGAAGAATTTAAATCAATCCATCATAACACTAAAAGTTATCCGGATTTAATTACCAGCACAAATGAATCTATTAATAATTTTATGATGTTTTATTAAGGAAAGTCATAAATTCTAAATTTAATATAAATTCAATAAATATTTATTAAGTCAAAATTGCATGGATAAAATGAAGCAGATTTTAAAATTTAAGGTTCTGATCTATGTAGTAAAAGTACTAAAATTTTAAGATGAATTGCTATTTTGATTGAATTACTGATACATATAATACTGTTAATAATTTTAGATTTAATAAATGTGCGTATTAACCTTAAATTAAAAATGGTGGCAAAAACTATAAAAATTAAAAGTACAAATGAATATATAAAAAAAAACATTATTATTGTGAACGTAGAGGTTATCAAGGAAAACTAATTTCCCATGATTCTCAAGACTGATATTCCAAAATGAGACGGTCCAAGGAGAGAACCCAATGAAAATCGCCGTCAGTTTGCATACACAGCTGACTACTACAATACTATAACTGAAACATCAGTAGTAGCCAAAATTTTTAATTTACAAATTTCTGATCTAATCATACAGAAGAAGCTATGGTATCTTCATACCGTTTGTTAATATAAACATCGGTGGTATGATCAAAAGTAACGTACGAGAAGAATACTCGTGTGACATAGCACTTCCTCTCATTGGGCATGTTTCTGACCTACTATCAAGCAAGTGAAATAGTGCAATTCGGATTAATCGATTCACGCCTTTCTATCTTTACCCTGATGCCTATAATTATGGGTTCACCAATTAAAAATTAAATATTCCACATTTCATTTGTAATATTTTAGTGTATATAACTACCTGTCTAAGTCATTGTCAGAAAAGTTACACATGTCATGAAAAGTTCATTTTCTGACCATATGGCACAAGAAAGATTTCTTTCTATTTTCGCTTGATGAATTATTTTATTGTTGAGTCCAAAAATTATGGCGGCCAGGGGTTTATACAGGAAATAGCTTCGTACTATTTAATTTATCGTGATTACGTTTCGTACCTACCTATATTTATTCACTGGTTTCTTTCGTAGTGATGCTGAAAAACTAAAACTTCTTTCTTTATATTTTGTTCTTAAAGCTATGCTTAAGTATATAGCGCCACAGCAGTACTTATGTAATTATTAAGGAGTTGTTGTTGTTTGGTTGGTTGATTTTAAAATGGTTATTGTAGTTGTTAGCGGATGTCCATAAACTCGGGTTGTGCGGAGTACAAAAAGACTAAAATTTTAGAATTTCACATTTTACTTTGTTTTCAGTTTCTGAATTTATCAAAACCAGTCGTGATTTTTATTAGAGATACTGTTTAATGTATATACGTTAATATACACAGGCGAAAATATGCTTGTGTTTATCGTAAATCCATATATCTTTATGCGAAGTAATGATATTTTATTATATCCACGTTTTATGATAAAGCAATGAGTTCTATTCAAACGTTTATACCATCGAAATATCTCATTTATGGTTTAACAGTAATAATAACAAACTTGTATTTATTTTCGATCAGCAATACTTAATTATTTAAAAGATAACTATTTATCATATTTTTAAAATTCTATCCTTTTAATAGATTCCAAATTATTTAAAACTTTTATTTCTTTGTGTTATAAAATAAAAACGTTTATTTCGACTTATGATAACTATAATTAATTAAATAAAGACGAGTTTTTAAATTTATAATTTATCACCAAGTTTGCTCGATGTTAGATTGTATTTATATAAACAAGATCTATTCTGAAATGAGTTTTCTTTTCATATTGTAAGATTTTGTATATGAGGCGAATTGTTACTGTTTATTTGGAAAACTGTATTACAAGAGAAATAGATTCTATATGTAATTTATCGATTTATTTTTTTAAAATCAGTGACAAGTGGATAAAATATCAGATTTTCTGTTTTGAAGAAGGATAAGAAAACAAACTGCCTACCACAGTCTACACCAGATTAGATCGGGCAATTAAAAGAAACCACAATATTTAGCACCCTTCCTAGCCCTTGGTCTTATAATACATCACGGTAAGCAAACATCATCACAATCAGAAAATATAATCAACACACTAACTAATACAACAAAATTTTTTTGAAAAAATTAAACGTTGTAAAGCAATCTAGGTAACCGTGGCGAAGAGTTACAGGGTCGGATCGATTTCGCACCTGGAACGTTACTATGGCGAGCTTGCTCCTGATGCTGAGCTAACTTGCCGCTTGGAGCTAAGTACACGCTCAGACAATACAACAAACATGTAATTTGTCTCTACTGACAGTTATTCTGCTCTCTGACGTTTTTCTTGCTGCCATGTTGTCCGGGTTGCGCATGTTAAACTGTTTATTTAGTGGTCGATATTTGTATGAGTGGCCAGGAAACAGTATTTCTTCAGCGCTATGATGAATCTTTAGAAAAATATTCGTCTTCCAGGTTTGTTTGAGTTGTAAATATATTACAACAGTGAATATCTTAACTCTTTATCTGTGCAAGCAAAGATTCGATCTTCAAATTAATTTGAGCATCCTTCCTAAATTAAAGTTTTCCTGCGTTTTCATTTAAATATTTAAAAATTTTCTCAATCTGTTGTAGTGATAATGTAAGGATTGATTTCTTAGAAATCATATTATCACAAACGTATTTTGTTTTGCACAGACTTTTCACAAAAAAATGTTCGGTTTCCATAAACTCACGTTCGGCTCAGAGCTGGTCTATTGTTGGCTCCTAGAATTAAGATGCAAAAAAAGAAAATCCTAATAATATTTCGTAAATTTTAGATATCTACCTTTTTTTCTCGAACCTACGTGCCCAACCTACGTGCCCAACCTACGTGCCCACGAAACACACAAAGTATCCACCAGATGAATTTCTTAGTCCCTAATAAAATTTCTATTTTATGATGTAGGCGGAAAACGGATAGCAGCTGCTTTACTCGTGTCTTTATACCAGTAATGATTTAATCTTAATAACTTTCCAAAAATCATCCGGATAGGTTATCAATTCTTTCACAACTATTGCTTGACCTGGATGATTGGTATATAGTCTCAATTTATTTATCACTTAGAATATATTTAATATGGTTAACTAAATGAAAAATGCCGTTATTTGTCAAACTTCTATTATCAGCATCAGCATAATTCGTACGAACAGCTTTTAGCAGTTCGTTTTCAAGCAATGCCAAAGCTTTCTTTGGCAACAAATGCAGCTGTTGATTTAGAATTGTAATATCAATTTCTGCATCAAAATTGTTTAGATTTATCCCAGTTGTAGATTTTTATTCATAAAGTTTCGATTCATTCTGAACTGTTATCCAAATCTGCATGCTTGTTATTAGTTCTAATAAAGTTGATTTTATTGTACAGAACAGTTAATACATTTGTTAAATTTTATTACTTGAACTTTATCTTCTGGTTATAATGAATGTGATAATCCAATTAATATTTCATTAATTAATGCTATTCTTACATACCGTAATTTAATATAAGGTTCATATATGAATAGACATAACTTTAAAACTTTAATTAAATTTTATCTAAATGCATATATAGTTGAAAAACCAAAAATGTACTTTACTTACTAGTAAGCAGGAAACGATGAAACAAAACTAAAAAAGTCTTTTTGTGTGCTCCATGCCTTTCGTTAACATATTCCATAATTTTAAAAGCATTTACAATGTTTAAAAAATCAGTTTTATCAATTAAATTTAATTTAAATAGTTTATTTCAAATTGTATTTATTTAATTAAAAACATTATTATTAAGTAAAGTAGGTTTTTGAATTAAGTGATTTGGGTCTGAAAGTAAAGAATTTTTTGCATGCGGACGAATAGTGTCACCAGAAATGGCTGTCACATCCTGTAGCCTAAACCGTCTTAATCCACATGAATCTTTTGCTGGACTTTTAGTAGGTTTTGTTTTTTTTTTAGCTTAGGAACAATATATTTGTTTCTTTTATAGTTTTTAAATGAACGTAATTTATTTTCTGCAGCAACATTGTTGTAATAAATAATTGAATTAAAATAGTAAGATAACTTTTAATATCTTATTCAGTAAGAATGCGTTTGATAGTTTTCATAAACAAGGAGTGGTGTCGATGTCATCATAGTCATAATCAATATTAATAAACTAGAAATGGTGTCAATGTCATATTAGTCATCATCAATATTAATAAACCAGAAGGGGAGTCGATGTCAGTCATAGTCATCACCATTGTTAATAAACTAGAAATGATGTCGATGTCAAAGTCATCATCATTGTTAATAAACTAGAAATGATGTCGATGTCAAAGTCATCATCAGTATTAATAAACCAGGAGTGATGTCCATGCTATAGTTGTCATCAGTATAAAGCTTATTATGAATTTCTTCAATGGTGAATGATCCACGTGGATACTTTAAAAGACCAAAGTTAAACCTGTCTTTTGATATTGATTTTGGAAATGTTAAAAATATCAGTTTTAGACTAAGTGATGACACCTGCTGTTTTTATTAATAACTAACTGACTGAAATAATTTTGTTGATCTGGTATTAAAATCTTGCTAACCCATTTGGTTGGTTATCAACAAACTGTTTCTTCATGTCCATTTATTTAGATCAAATTCTTAACTTTAATTGTTTTTTATTTTATAAAACGAAATTTAATATATATTTTACAAAATCGTTCGAGCAATCGGTTTTACGGTACAATGAAAATTTTCTTCAGAATCTCCAGGTAAAAGAATAAGCTTCATCAAACTTTGAACAATATTTTATATTATGTTTGTCAGGGTAATTAAAACGTCCCCATTCTGACTTTCATGTTTCCTCAGGTAGTGAGTTAAACCTTCTGATTAGTAAAGAACCTTGCTAAAGAAGGTGTTGCAAACTGCGACGCCGTGTGCTCTTACGGTACAACTGTCACTGGCCTCAAACGGTGTTTCCATAAAATTGTCTGGTGATTTTCCAGTTGTTCGACTAATAGCGTATTCAATTAAATTAATAATTGCCAGTGGGGGAGTCCACCGAAACATTACATAGGTAGGTTGTTGCAGCAGCTAGTTATACCTAATTAAACGTTCAATCCATCAATGTTTCTTTAGGCATAATGTTATTCCAAATTGAAAGTAAAAACAGAATTTAATTACGATAGGACAAAAATTTTTTTAGCAGTTAGTTTATACGGTTCATTGGGTTGTTTTTTTTTTACAGTTTTTTTCTTTCCCCTTACTTTATACTGAGATCCTTGAATCGTATCAGGTAATTATATGTGACTAATTCGGACTTAAGCAGACCAAAGCAGCAGCTGTACAAATATTGACGTATATGTGTAATATTACGCCGTGAACACAATTTTGGCATGAATTTATGCATAATTCAATCTTCAGTGAGTGCAAGCAAGAAGTAAGAGAAGCCGCCAAAGATTCTGCCAGTCGATACTTGACACTTGCAGATTTTTTCTGGTATTGCAGCCAAAAACAACCTCAAGAGGAAGCATGTACATTTTTACGCTTTAATAGTGCATTTTGCACGCAATCATTTTGCAGAGATCCAAACCAAAGCTAGAAGCACCTCGCACTTGTTTAGCTCCATATGGATTCGTGGTCAAGTTTAATTTACCATTTTTGTAAACCAAGAATTAAATACATGAGATGCGTTATTCAGACTATATAGCAAAGAAAGATAATGGAATAAACCGAGAGAAATAAGGAATATGACTAAGGTAATATTGGGGCGGATTACCAGTATATAGTAAGGTAAGGACTTAAAGCCGTGAGAATTACAGCGCAGATAGATGGCAACATGGAAAGTCCAGTGACTGTTTCGAAAGTAATGGGGCGCCTGAGATCTGCTAAACTGAAATGTATGTGCGGCTATAAAGAGCCAATGTTAAGCGCTGGAAATAAAGATAAAAAGTTTCGCATACGCAGAGTTGCCATAGAATAGACAACAGATAGATGTCAGGAAAAAAATCTATGTT
Organism: Nautilus pompilius; assembly: GCA_018389105.1. NCBI lineage: Eukaryota > Metazoa > Mollusca > Cephalopoda > Nautilida > Nautilidae > Nautilus > Nautilus pompilius. Next base: position 767,408 of record JACATO010001426.1, read on the forward strand.
TGAAACTTTGTGTTCGTTCAGTAACAGATTAAACCAGCGTATCGTTTTCACAGAAAACACATAAAAGTTCTTAGCAGCATGTGGTGGAATTGTTTCATGAAAACAAACCCGTAAATTGAAAAGCTACAAAATACAGTACCTGATATACTTCATTCATGTAAATAAATACAATACACAGAAAATAATAATATAGAGAAAACTAACGATGTGCGCTATAAAACATCCTGTTTCGGTTTAGAAAGCTGAATTAAATGACGTTCAGGAATCTAAGCACATATGGTTTTACGAGGTTATTAATAGTACACCATCTATTTTGATAGTTAGTAGAGATAATCACTATCTATTCAAAATATTTAAATATTTCAATTAATGAATTTAGCCCAAATGTTTCATTCGAATATGTTTATAATTATTTAAATTTTAATAAAATAATCACCTAAATATTTTCGAATTCTGTGTGTACATGAAGACGTAAGTATCAAAACTAACATCGTCCGATTTGGGCTGAGGCCTCGCGCAGTGTTGAGAACAGTTTCCATGTCCAAAGTAAGTTAAAGCTGCAGGATTTTTTGGAGACAAGTGTGTGGTCGGATCGGGTTTTTCATAATTCTTAATAAGTGAGATTAGCGAACAATTTCTAAAATCTGCAATTATTTTATGGTTTACTGAAATAGCTGGTCACCCAACTTCTTTAGGAGGGTAAATGTGCGACATACACGTTTCTAGGCCTCAGAAATAGTTTACTTTCTGTATGATCTTTAGTAATTGACAATCTTCCTGCTTCGGATCCCAGTACATCATCTATCGAAAAACGACCTTGTATATAGCAAAGATAATGATGTTCTTTACATTGTATATCGAAAGTGCGGTTATCAATGAGATATTTTTAAACCTGAATTCAGAAAAGTAGCTAATGGGAAGAGTACCATAGTTTAGGCTTGTCAAAATTGTATCGAGTTCTCTATTATGCTTGTTAGGTTCTCCTTAAGTTGAAAGATATCATTAAGACTGATTGCAAGTTATTGTTTCAGAAAGAATTTTTAATCAGTTCTAAAACTGATATTTGCTATTTTTAGTTTTTGCAATGTTGTCTATAACATGTAAGACTTTGTTTAGTTGAGCATTCTTTCCTCTTTGTGCAATCTTTATTCTTTTGATGCTCCAGGAGAATAGGATAAAAAATTTGTTTATCATCTAATTCTGACCTAATGATTTCGTCTTCAATTATCAGCGGACCAAACGTTAGTATCTCTGAGATTTTACTTCTATATCATAGGGCCAGGGATACTCTGATATTTGTTACCTTTTTCTTGCCAGATATTTTAAACTACAATCGTTTACTTATCAAAAGAAAAGTTCACTATTGCATTTAATGTTGCGACTGTCAGGTCAGCGGGAAAGATTTCTTGATCAAACCCAACCTACACATACGCTCGCATACTTTCTCTTTTTCTGTTCTTGGCGATATTAATTCGGATGCTCGATGCTTCGTATACCTGCAGTGCAGAAAAAAAAAACCTGCCGATACAATTCGAGATTTTTACTGAAGTATTATTTTTCTTCCTTATCGTATGGAAAAGTATCTCTGCTACTTGTATTTAAAATATTGCGCTAAGAAGGCAGCCTTATCAGGTATCTCTGAAGAGTTTTTAATTCGCAGACATAACTGTTCTAACTAGCATCCGCCCAAGTTTCTATATATTTATATATATGAGCTTAATCCATTCATTGAAGTCTTTCTTACGCTAAAAGTTTTTAATATCTTGCAAATGAGGAGAATCATATATAAGCTTCGAACTGAGCAGATCTGATTCGTATCTATTATTTTATTCACTATTTTTTGCTAACGTTCGCTAACGCCCTGTTTATTTAATTTGTGATAGGCTTATGATTATCTATATATTCTCGGTCTCCTTGCTTAAAAAGATGATTGTGCCACTGCATTGGGTAATCGAGAGAGATCCTGTTTCAATATCAGTTGCCTACCTAAAGGTGTCTGAAACGTGTATAAAAAACTTTTCATGAAGGTTCGCTTCAGGGAAATTTTCCATTATTTAACTCCCTGATTAGATGTTTTATTTCTTGTGTTCAGAACACCTTTGCAGAAATCCGCGGTATCCGAGCTACGTTCGACCTTGCTGAATACAATATTCTGACCTTGACGACATCTCCATGTTATTACCTAACTCAATATAGTAAACAGCTTCTGCCCTGATTATGTCTGTTATTTCTGTTACAATCTCGCTGATTTTAGTTTTTACTCCATTTGTACCCTTTTCTAACTCACAGAAGATTTTGCTACACTTCACTTCTCTTACGGCCCATAATCCAGCAATTTAGTTTTACTTTTTGTTGATTCTTTCAGGTTTAATGGCATCATCTGTTTACCTTTGAGGTGTATAACGATAGATTTGGGAGGTCTGCTTTAGGACCACGACATAAATTTTCTTCTTTACTCTTCCTAATCGTGTTTCGTATCTGATGGTATTCTATGCTAGTGTATTTTTTTCATTTTTCCTTACACCAAGAAACTACCGTGTAAGGAGATCTGTGAATTTAGTTTGTCTTTCCTGAGTTCTGCAGTACTTCCAGAAGTTAATCGATCGCATCAACGCGGTTTGACTTGGTGAGGATGACGTTATTTAATTTTCAACTATCTGACTCTTCAAATAATTGTGCAAACCAAATGATTACCGTACTTTTGAATGATCGCTCCAGAGGATAATTTAGTTGATTACTTATTGGAGCAGATTTACTGTTATTACTAATATCTACATGAACATGGGTGTAAGATTCCACATCAAGATTTTCAGATCTCAAGGTAACCGTGAAGTTAGCGGTGAACAGGTAATTTTAACAGCGCCATATAACATAAATGGCTTCTATGACCAGTTGTCTGATTTTGTCTATCTATCCTGATATTTTTATGTGCATAAAATCTTCTGTTAAGAGGGCAGCGCCTTGTGGTGAAATTATATTTCTGTAGGATGTTTCAGTAAATCTGTGTTCTCTCAAGATTATGGGGACGTAAATATATCTGGCTTACAAATGTAATTTATATCTGATATTTTTTTAACTTAGCTAAAGTTGTGCGTCAGTAGTTATCATTGTAATACTGGAAGATATATACAGAACATGGATGCATCGATATACCTACTCAGCGTTTGTTTCCAGTTGTTTCGTCTTAATTTAAAGGCTCTCTGCTTTTGATTTTTAAGTGGAACTTTTGCAAGTTGGACGCACTGTTGTTATTCTCCATCTCTCTAAACCGACTAAAATAGTCAATGTTAAAATCAGACTTGCGCTGTGTTTCTCTTCTGTAATCACAATCTGCTGTCACTTTTGATTTGGCTAGGACGAAGACAGATAAACAATAATTCAGAATTTCAAAAGTGCACTTCCACAAAGAGTCTAACAGCCAAAACAAGCTCGCCTGCGAAATTTTCCTGAAGATTCCAAGCCTAAACAAGGCCAAAAATTGGTAACGACTTCCGTAAAAAAGATTTCAAGGGACAACAAAACAGAGAACCCCCAGACCTTGGAAGTCCTATAAACTGAGGATCCAGTGTATGATGGCCTAGGAGACCCTTTGTCATCTTTCCAGACTAAAAAAGTTTTTGCTAGCGTTGGGCAACTCAGTTATTTGACATGTTACAGAAGGTTAGATGGCCCAAACATTCAGATGATTTTAGTGCAATTCCTCTCAACAGAGCAATCAAATGCATTAAGATAGGATAGTGAGCGGACTGGATCGTTATAAGTGCAAAGAAATGTATGTTAGGCATATTCTACTGTACATCTAAAACGAACATATCAAAAGAGAAGCGAACATCGACAACATGATAATGCACATCGGAGGTCGTTTAATTTCAAACCTTCGCTATGCAAACAACGGAGTCCTCTGCGGTACTTCAATTCAAGAAACAAAATTATTAGCAAAAAAACTGCCAAAACCCTCCAGCTAAGTATAAATGTCAAGAAAACAAATATTTTGGAATCAATAAATGCTCCAATTTGCACTAAAATCTAAATTATTGGCGAAGCTATCAAGATGGTCAAATAATCTAGGTACCTACACTCGATTAAATGGAACAAAAGATGCTGCTCAGTGGACATCCACTCGCGCATTTCCCTGGAAACGTGCATGATACAGCGGTTACCAGTATAGAAAGACTGCGCTACTAAAAAATAAAGATTCAACTGATGAAAACTCTTGTATGGCCAATAATAACGCATGGTGTTAAATGCTGGAGCGCTTTAAAAAAAGACGACAAAAGAACGGTCTAGGTGACTGAAATGTGTTTCTACCAAAAAAATTAATAATATGCACGTAAGCCATACACCGGACAAATAAAAGTATTCTCAAAGAACCTGGCATCGCGTGGGAACTTCTAGAGCATGTGATCAAGTGGAAACTGAATTTCTTTGAATGCGCAGCTCGTTCAGATAGAATCAGACTGATGAGAACTGTAATAAAAGAAAAAAAAATCTCAGTGCGATGGAAGAGAAAACAACGCATTCATTACAAAAATACAATGCCAACAAATAGACAGGATGGACGACAGATAGCACAGAATCGTGCAAACTGCCGATCGACAATGAACTGACTTATTAGCAAATGTTGAAGAGTCCGATTTTCTGTCAGCGTCATTGGGATATTAAAGAAAGCATTTTTTAAAGTTTCATTTCCATTTCCTTATTTTTATGTAGATGTGTATATATATATAAAGTATAAGGATTTGATGCTTTTTCAAAATTGTAATTATGAATATGACAATGAAATCAGGAGTAGCTCGAGTGGATACTTTAAGGAGTTACTCCCATTTCCGTCTAAGCTTTCCAACATTAAGAAGACTCTAAGATGTTACCCCGAATTTTGCAGCTAAGGCAGAAAAACCCTTTGGAATTGACTCGGTGATGCATAACTTTCCTTACCATTTTTTTAGATTAAAAAGAGAGACCTGGAAGGGTTTTATTAAAGCGCACTAGAATCTTCCCATATTCCCGCAGCAACTTTGCATATATAGCTTGAGATGACGCTGGAGTGGCAGGTCTGGTAGGTCTTTCTTTCAGTGACTGAATCGGAGACATGGAGGCTACGCGCATTGAATTCTAATGGAACCTTGGAAAACATTTTGGCGTGGCCGTCGTGCTTACTCGCAGTTTATTTCATCCCTCATGATCTGGCTATCGCGGTCTCCACCTTTGTCGTGTCTCCGACGTCGGTTGACGTCGTTATCTACAGTTTATACAACTCGGGCTTGACCGTAATTAGAATAAACAATCTGGATTTGAATGAATTCTTGTTAGTGATATCTTCAGTTTTCTTCATAATGTTTAAATATCACCTCTCTACAACAATGGGATGGTTAACATCTATAATATGGTCTCGCAACACTACGCTGTCAATAGATCTTTAGTGATAGCGTAAGCAAATCCGCGAAAAATTGATTTTTAGTGTCCCTTTGTAAGTACACAGCTATATTAGCCTATATAGTTGTCTGCTTTGTGTCGTTAATACAGAAACCACCCTGATTTTATCTATAATGCTGTAATAACCTCCAGATTTTGTTGTTTAGTTATGGTTTATAATATGGTGACGTCATCTGAAAAATATCATTACTACGTATACAGTGTATTTAATACTGAGCTAAAATTTAGAAACAAAAATATAACGAAAGATGATTTAAGGGCATTTTCTTTTGTATCAATCTTTGTTTCTATTTTAATTATGACATCATGTCAGACGCTAATTGCTTCATTCTTTTGTTTTCTCTCGTGTATTACTTTTCGTAGAATTTGAAAAGAACTTGAGGGCTTCCATAGAGACAAAAAATGTATGTTAAAGTGATTTTAAACTCCTTTCTACTGTCACCTTAATGCCTACCGCGAGGAGTAATTTTCAGTTGTATTAGTAAACATGTTCACTATATTAAGCTATGCTATGCTAATACTTTAGCTAGTTGATCGCTGTGCTCCCTAACATTGGAAATTGTAGATAATTAACTGTGACGGTCATATACTCATCACTTTGTTTTGAAAAATTCCGAGATTTTTCCTTAATCCTTTAAAACAAAGGTTGAATAACACTACAAACTTCACCAAAAAAGTACATTTTTACTTGCTAGTTATATGAAAATAAATCTGAAAGACATTAGATGTCATGGTAAATGCTATTTAAAGATGGTAAATTAGATCTTTATTGTGATCAGTAAAGAAGTGAACATGGGCTTCATCCAGTGTAAAAATATGCATATTGTCATTTATTATTGTCTTGAAATAACTTCACGCTGAATGTTTTGTAATATTTCGCTTTCTCATGTATATTGGATTCAACATTTGAGATGTGAATAAACCAAGAAAGCATATAATAAAATGCTACATTTCTTTTTGCTTCATGTTCGCCAGTTTGGTTATTCATTCACTTGTTTATTAAATACTTTTACATTTCAAAATTAAAATACAAGGTTATATTTTAAAATTTAGAGTTAATCATTATATAACAAAATGATAATTCAGTTTAATTTTAAATAAACAAATTAGGCTCTAAAATAAAAATTAAATTGGAAATTCTTTTCTCTTCACAGGGCACGCTCCGATAGTCACCTTTGTAGTATTGTGTTGTTAATGGAGTGATATCATTATTGTCAATGAGCCCTAAAGTTTATCTATTTCTTTTATCTGACCCAATGGGATATAGATATAGATAAAAGCTTATATAATCCAACCGGTCTCTTTCACCAATATGGTCAGGATAGACCAAAAAAACATTGAAATTGCAGATTTAAAGTCTCACTGAATTGATAGAATCGTAATTTGTTGTTTTTTTAACAAACAAATTAATTAAAGAAAATGTGTTATCTCCCCTTGTTTCCAAGATGTCTGTCTACTGACGCTGTAATCCACGTCTCAGTATAAAAATTACATTAAGATCCATTTAAAGAACAACTAAATGGGACGTTCTAACTTTGAAGATGCGATGCATCTTTTTAAAAATCATCTGATGACGGCAGAGTTTTCTTCATCGTATTAGAGACTCTCTCCATGGAGCTCTTCTATCGATCAAAACCAAAATCATTAGTGGGATAAGCGCTCGGTTGTTTCGCCTTCTCTGTTGGGACCCTGTGAACACCAGCGCCGCCAGGTCAGGGGTAACTAGGAAGTTCAGACGTAGTTTGCTTTCTGTAAACGTACGACTCTCTTTCTTCAAGATGGAATTTCTTCTTTTCTCATGCATTTTAACTATTAATCTGTTCAGTATCTACACTCCCCCTCACTTGTTTGTTTATAAGTGTTAGGGATGTCGTCAGGGTCCCGAGAGCCCGAGTCACCCATCAAACAGATATGCTTCACAGAAGCTGTTTGGAAAAAAAAGAAAAGCGAAATTTAAGATTTCCGCAGAGCGCTGGTGTTTTATGGCGTCGAAGCTGCATTTCGGGAAACACAGCGAACTTCCACACGACGGCTGATAGAAAACGTTATCTTTAATCCGCTTCTAGTTTTATCTATTACCAGGAAATTTAAGCCAGTGAAGCCATTACAAGCGCACGAAGATGTTTATCTGTTGACTTATAAAAGTTTCCATTCCAGCCGCTGGAAGATATGTATCTTTCAAGACAATTTTAAAATTCCTTTTAAACTCATTAACTCTATAGCGACCTACGGTCAATACCGGCATTCATTTATTATTACTATACAGTTTGTTTTAGAAAACCCTTAATAATTTCTTCACCATTTTAAGATTGTAAGCTCTATTTTTATGAGGAGAAGGAAAACTTGTGAGAAGTCAGACAAAGTATTGATAGAGACAGGAATATTTATGCCTGCGTAATGAAAGCACTAGAGGATATTGTATTAGTTGTAAGTCTGTAAAGATTTTGATTTGTTTGTTGATGACCAAATCAGAAGCAGATGGAAAGTACTTTGATTTCAACATCACTGTCTCTTCATAGAGGTAAAACCAACCCATATGGTTCTTTAGTAGCCATACGCATAGATTTAAAAGAATGTCTGCCTGCATTGGTGCTCAAAGGTCACCAGATCTACCTGAAATCTGTCTCAAACACCTACGCTACATTATCTTTATAAATCGCAATACTACTTATAAATAATTGCATTCCTTTATTTGAAGGGAACGTCTGGCAATGACTGAACAGCTAATGCAATTTTCTCTCACTGTTTGATTCTCAAGGATGTCTGAGATATCGATCATTGATGTTTCCGTCTACTTGTACTATGGGTGGATGATATTTGTGCCGATACTTTGTGAGAAAAAGTAAATTTCATTCAAATTTTAAATGCTTTTGATTTTTACGATTCATTTTGCTTATTCTCTAAGCTTTTGTTCTTTTTTGCTTAGTTTAGTGTTTTGTTTTTTTTTTTAATTTGCGACTTATAATGTTTGCATAAGGTTCATCTTTTAATTCTACCTGCATATCGTAAAAAATGCCAGACGCACTGTGATCCGGCCCCTGCCATTCTCAGAACCCTGAATCTCAACACATTAGATTTTATTCTTCACTGGCGGTGATAAAGGAAATATCTGCACACATTCTTTTATATCGGTAAAACAAATCATAGCTTGAAAACAGGCATTTACAGTTTACTACCGAACTCCATTCAGAGACACATTTTCTTATTGTCTCTTACAGCTGTGCCTATATGTTAGATCATCAACACGTCAGAATAGATTTTCATAATAACGCCATCTATAGGAGACGGATACGAAATCCTTATGAAAATATACAGAAATGATTGCCAAAGATGATTAAATGAGAACAGGGGCTTGCGATTTAATGTCCCTGTTTCCTTTTAGTTTAACTGGTCGGTTAATTTCCCTGAATATCAGTAAAATCCAAAGAAGCCTGTCGTGAAAAGACTATTAGCCTAAAAAATAATCTGCTGATGAGAGTCAAGCACTCCTCCGGAACGCTGGCATTCACTTAACTTTTCACCTTATTTTCAGTTTCCAAGATTCAGTCCTAAAAAGACATTTATGTGCATATAATATGCAAACACTAATTTGCTTGTTCTACCTTACTAGGGGAAAGGTAGCTGCTGATGGTCTTAGAATCAGTTTTTCTCGGCTTCTGTAATACTGCGCTGGTATCTGCAATACAAGACGGAATATCTGGGTCCAGTTTTCAAAGCAAATACAGAAATAAAAGATCTGGAAGACTTCGTCTCAACATGGGACCTCGCCAGGATGACGAAGTCTCCGAGAGATTGGATTCGTTAATATTTTGGAAGTTTTTGACTACACTGGTAAATATTTTTAAGCTCTCACGAAGATTCTAGAGAAAATCGGACTCGCGCATTCTCTGGTGATTATGGGAAAGCGGTTGACAATTAAAACTTTATCTGGGCCAACCACTGTTAGCAGCGCAACCGTTACTCTCTGCTCTTGAGCAACAGCAACAAAAGTAAAAGGAATGCGGGAAGAAGATGCCGTTAGGTACGGAAACCTAAATGTTTTTGGAAATCTGCTTAGATTGAAAGTAGGACGGGATAATGAATAAAAGGTCATGCATTTAAAAACTAAAATTTTCTCTGATCTGAATTTTCTAAAAAAAAATGTGTGTGTGTGTGAGTGTGTGTGAGTGTGAGTGTGTGTGAGAGTGTGTGTGTGAGTGTGTGTGAGTGTGTGTGTGTGAGTGTGTGTGTGTGTGTTGTGTGTCGGATTTGGTGTCGTTTTCGTGCACTGACGGATTCAGAATCACAGTGATGTTGCTTACCAACCTGCCGCGCTGCACGGATTGCAACCTTTGTTCCTCTATTTTGTGGGCGCTGGAAAAGTGATTCTAAAGTTAGACTGCAGACGTCGGGACGAATCATCTGTTCGTGTACTCCTTTCTGCTTCATTATCTTAATCAGCGCATGCTGCCAAATTGAAAATTATTTAAAAACATATGAGACGAAAAACTACAAAGCAAATCTTAGCATAATTCTGATTTTATTTCGAGAGTATAATTTCCTAAACGTTGCGATATCGTCGTTACACGTTTGTACGTAATAAAACCTATCCTGAGGGGGAGGCCAAACCAAGCGCCTGTTTGGGTTTTTCTCTTTAATTAATATCTTTCGTTGAATATATGTCACGGACGATAATGTTTCTGTAATTTCCGTTTAGATTTTTTTTTTGTTTTTTTGTTTGCTTCTGCCTGTAATTATCGTTTTCAAGATATTATTCCTCTGTGGATTGGAGTCCGTCGGTATCCGGAAATGTCACCAATTATTTTCCAGTTTCATGTTATACAGCGTGGGGGACAAACAAGAACAATAAAAACAGGAGATAAGTACTCACTGTTTTCTCTTGACATGTTTCTAGATTTTCCGTTCTATGAGTTGCATCGATCATCACAGTTTTGTTCGTCTGAATCATTTAAGCGTATCTTTAGGAACTTTTAAGAGGCTTCTGTTGGCTAATCTTTAAAATTTCTATATGCTAAGCTAGTTGTTGCTCGGTGGTTTTATAAAAGCTGCTCACGAATTTTCATTAAACAAGTGTTCTTGAGTTAACGCCCTGACTGACACTGACACTGACACACACACACACACACACATATATATATATATAAATGTAGGACGCAAATGAGAATAATTTCCTAGGGTGGTGTGACGTTTTTCGAAAAATTAACCGAACTAACTAACAACTGAAAACATCGTTGAAGCCTTTTATAAACGCAGCGTTAACATTCATTTTTTAAAAAAAATAATAAATGTGAAAAGTTAAAGTTAACTGTGCTGACTCCATCCCTTTTATATTCCTAGGAGCGATTTCTCGAAATTGCACAGCAGCAACGGAATTTTAAATATGAAGCAAGGAACCATTCAAAAACAAATTTTACAGTTCATCCTGTCAACCATTCAGAAATAACTAATTTAGTAAGCTCTCTCTCTCTCTGTACTGACGTAATCTCTCTCTGTGTACTAACGTCATCTCTCTCTCTCTCTCTCTTACTAACGTCATCTCTCTCTCTCTGTCTAACGTATCTCTCTCTCTCTCTCTCTCTCTCTCTCTCTCTCTCTCTCTCTCTCTCTCTCTCTCTCTCTCTCTCTCTCAAGAAACAACAGTTTCACATCTTTTTCCATAAAAAAATTATTTTCAAGTTACAACACAAGTTAATAAAATGAAGTATAATCTAATATGAGCTGCAAGCCAGCCGTTCCTTTTACATAGCCACTCAACAGCTTTGACTTTGTTGTTTTTGTCGTCCTTCTAAAGATTTTGTTTTTCTAGGAAATTCTTAATTTGTAGAGCACTCTAAGATAAAATAAAACTTATCAACGTTTACTTAGGAGAGGGAGTTTTTTTTACAAATATAATTTCTATCTAATGAATTTTAAGCGTATTAATCATCCACAGTAAACAACTGCACTTCTGTTCAAAGAATTCACTACTAATACCAAAAACATCCGAAAATGACAACTCACCTGCTATCACAGTTTTAATTATGTACCGCTGGATTTGAACAGGAATAAACTCAAAAGCAAGTCTTATATTTTAAGAAATTTTTCATAGTTTTAATTTGATATCCGCTTAATCTTTGATATGCAAAATCTAGACTTTGTCGCAAATTGTCATGAATAATAAGATTTCTCACCCCCAAATTATTCTGAAGGTACGAAAGACGAAGTTAGCCTTCCGTAACATGATAAGGACACCGAGCAGAGAACTAATTTTTGCTCTGAGATCTAACCAATTTTCCAGCCTGATGATGTCCTGTATCTTTATTTTAATTCTGTTTATTACAAATTTTAGGAAGGTTTTTTACAAAAGACTTTATCTCTAAAAGAAATAAAAGAGGTATGTATTCCTTTTGACAATATAATGGAATATGTTTCAGATCAGAAATATTGAATACACTAGAAAAATAAGGTCTATAATTTAAAAAGAATTTATAAATATGCACATAATTGTGGGACCTAATAATTTTATTAAATAGAAAGAGTTTACTAATTATCAATCAATCCGGCGTTAAAAATGTTTAAATCGTTGCCGAGATAAAGGCCGACACAAGCGTTAATAACCCTTCATTACGCCCAGGAGACAGAAACTTGCATCCGCGCTTTAATTTTAGTGCAAAGAGCATCACAAAATGGTGAAAATATCTCGTGTTTTCCGAGATATTATTTTTTTTTTTTGGTTTTTTCATTGTCATGGTTTTCTTCCAAACCTTTTTCATTTACATTGTAAAAAAAAAAAAAGAGCATTAATACGTATTAATTAAAGATATTGGAGAATATTTAAGCATAGCGCTCGGTAATTAACCTTTTAAAAAATAATTCCACGTTTTTGTTTGCACCGAATCTTTTCCACACATATTTATTGTAAATTGATTTTTTTAAAAAAACAGTTATTGGAACTAAAATGCAGGTAAATACAATCGGTTTCTATAATTCGGTTCCTTTTTGCCTCAACATCGAATCCTGCAGTGAAATTAAATGTGTACTGTTCCGCTTTTGCACAGAAAGAGAGAGAAATAGAGAGGCAGAAGAGGGTATGTTCTTATGCTTTACTTATAGGTCTAGGATCATTGTTTGCAATAAAGAAACGATACCAATGCCTCTGATAATATTTGTTCTAAAGCAGTAACATCTGAGAACGTTTTAAACCAGAATGGATAATTTTTAAATTTGTTTTCTTTCAGAATTTAGAGGATGCCCGTTTTTTTTTTTTTTTTTTTTGTTTATACCTTTTCTTTCTGGGGGCCCCTTGTGTAGCTGGTTATTTTACTTTCGCGCATCTTCTTACCTGAAAAATACTACAGAATCATGTACGGTTTACCAGGGTGGGTGTACTTTGCATTCTAGTTTTCCTTAAAACAGCGACTGGAAGTTAGGCGTGATATGTTAATTACAGAGATTAGAGACTTAGTTTGGGACAGATGTGATAACCTATTAGCGATAACTGAAACAACGAAAGAATCCACGTTTTCTTTCGGTGACGCGGGAAGGGATTAAAAAAAACAAAACGTCAGTCAAAATGTTGGCAAACCAACAGATCGTGGGTTTGAGACCAATCATTTGTACTCAGATTAACATCACTGCTCCAAAGTATCTTCCTCAAAACTAAACAAAGATGGCGTTCGCAGGGAAGGGTCATAAGAAACGTATGTTCAGCCAGTTTAGACTTACTCCTGATAAGATATGGGGAATATAACAGAGTAAACTTCTTTTTTGTAGTTTTCCATTAACTTAGCAGTTCTCGGTTAACGTCCGTAAACTCATTTTCTGGCTACACTAATATTGCAAATGTTCTCGTGTGCTAGGGTAGAGTTATGTGGCCTTGTTTACACTATTTCCGGATAATTTGAAAAACCCGAACAGTTTAAATCAGCATCAAATAAGAAGCATTTGAAAAGACTGTACAAACCTTTTGATGTATTGCATGACAATTCACTACTACTATTGGTAATAACGGGGGCGGTAAAAGCACTACTGCTAGTAGTACGAGAATGATAATAATGAATGATAAAGGTAAAACAATTGGTCTTGCTGAATAACTGACAAGTTAATTTATTTTTATTGACTAATAATCCAAAAAATAATAAAAGATACATTTGAAGTTCTTGTAGCTTGTTCACCTTAACCATTTTCAGAAAATGTGAACATTTTCTTAAAGATTACATTTCAACTAAAATTATAATATTTAAATTGTAGAATTACATTTTAAGAGAGCTGGACTTTTTCTTGTTTTGTTCCTTCGGGTAAAGTTACAGTTCTTTCTTTTTATATTCCTGTAACTCTAACTTACTTTATTGGAAACCATTTATGTTATACTTCTTCTCATCAGTACCAAAACAATTATTATCATTAATATTGAATCTAAAACCCTCTGTATGCCACCTGGATGCTTTATTTAAACCCTCATTACTCTTCAGAATCTGTATTATTTAGCAGAGATTGACCATTAGGGGTTGTGACGCATAGAACCTTCCTAATTAACACATTAACCCTTTGTAACGACAAATCCGTATCGCTCAAACCCATGTGTTCTTATTAAGGATGTCTTGAGTAAATTTACAGCAAGTTTGACGTACGAGCTCTTCTAAGTGGTACACGTAGGTTGGAAACTGATGCGGTTTACAGAAAGTTAAATGTTTTATCGAAATGTCTACAAACCGAAAATCAATAATTAACGTGCACTTGAAAACAACAAAACAAGAAAAATAAATAAGTTCTACTTTTGTATGAGGTGTCTGTAGTCGAGTGGTACCATTCAGACCCGAGCTGGGTATACAGTTATCCCCCGGTATTCGCGGGGGTTACGTTCCTAGAGCACCCGCGAAGAGTGAAAAACCACGAATGTTGGACGTGGTCCATAAAAATGCCTATAAACGTCAAAATAGAACGTAACATATAATAAAAAATATAAGTAAATATATAATAATAATTTAATAAAAAATACAACACTCAGCGAAACACTCGAGATAGCTACACGTGGTAAACTGGGATGATGCGGGGCTGCATCTGCCTGAGACAGCGCCTCGTGGGCAGCAGCCAATCAGCAGCGAGGAGAAATGAATAACGCTCTCGGATTGGCTACTTTCAAACCTCCAGCCAATAGCGTTTATTTTATATTGATATTTTGCTGAATTTACGTTAGTATTTATATTACAAAATCAGTAAATTATATTGTTATTAATAATTTAGCGTTAAAAACCGTGAAAAAATATATATTGCCACGAAAAAAGCCATAAAAAATCGCGAAGATATTTGCGATTCCGCGAATATGCGGGGGTTTCCACGAACGATTATTAGTTGGATTCTAAGGAAAATTCCGCGAATAACCGGGGGCCGCGATTACGGGGGGGGTCGACTGTATTTGTTTTCTTAAGTATAATTGTAATTATAAAAGAGCTCAAACTGCTATGTAAAGGAAATACTGTTGTCGAAGATCATGAAAATGCTGCTATACGCTACTCTTGTAGCTACAAGTCTGGAATTTCATTTCCTTTTTGTTTTGTCGGATTGAAATTTTGTTTTTGGTATGGAAAGAGTAGACTTTCCTGCCAAACTGACAGCACAATTTACTGAAGTTGATCGTCAGGTCATTCGCGTGACTCGGTGCTTCAGGTCAGAACGATCTGTTTCAGTTTATGTCGCTCTGAAAACATTTTAAAAAATCAGTTACTACGACATGTAATATTTATCCTAACCATTCTCGATTCTCCTTAAATGTGAAACGTTAAATGTATTTCTCACCGCGTGCTTGTATTGTTTTTATTTAGCATTGCCATCAAACTTTCATTGACACGTCCGTAGCTAGCGTGTAGCCCTTATTTTGTTTGTATTTATTTAAGTGGATTTTAGAAAACAAAATCTTGGTGTTTAGCTCCAAATTTTTGCAATTTTAAAGAACAACAAACGATGTCCACAGGAGCCTCACCAGAATAGCTGTGAGAACAATTCCAGTCTGAAAGTTATAAAAGACAGGTAAATCAGTCCGACGAATCGGTAGTCTAAGGCTATTTGGTTAGTTTAAGGACGTGAAAATCTTCAAGAATTAACCAAACGGAGAAGCGGGAGAAACGTCATGACAGTTCAAAACGTTTACACCACGGAATCTCTTCTGATTTTGTTTAGTGACATTTTAAAGTCCCGGTGAAGGGTGAGAAGGTTGATTTAAATCACCCAAGGAAACTTCAGTCTACGGTCACGAGACGGAAATTATTTATTCTGATTCTTCAGTCTTACTTTGAAGCTGACAATTAGAGAATAAGATACGAAGCTCTTTCCTTTGTACAAATCACTGGATTTAAAGCTTTGGAGAACTAGAATGCCAACAAACTTCTTTGATAATTATAATTCCTGCGAACAATATTCAACAAGGTTTATTACTAGACACTGGGGCTCATTTACTTTTTGTTCTACATGTATAACAAAAATAATAGTAGGGGGCTGTTTGTAAACATCAGTAACAATAAATATCAAAAGTCCGAAACTTTCAAAAAATCGTACATGAGAAATTTCACGTCATATAGAAATGCATACAAAATTAACGTTTGTCACTAACATTCTGATTTTTGAAGATCTTCATTACTAGTATTTTACATCTTTCTTAATAATCATGATGATGAAAATTTTTGAGATTTGATTATGCGTTATTTGTTCATTCAAATTAGACGATATTTAGATATTTCTACAAATTTTATTAAATGTAATATAAAAAGTGTACATATGTTCGTACTATAAAGAATAATCGATTAGATCAAAGAAACTCATCGTATTTTTTTCAAAATTACTGATGGCTCGATAGTTGTCGAAAAGTCTTTAGTGTTTTCTCATTCTATATGATTTATCTCAATAAAGCCGGCTTATGTTTCATTAATTTCAAATCAAAGTAAGCAGTGTTACTATCTGAAATTTTCCTCCTGGACAAAAGACATTGCTACAGATAGAACCACACAAGAAGAGGCTGAAAATCCAGGTAAGTTCTGACTAAACGTAAAGATAATATGGCTTTCTATATTTTTGAAGCCACACAACTAAGTAAACATAGACAAAATGCTGCTTCCTACAATCGACCTTTCACAGCGACAAATGTGTCATATTAAGGAGCTGCTTGGTGTTAATTTACCGTATTTCGTACTGTAAAGTCAGTTTACAGGCCACTTGTTAACACCCATGTAGAATACAGCGTTCAAGTCACCGTGTGTTCCATCATATGCGAGGGTCTAGTTATGTTTCGGAGGTATAATGAGGGTTTAACTACAATTAGAGTAACGTTTACGAAAGCGCATTTTTAAAGCACATACATTACGCTACTTGATATTTGAGATAATTTAAGACGGTTACCGAAGAAGCTAACGTTGAAAACATAATTTTCTTCGTGGAGATTAGCCATGAGTAGCATTTTTAAAATAACTTGGAAACGGTTGTGTGTTTCTTTCTGTTTTCTTTTTCATTGTTTGCATTATTACATCAGAAATGTTCGTTAAAGCGATCAGCCATAAATTTAGGGTACTTCCTCGATCTCAAGGTGTAATTACAGCCATACACCTTAATTAGACTTCTCGTTGACTGTTTTAATTCTGCCAACCTTGTCGAATTTCCAAAAAATAATAATTACTTTGTTCCTAAATTCAGTTTGTTTGTTTTTTAAATATCCGATTATGGTTTTCACATGACAAAAACCAACATTAAAATTTTATGGATCTTTTCTTTTTTTATAAAATAATGGGCTATCTTCAAAATTTATTTTCTGTCCTAAAATACAACGTCATCTCGTAGTTTATACTCTCATTTCTTCTATCTTCACACTGAACAACTCAGAACTTTCTGCTAAACTTGACTTCTTTTACAAAAGTTCTCTTCTGCTTGATTCTTTCTTGGGTTTTCCTGGAAGTAAATTATTTATCCATGATGATAAGAAAGAAAGGAAAAATCTCAGTGCAACTGTAGCTGTTTTTATGAGACTTTCTAGGCGCATATCAAATTTACCGAGCGTTTAAAAATAACTCCAGTTTCTTCTATCAAAACAACTGGCAACACAGGTATTTATCTTTCGGCTCCTGTCTCTGCAGCAGCCATTTCTGTTAGATCCATTTCATATTCCGGTCGATTTACAGCAACCAAGTGTCGCTGACCCATAACCATGGCATAGCGATAAAAGTTCTTAGAAGCAGAAAATAAACATCAGAGCTAAGGTTAAGCTTTCCAAAAGCCCAAAACTTCCGCTGGTTGGTGAATACTGACTCTTGCGAAGAATAGCGGCAGTTCAAAAAATAAAAATAAATAGCACAAACGCATTCAGTAAGAGAAAGCATTAGATGTAAAATTAATTATCATTTTAAAGTAAATTTATTTGAAAACTCCAGGGTAACACGGATACTGGTATGCGTAAAAAAATTATTTATTTATTGGAATTGATGAAATGGCAGATAACTTTCAGGTCATCGATCCTGTAACATGTATGGAGAAGAAAAAAATGTTTATCTTTCATTAATGTCACACCTATTTATTACAGAATAATGGAGAAAAAATTGTTTTCCATAATTTTCCATTTCTGAGATGTGCTTAAACTGTTTTTTCAAAACTGTTTATGCCTTAAATACCTAAACACAACGTTGCAAAACAGTTTATTTACTTTGCGATTACTTCCTATCTGCAGTTTCATTTACTTCAATAAAAATATTGACCTATGGGCTTTTTTTATATTCTTCAATGTCTTTTTTAGAAGTTTTATTCCAAATATTTCACTTCCAATTTAAAAACAAGTATTTCTATGGATGGCACGTTTTTTTACTGTGTTACTGTGTCGGTCAAAACAACGCGGTCTATCCACGATAGATGTTGTCTCGCACCTGTCTGGCAAAGAGAATTCGGTTCTTACGTATCTTATTTTCCTTAATGTAAAGGATTAAGTTGTTTTGGATGATGTTACGATACTGGCCGCAGCTCGTACGGACATCAGACTTTAATTTTATGGATAATTTTTTGTCAGGAATTTCGACAATTACGTATACATATATACAAGACGCCATCCTGCGGCTATCTTTTTTTATTTTAGCGCGCCTGACTTGGGCGGCTTTTTCCAGTTGAAAATAAATTAAGGCAGTGTTATGAATATCCTGTTATCTACTCCTTTGTATTTATGTTTTATATTTCCACTTTGTAACATATATTTGCTTTGTTTCTGTCAAACCGAATACTCGCTCGTGGTATGGGGAAAGTAAACTCAACATTCTATCGACAGCAGCGAGGGTGAATACTAAAATGGTACACCTACACAAATTGTACTTACATACTACATCCTCTCCCTCCCTCTGTATTAACGTCATATCTCTCTTTCTCTCTGAACTGACGTCATCTCTCTCTCTCTAAATGTTTTGTAATTGAAGGTTGATGCTGATAAAAATGATAAAACAGAAAAAGCATCCTGTCTTTGATGAAAGCCTTTGGCTTATTTATCTTTGTTTATTTTAACACAAGCTGTATTTAATTTTAAAAAAAAATATTTGTATCTATTTCATATTCCTGGCTCCTTACTTTGGAAAAATCACACACACACACACACACACACCCACACAAATCAATAGGCATTATAATTGTGCGTTCACCAATGAAATATCTCATATTTTATGTTATTCGCGATAGCACACGACAATTCGTAAATATATTTGTGGGAGCCTCGATCGCAATATTTTTAAAATCAAAAAAATTTCTTTTCTTTTATATCAAGTTCACAATTATAATTATTATATAGGTGATGCCATTTTCAAGGATTTTTATGCTGTTATTTTTCATTATCCTTTAAACATGTAAGCAATTTTAAATTTATTTATTCAAAAATAAAAAGAAAAGATTTGACAAATGCTTTAATTTCTTTTTTGTTTTTTTAAATTTCTCATAAATACCTTTCCACTCTTCACAGAAGTTGTTGAAAAGTGTTTCGTTGTTTAAAAAACTTACTTTGAAACTGAGTCAAATCTTCTAAAAATACATTAGGCAAATATATTTTAATTAAAACATCGGCTTATTTCAGGCTCCTAGCAGACTTCTAAATAATTTCGGCGGTTTGTTGATGAATTAATACGAACTATTCTATCCTATTTTATTCCATGCTGATAATTTTTCTCGGTTTTTCTCCTTTCTTCGTTCGTTAATTTGCGTACATTAAAATCGTTCTGAATACGTGAGTGTGCTTGTCAGTAGCGGAAACACCATAGAATATGCACCAAAGGTGAGCATCTCGTACTAGACATTCCAGACCATTCTTTAGAGCTTTTAGTTGCTGCTTGGTTTCCTTCTGGGGAAATTACCACAGCATTCACTTTAACACAGCAGCACAACCTTGGGTTTATCGTATTTACGTTGGTCGGGGATGGGAATATTTTAATGACCACACCGTGGAGATCAATAAACAGCGTTAACTAGCTGTAAGTCTATAATTGCATTAAAGGGGCATTCAATCTATCCGATCTATTTGAAGACTTCAGAATGAGCATGAACATCGCTGGTCAGGAACGTTCGAAAAAGGACAGGTGACCAAAATGCTAATTAGACGAGCATTCCCAGCAGGATTGGAATCAGGAGTGGATTAGATCCTAGTATATCTTTAAAGCAAGTTTCTGCTGAACAAATGCTGCGAAGGGTGCGTGTTTTTAATATTAACGACCAGGCTCAAGGGCACAGAGTGGATTCTAATGATTTCTCCAAAACCTTTGCAAGCGACGCGGCTGCTTGGGAATCTGAAAAGATTTCTCCATATCAAAATACGGTATCAGTCAGAAACTGGTCGAAGAAGTCTAGCTCACTGAGAGAAACCCAAGTTCAGTTTAATTGTAAAAGAAACTCTTTTAAAAAGTTTCTTATGATGTACGTTTTATTTGGTATTCATAGGCAAAAGAAATATATGTTTTGTCAAAATAATGGGAATGGTTTTTTTGATGAAATCACAAATAAATAATCATGACGTCCATATTTGTATGAAAACACAAAAAGGTTTTAATTTTATACTTATTCATTGCACGCGCTCTCTTAATACCGTTCTTTTATTTCTGTCAGATTCCTTTTTTTATATTTCACTTGCCAACCCCCTATTTACCAAGTCGGCTGTACTGTTTTATCGAAATATACTTATATACACAATTTTGAAGGCGAATTTCAATTTTCGCTCAGACGTGTAGACGGTTAGTCTGTACAGCCTGACAGTAAATTTGCTATTTTAGAGAATTTCTACAGAAATATATTTATCCATCCTTCTGCGCTGTATATTTTATCTATGGTGTGGAAAATTACCTACGAACAAGAACAAAAATTGTTCTGTTTACATCTGTCCTTTCCTACTGCGCGGTCTGACGCGACACGTATTACTCTGGGGAAAGCGAATATACGTATTCATGTGTATCTAAAATCTTGAGTGTCCCAACCCCCCTTTGTTCCTACCTTTGTGCCCTGTTAAACTACTGAAAATGATTTTGTTTCTTTCATACACCAAATAAGTTCTATGTATATATTTGTTCTTGTATAGAACCAAGCAGAGTGCCATCTTTGTTTTCTTTTTAATGCCACGTAAATTGAGGATTCTCGTCTCTAAAAAAAAAACTAAAGTTAACTATATTTCTGTCCCTGGCATGAAATTTGATTTTAAAGTTCTTTAAAAAAAATTTTTTTTTTACATTATTGTGAATCGAACCAACATTGATCGACTAAAGCAACTCAATAATCTCAGATGAAGAACACTGATCCTAAGAGCTGACGAGTAGTTATGAAACTTGACATACAAATCTCTATTTTAGCGATCTATGGTGTAAACCCCAGGCGATGGATAAAACAGAACGATTCCTTCCTTTCGGTTTGACGACTAGTCTGCTCGGATATTACGACCGAGTCTGGAAATGAAGCATATTTTCGTCGTAGATGTTTTAATTGGGGGAATGTTATCAAGCATTTTTATTTCTGCATCTTTTGTGTTGTATCTTTGATCTCTAAACAGGGAAAGGCGAGGGAGAAACTGTCCTTTACCTTTCTCCGTCTTGTTGCACTAAAGAAAAAATGGTGCTCTACAAACTCATTAACAGCATGTCAAAGAAAGAAAATGAAAATTACATCTTTAAGCGGTATTGTCACGCCATTAAACATGAAAGGCAGTAAATATTACGTCCGGATGGCTTTGACGTTTCCATTGCAGTCATTATGAACGAGTAAAGACTCTGAAATCTAGTGTGCGCCCCTCACGCTTTCAGGAATGGTCCCTTAGACGTTACGGAGTTTTCTCGATAAAGTTTTAGTGATATTTTAAAAGTTCACCTCTAGCTAGTACATCTTTAACATTTTCAGATAGGTAGCTTGTAGAAAGTAGCAGCTGGTTCTCCCCGCCAATATGTTGTTCGTTTCTTTTCAAAAGTTAATACACTCATTTGATGACTACAAAACATCATCCGTTATAAGACTGTTGTGTTATCTCAAGAAATAAGTAGTTCTAATAGGGTCTTTCATGCGTAGGGTGGAAGAATTACGAAAGCTCAGGACATGAGTGTTCCGTGTTCCTAGTCTATGTTGGATCGTAGACCATGATCCAGAACTGCTAACTCCCGACCTGAGGATGCTACATGATGATGATGATGATGATGATGATGATAGTGACTGTATTATGAAAGAAAAACCACAAGACTATTTTTATCATTCAAGCATTGACGTATTTACGCATTCAGATATACGGAATTGTCTCCTTTTTCCTGAGTGCGTGAGGATATTAAATGTAGTCTGCAGGATTATTCTTCATGATAGCTTAATTCAAACTTCATTTCGAAAACCTTAAACTACTAACAGATAGCAGCTCTTAATTACTTCTGCGGACATCTAAATTTCTCTAGGAATACGACTACTGTTTTTTAATGTATATCCTATGTAGATACTGTTAGAATGCTGTTATTGAACAGATAAGTGAATCCGGAACTGACAGATACACATGACATCCATACCAGAAGTGATGTTCTGGTGTTCTGCATACAACAAAGAAAACTAGCCTCACTACAAAGTGCTTACTATTCAGATACTTCCCATCTTCCAATACAGCCTTCTGGTGTTTATCAGAGTTCTGATGTTTGCCGCACTAAATTAACCAACAGGTTTCCTTCACAAAGGAAACTATAAACAAGATTACAGAGGGACCAGGAGAGACGTACTACTTTATTCTCGAGTGGCCTTGCGTTTAGATAATACCTGAAAGCAGAATATAGTGGTGCCTACGTGAGTTTCCTGCCTGACATGTTTCTACGTAATCAGATTAAGTTCTATCTTAACTAAATGCACAAATCCGCAAGCCAAGAACTAATAAGAACGAGTGTTTCATTTTTCCGTATTAAAACT
Source organism: Nautilus pompilius (assembly GCA_018389105.1). NCBI lineage: Eukaryota > Metazoa > Mollusca > Cephalopoda > Nautilida > Nautilidae > Nautilus > Nautilus pompilius. The sequence continues at coordinate 790,226 of JACATO010001426.1, forward strand.
TGTAAACCTTTGAATATTATTTTAAAGCAAACACTTCAGTAAACACCTTAAATACGAATGGTGCACCAAAGACTATAAGTAAAGAGGCAATTCGAGCAAAGAGGTTTGGTAATAGAGCTCTTTAATAAATCGAAATTTAAAAAAAAAAAACTTCGATCAAATCCGTCATTTGCAGGGTTTTGAGTCACATGCGTAGAAAATAAAGAAGATTAAAGGCATTAGGAAACGGGCCATTCTGAAAATCACTATCAGTCGCAGATGTGGTAGCTAGATAGGAAGAAAGTTCTTTAAACACCCCTCGATTAGTTAGCATGGTCTCTATATCTACATTAAGTGAAATTCCATAAAAAAACATAGCAAATCAGAACCAGCTTAAAAATTTCAGAAAATTGCAGCTTAGTTAAAGCAAAACAGATGCAATTAGATGATAGATAACAGATGACTCGTTTCTTGTACTGTGAATCATGTGTTCAACCACATTAAGGTAATCCATATTTTGATATAGCTACATTGTTGAAATGTGTATATGCTATTTTGCCTGAGGTTTTCATGTATAACAAACACAAAAGACGAATAATGTTTTGAATATCTATACTTTTATGTGCTAATTACGTTTTGTTTATTTCAAAATAAAATATTTTGCCAAATAAATATTCAACCAGGTGTCTGAGCTTGCAGAATATGAATATTGATGCTCATACAAACACATTTCCAGTGCTAATCTTTAGTATCGTTACCGTTCGTCTTAATAACAGTTTTCAATCGTTCTATCACAAAAGACTAAATTTCTAAAATATTCTGTAGAGGTTTACTTTCATTTTTTGACAACACAGTGGCTTTTAATGTGTGCGTGATTTCCGTGTCCCTCTGCGTCGCAAATACCGACAGCTATTTGTTCGTGTTCAGGCCTGGAAGCTGGTCAACATCTTCACCGTTTTGTTAGAGAAAAACCTCTTTGTGTAGCTTGAAATGTGTTTTTGAGATTATTGACCTACTGAAAAATAAATTTCGATTCAACAGTTTCACCTGTTATTTTCAGTTGACAAACTTCTTTTGACTTCATTCGATCAGGAAACAAAGCTTTTCATTGCCACCTTTAAAAGATAGACACTTCACATTTTTTTTACCGAACTCTACTTACTGGAGCACCCAGATTTTTTATATACCTTCTGATGAACAGAAATGTTTTTTTTTTTTTTTTACTTTCATGACTCCAAAAAGACTATCTCAAAAGTCTCAAAGATAACTCTTACATGCTCTTTTACAAACTGTAGTCGTTTTGCTCTGTTCTATTTTTTTAACGATCAGTGAGTGGGCTTATTACCGGATACTTTCCCGTGTAAACTACTATAATTTATTCTGTTTTTACTGTTAGCGTACTAACAGCCGTTTTACCTATGTCCAGCCTATTGTAACAGATTAAAATTTTTTACCGTTCTCCTTATCTCTTTGTTTTCTTTTTCAAGTTTCCTTGGAAACTTTTTCCTGTGCTATTAATTCACTGTGAGTTGATAGTGTGCTCTGTTGACGTGGATAATTGTAATGCTGCACTTTTTTCTCTTAGCTCTCCGTAGTTGTTGTTCCCTCAGTGCAGTTCTCTGTTCATTGGATTTCATCGAAAGTAAAATACACTGAAATTACTTTCATGATTCCTGTGTACGTAACACAACGTGAACATTATTACAAACTTGCGAATAAAGAGATTGGTTGCTTGACGCCATGAAGAAAAAGCAGGTGCCTGTCTTGTGCTTCATTCGGGAAATCCTTCAGTATTTTAGTTGAGCTTATCCCTGAAAAATAGATGTTCTAATAAATTTTATTTAAAATGTAGATGAATCATTATTCTAGAAAAGTGTAACCAAACGAAGGTCAGGATACTGACATCAATGAGAAAGAAAACCAATTCAAGGGGAATCTTGTTTGTGAAGCAATAATTTTTATCAATGGCTACAGTGGATACGAAGCATTTAATACGTTTGCTGTGAAAAGTAAAAAGAAATGGATGCCTTTAAGATGCTTCAAAGAAGTAGCAGAAATTTGAAAAAAATCTAAAAACAATTTCTAATATATCTTGGAAACCAACGGATTTCAGCATACACATATATGTCTTTAAATAAGTGACTGTAAAAAAATCAAATCAACCAAATGATGATGATAATGCTGAAAACCAACAAATGGTCGAAAATGAGTTGATGTTACTGACCCACTAGATTTTGATTCGCGAATTTCAAAGATGCTGTTATCACTGTCGTTAAATATTTTTCATAGTAGTTCATATATTTTTGGAGAGTTACATTTTCATGAACTATTTATTATTAAATTTCATTAGCCATGAAAGAACGCAATACAATAAATTCGATAAGTATTTTTTTGCATTTAATAAAAATTATTTTAAGTCATGAAAAAATGATTGAATGCTGTTCTCTTCTTGTGTCAACGAAATATAAAAAAGACAAAGCTGAATTCATGAGGTGATGAAACTGCTGTAAATGTTTGTTTTTTCTCTCCATATGCTTAAAATCCAGACAGATTATTTATTTTCATTATTTAGGTATTTTCTTAAAATTTACCTAGGATAGTTCACAAACTTTTTTCATATTTATATCACATATAAAGGTAAATCCTTTGAGGTTTTTATTTCTTGTTAAACAGATTAGATTTGAGGGTTGAAATCTTTCAATAGTAATTTTCTAAATATATCTTTTGATAAACACTTTTTTAAAAGGAGAATTTACAAAACTGAAAGTTATTCCTTTAATTAAGAAGATGTAGAATCTCAAGAAACGTGTCATCTTAAATTTTACTTTTTTTTTCATAAGCTGAATTATTTCTTGGATAAATTTGACTGCTGAATCTTTTTATTAAGTGAATGTAAAAGAATTAGAAAAAATAAAAACGTTGTAATTACGAGTTCATCAACTTATGTCACCAAATGTACGCTTTATTCAAAATTAGCGATCACAACATAAGGATCTATGTGTGGAAATGAAACTTCTAGACGTCACTTTTATTTACATCTAGAAAAAGATATCCTGTATGTATCTTTTATGAATTTTGCTCTATTGATATGAGAATTGTTTTCGCTGTTTAACTGCTCTGCTAATATCGGAAAGATTTCTTATTTCTTAGCTTAACGACTTGCTTCAACTTTCTTAAGTGTATTTAAAGTTTTACCAGCGACGAAAAGAATCACAAGTTTGTTTAAGAGAGAGCTAGTTTTTGCATAATGGTATAAATCAGAGTAATCCTACAACTAAATAAATTCTTCACAAGTATTCTATCATTTATTAACATACATTTCTGTAAATTTCGAAAAAAAGATGTATTTACTACTTAATTTACGAAATTATCATGTAAGCGGTATATCTATATCGTAAACATCCTGTAATTTATGCTTACCCTATAGTTAAAAATAGCCTATTTAATGGAATATTTACTATGGATCATGTGAAAAATATAGTGAGGTTATAAATCAAGGAAATATTCATTGAATTGTACATTTACTATAAATTCAGTAAATAATATTGATGTATAATTTAGGAAATTATTTTATAAATTCTATGCGTTCTGTATACTTTCTAAACTATGATTTACCAAAGTACCCAGTGAATTTTATTTATCATAAACATTTTTTTTACGAAATGTATAATCATCTTATAATTAAAATGTACCCTTATAATTCATTTTTGATAAAAAATTTCTCTTCCCTGAGAAATTGTTTTTCTTTTCTGCTAAGATTTAATTTTATACGATATATTCATTAGAAAATATGAGCCCTCAGGTTGTTGGCCTCTATTATTATCGACATTTGTTGTTACTTTAAAAAGTATTTTCTATCACAATCTAACCTTGACGGGATTTATGTTTTCGATAAGAAAAAAGTAAACGTGTTTTTTTTTATACCTCTGGGTAAAGAGTTAATAATTGCAAGCTATCCGGTGATCAGTAATAGAAAATGATAAAATCGGTGCTTCTAGGTGTAGATACATTTTTTATTAATTTATCTTTACTCTGATTTTACTTCGCTTCATTCATTCATATCAAATCGATTTGGTTTAGTAAAGGTAAAGAACTGAGATATCCAGATATTCACACATACCAGTGATCATAATTTTATACTCACCAATAAAATAATTTATCAGGCATAAAATAGGATATTTCGTCTTTTAAAAATTGTAACACAAAAGTTGTAAATAAGCTTATTTTTACGTTAAAATTTTTTCATATAATATATAATCTACATGCACTGATAAACTGATTTATGTATGGGATATTTTATTGGTAAGTCCGCAATTTTCGCGGCCAGCGTATTATATAATTTGTTTTAATTAATCTAATACTGTAAATAGGGAAACAAAATGAAAGACTCGATCTCACCGGTTAAACAAAATCCGCGGTCAAATCGCGGAGACGTTGCAGTGATAAACGTTCTATTGACCAACTAACTTATCTAAAAATCGTTTACTAGAATATTGACGAAATTTATCCAAAATTAGTCGAAATGAAACGGTATATAACCCTAAAAAAGAGGATGTTCCACATTGTAAAATTAAAGAATTTATGAAGCTCAGCATTTCAGTATTTCGACCATTGGCAAGAATGGATTGTCTCGAACATACTACTGCATGGAATAAAAATAGAAAGGAGGAATAAAAAATGCAGAAATAATCATTAACTTTGCATGAGGAAAGAATCTTGACATTTTCAATGATGCACATTTCTTCGACATAAAAGGATGAAACTACAAATGCTCCATGTTTTACTCTGGGCAGCAACAATGATGCAATACACAGATTGGAAGTTGGTAAATGCTTGATGCGATTACTTTCCTACTGTTATTGAAAATAGATTTAGTAAAAACAGACACTTTTCGCGAGATGGAATTATGAGAGCTAAGATATTTTCAGAAACCAAAAAGCAACATAACAGATATTGCTGGATTTGTGGTCAATATCTGCGGTGTACAGTTTATGCTCATCAAAGAAGCCGCCACAGCGTCAGTACAAAGAAGCAATGCGAAACGCCATATAAACCTTTCTAGACTGAGAAACCGGATACAGTATCCTTGCAAAGGAAATTAGCTAAGAAAGCATTTATATGAGAAACGAATGAAGAAGAGTATAGCAGAAAGAGATCTACAATAAACAACTAGAAAAGAGAAAAAAGTATGGCATAAAAGTATACGGAGTTATGGAGTAAAAGCGTCAGGAAACTGAAACTACTCGAAATTAATAAATACAACACACTTATCAAATATTTTCCCATACAGAACCAAGATGAAGCTGACAAAAACATGGCACAGCCTTTTTTTAAAAAGTGAAATAAGCGACTATAGATGATATAATAGAAGTTAATGGCATATAAAAACTTACATTTTCAAAACTGGAGATAGTACCGCAGTGCATAAGGTGTAGCAAAGCTTATTGACCCGATTGGATCTCAAGTAAAATGATTATACATTTTTCAAAAATCGTGTAAGTAGCTGATACTTCAGTTGGTAAATACATAATAGTGTGAAAATAAAACATTAAAAGTTTTATGGAAAATCCGATATTATTTTAATTCTCAAGAACAGAAAGTTGAAGACCATAGTATATAGTTATAGATCATTTTCCTTGACATTCCGCTTGGCGGGACTAATGGATAGAGTTGTAGGGTGACTCTTGAAATAGTTGCTAAAATTTTAAAATGTTATACCAGCTCAGGCCAAATTCAGGAAAGTTGGATCAACGTCTGATAATTTGGTGCAGTTTACACAGTTTAAGCAAGGAAATATTCATAGGACTACAATCACCATTTGACAAAGTGAGAAAGTTTGGCTTCTTTTATCATTAAATCGTAAATACCAATGCGAATAAATACTTTTGTTTAAATTTTTCACTATTAGAGGTGTTCAGTATTGAAAACTGATGGCTACAGCTCACCATATCATATCTTGTGCAACGGTATACTACAAGAAGCTGTCTTAAGCCCTGTCTTTAATATTTATATCACTAGTATCACAAACCTCTTACAAATTCCTGATATAGCTGTATATGCTGATGTTATTAGTATCTGAGTCTTTGGCCCCAAAATTTAAGCAGTAAAGAAGTTAAATAGAATCATAAATACTGTTGAAGTGTGGGCTTCATATGTAAAATTATCTTAAATACGAAAAAGAATGTGAACACTCTCCAAATCGACAACAGTAAACAAAATACAGGCCTTAAATATTTCTCTTATTCCTTATGAAAATCCATCTTAGTAAATAGGAGTGACACCAGACGTTCAGTCCAGATTTTAGAAACAATAATGGTGTTTTAGAATCAATCGATACAAAAAGAAAATGAGGTCATGTCAGCATTGCAAGCATTTTTTGAGTGCTGATAAAAGTCATTCAGGGAGTCTACATGACTTATATCATGTGCAAGACGAAGTATGGTAGTGAAGCACAGAAAGCCAGTCTCTACCAGAAACCTGGATAGCTTCAGCGGTGTTAAAAATTATAGCGCGACATATATGACTACTTATCTGATCAGCACCCCTATCATCAGATATATAAGAGGATTTGGTTTGGTTTTCATTACATTCCATCATAGAGTAAAGCAATCGAATTCAAACATTAACTTTAGGACCACTTCAGACGACAATTTATGGAACGAAACATTATGTCAAAGTTACAGACAGTAACATGAAACATATAGAATAAGGGGGGCGATAGGGAATCATAAACAGGAACCACGAGCTGAAATTTATCAATTAACACCATTGGCAGCAATATATAATATCATAATCAATCAGGATCTTATATTCCCATGTTCTAAATCCGGCCCTCCTCAGAACCCATTAACGAATGAAAAATATTAACTGAATTATCTCAGGACGCAATATGGATGAAAAGAGAACCAGTTTAGCTCTGGTGATGCAGAAGGTTACGTAACAATGTTAGATACCTACCTGCGTTATCTGTGGTAGCTACGGCGCAAAGATGGTTACATTTTGAAAAGGCTTAGAATAGCCGCTTTTATTTGAAAAAACCCTTCGATGTAGATACCTTCAAAAAATGGTGTTTCTTATACAGTCTCTGAAGAACGCATGCTTTTCAAAAGTATTAAACCAAAGATACAATTTATAAGCTTCGTCTCTGATGGCCATGAAAGTAATACTCTGAAATGTCGGATGATCACTAAACGAGAAAGCAATGTACAGACTTAATATCTGCCCTCAGAAGCATAAATAGATGAGAAATGAAGCAGCAATGTTTCAATAAATTAAATCAAGGTTCGAGTTGTTCATTATAAAGATTAACTGTATGCATGCTGACAAGCAGTCGATCTGATTAGAAAATCTGAAAGCAGAATTTTTGTGAATATGCAGTCATTTTGACTATACAGTGATTCGCTACGTTTCAAAGGCTGGTTTAAATGTCAAATCTTGAATGTCTGTGTATTAGTTAAAAATAGTTTTACGGCATAACTCAACGTGGTCAGCGTCTCTGGAAGTTGAGACATCAGACTTTGGTGGAAATTTTGACACCTAATAAAGCTTTGTTGTAATCGCCTAGAGCTAGCAGAACACAATCGGCGTAAACCATTTAAAGATGATCTCTTTGGTTTCATGAATTCATAAAATACGAGAAGATTTTTCTTTTATTTCATGTACGATCAAAATCTCAAAAAAATTGCTTATATTAAAAATTCTAATTATGTTAGATTTATAATATTAAAAAGCAAAGGTAATGTCAGAATATATTACCTCCTCCTCTTCATCTTTATCACAGTTAAAATCATTCTATGAGTGACGGATTTACTTTCAGATTGAAGACCTACAGGTTGAGGAAGCTCCATAAAGAGGGATTTTTTACGCACAACAACGGCAGCTCTATACAACAATGGAGACATTATGAACCTATTATTCGCGAATACACCGTTATATTACAAAAATTGGCTTTTTATGAAAGCTATAAAGGTTTATGCTTAATTAGTCTCATTTCAGAGGAAATTTTTCTTGTTGTTAGTTTCAAAGAGTTCATTAAACAGCGATACAAAAACCCTGAGCGGCAATAGAGGTTACAACTAAAAAGTTCTGATTCAGTTATTAAGCTTCTACTACCTCTGTTGCCTCTGGCGCCGGCAAAAGGAAGCCATTAAAAACTGTTTTTTTCTTATTCAGTAAATTTTAGTAAAGAACTCTTGTCATCACGAAATGCACATTAGCAGTGAAATGCAATTCTTTGATAACTTCAGAAACTTTAGATAAAATATGAATATTATCGCTGTAGCTGGTCAAAAGAGAAATATTATAATACTCATAGTATGGACGATAACGGCCAAATTAAAATCCGGATAAATAAAACAGTTGAATCAAATAATATTTCATGGTTCTTGGTGTCGAAATTAATTTTCTATAAATCAAATTTTTCACATTTCAACGTTTTTTAAGTTTTAGTTAATTAAGATCGGAAATCAAGGCTTTTAAGCATAGTAAGCAATTTATTTCTGGCCGTCAGTTTCGATGTCAAGCATCGATCGGTTTCTGCTCTGCAATGTCTCAAATTTTACCAAAAGTGGTTCTCTTTTAATAATAATCTCCTCTAGCCCATGCATTTCGCTAGGATGGAAATATTGTTCTATAAAATAACTTTGCATTATTTTCAAATAATGTAATGGAAACAATAAAGTAAAAAAATAAACTGTGATATGTCAAACATAATTTAAAATAATTTTTGGTAATAATTCAGACATTGAAATAGCATAAGTAAAAAAATTTCAAGATGGTGGGCACGTGGCGGTCTAAAGTACAATGGTAAGAGCAGAGCCTTAGTTTATTGTTTTGTTAAATTGTGTATAGGCAAACTTCCAAATATTCAGACCCTAAAAAACAAGAATTTTCCAAACATTTAGGACACTAAACAAATAATCTGAAAACTATTATTTAAAAACTTTGTTCTCAGTTACTTTCCTTTTAGTAGAATTTGATTAATGAGGATGATGTACCAGCGAGATTTTAGAACTACAAGTTATTACCAGTTTACAGTTTTAGACACGGATAGAAACAGCTAATTCTGGTTTGTTCGTTTAATGTCTATTAAAGTTAGGTCAGTGTTAGGAAATATCTGAAAAATCATTTTTTCTATGTTAGTGCAAATGAAAATGTTTAAAAAGACTTTTAAAATACGCTATTCCGTCTAGCTAGCACTCAGAGATTTGAGACACCGATGTACGTATAAGACATGGTATAAGTAAAAATACGTGCACCCCAGAAGCGACCTATATAGTACATATACAAACGTAGCAGGAATTGTGCGAATCATAATATTATGCGTGCTCTCGGCATTTCGATGCTTTTTGTTGTTTTTTTTTTAAATTTAGGTAAAATCCATCAAAATTTGCTTCATATTGTCGCAGCGGCGTTTAGATTTGGTTTTGTCGAAGAAGACGTTCATCGCATGACCAGCCCAATAGTGCATCTGTTTTCGAGTCTCTTTTTCACCCACGACGGTGCTATTACTTTAAGGTGGCTTCAGAAAAAAATGGCGTCTGCAGCGAATTAGGTTTTTACTTCGCATCCTGACTGCTGAAGCACGTCCTGAACACAGAATCAGCGACGGCCTGCCTCAGGAGAAATAACAGATTTAATCTGATTAGCGTTGCTGAGAAATCTAAACACTCGTAGAAAGAAACCCTGTCGTTATCCACCTGAATACACGCCACTGGACATTTAGTCAACGTGATTTAGGCAGATCTCCAATTATAAAGGGATGAAACATCATTACATTACATTTCCCGAAGACTATTTTTGTTAGACATCTTACATACACTAAAGCACACTGAAGCATCGTGGCTCCTTTCTCACCCCTGCGTACAGGACAAGAAAGAGACTTTACTAATAGAAAAAACGCTTGTATTCAGCCAATCCATCTGGTCAACGCATCAGGTTGAAAATTGTGGGTATTCACGTTGGCCTCAGAATTTCCTAATGTAAAAGGCCAAGTTCGAATGCATTGCGACGATTAATGAGACTAACTGGTTAAATTGTGTGTTGAGCAAGTCAGAAAAGGGCTACGAATTGTAAAATCTTTTGTAGTAGATTAATTATCAAGGCCCCCCTAGATTGTATGTTATAAATTCTTTTAAAAAGGTAAAGGAAACAGCTATCATCCAAAGCCTCTTAAGAAAAATCAAATCACTAGGCAAACGAATATTTACCGTGACTTTGTCGTTAATGACAAGTATGAAATTCTTTTCGTGATGCTTACACGACTTTAAATATCAAAATTAATTTTCACGTAAATGAATTGAAAAAATGATCTTTTGGTTTCTAATATTAGTCATTAAAGATGAAGTAAACATGTATTTTATTCAGTAAATTATTGACAATCCATTTGAATTTTTAAACTAGTTTTACACTACAACAGCCATCGCTTTCTATTACACCTATTGTTTTACATTTTCCAGCGCGAGCCTTTTAATTATATGAAGCCGTTCTGATCTTTCAAACAGCCTGTAGATATTTTCGCAAGACTTCGCAAATTGCTGAAAGATTTTGACTCAAATCCTTGATTATTCGGAAAACCTTAATCAAATTTTCTCTTCGACTTCCGGATAACTATATCTACTAGTTTTAATTGTTAATCAAAATCTAAATGATTCCTCTTTGGCTAATCTGATTTTTTGAAGTTTCATCTCACAGCCACGTGATAGACAAAAGGTGGTTATCAAGTGTGTTACCTGGGTACAGTCGGAAACTCTCGATCGGTGGTTAGGGTGAAAACCAAGTCAAGAACTCTCCTCAAAACCTTCATTATCTTCATCCACTTTAAGGCATGCATATAGTACAACTGCAAATTGTTCAGTAGCTTTTATCACTGATCATTTGAAAATATGTTGGCTTGTAGAATGAAAACCTACTAAAGCTTTTCATTTTTAGATGTGAATAGAAACCGGAGTACCCCGGAGAAAATCCAACAAAGCCGGCTGCTGAAAAGAAACGAGAAGTAACCAGACCAGAGAGGTGCACCAAATCTAGCCACTCCCGACTCGGAAACGAACTCATCTTTGTAACCATGAAGATTCAGTAGACTAGCCAAGGAGTATCCAGCCGCCCCTTTAATTGATTTGAAAGCTGAAAATATTCCATGCCATTTCTTTCTCATATTTTACTGGTGTGCTTTCAGGACTGCAGCCTGTACTGAAGGCATGGACAAACCGCGCCTCATATAGTGGAGCTAACGTGTTATCAGTTTTACTTTATTGTCAGGTTAAATTGATTGCGCCTAAAACTTAATATTTCTTTAAAATCCTAATACAGTTCATTTAAAATATCTAACGACGAAAGTACTAATTCATAAATGTTATCTTTCAGGATGATTAAATATCTTTCAATCCGTTTTAAATTTGGTTATAGTGAGCGTAAAATAAGATCTCTCAGTCGCTACATCCTCTGGTATGAACAATTATCACCCACAAGATCTTATTCAAATCTTAGTTATTAGATTTTGTCACCGACGTTTTCTTTCGCTTTAAGTTTATTCGACAGCGGAACTAATATCTAAGTTTCGTGTTGATTTTCTAACAATCTGGAAGTTTTTGGTCTGCCTAACTTTAGCACTCGGCTGTGCAGAAATACAAAGGATCGTTAAACTGATTCACCCATGATGGATTATTTAGGTTGGGACGGATTTAACGCGTCTTGTTGTTACGTTTCGCAACTATCAAAAAGCATGACAAAGAAGAAGAAGAAGAAGAAGAAGAAGAAGAAGAAGAAGAGAGACTTGAGCTAAAAGGACCATAATTCGGTTCCTCTGAAGAAACAGGGCAGTTCTGGCACTGATACCATCTCCGGAAATTTAACAGAACCGAAAGTGGCAAAGAAGGGTGAAAAGAAGTGATGAACACATTTCTTGAATCTACTTTCGTTTTCCATTAAGTATCTCACCTGGCTGACACGTAAAAGCTCCAGTGGAAATGAAAGAGGTGTTAAGTCATTATTGCTTCAACCAAAGTGCCGGAAGCCTTTAATCGATGGATGTACGACACACACTCACACTCACAATCGCACGGTGGCAGGTAGTAGAGGGAAACTTGGAAATCGTCAAGACGAAAAAACTACCATAAATGGTAAATTTTCTTGAGGTCTTCAAACCTAACACTTTTTAGTAAATCGTCAATACTATATTTTGGTTTAATAAATTTGAACCATTAATTTAAACAAAAGATAGTTATAATAGATTCTCAGCTTTAAAAATCAGTTAATTACTCGCGTATAATTCAGTTGTTTCGATGATTAATTAGAGTTGAAATGTTTTAAAATCTTGTGTTTATTGAGAATTCTTTCTTGGTGACAAGACCGCCAGTAGTGAGCGTTCTTATCGCTATGTCTGCCATTTTTGGTTGTCCAAATTCTCCCTGCGCAATTGGTTACAGTATGCTACCTACCTACATTGTTTATGCACTTATAGCGCCTCGTAACTGCTAGCCAACATGGTTTCATTAGATAAATATGAAAACAAAACAGTTACAAGGAAACCACATGGACTGAAAATCATTTCATTTCGTCTTTCACGGCTGACATATAACACACACAAAAAACAATATCACTATATATTTACACGAGATTCCATAAAACGATAGTAAATGCCATTAATCTCTCGCATACAGATGATCTTATGGTTCTTCGTGCTAGTTATTGAAGATGAAGTAGAGATACATACATACGCAACTTTTGACATCTTGAGTGAACTGACTTTGAATTTGCAGCGAATTCTCTTTTCTTCTCGACGAATACATAACGGCTATGCCTATGTTTGTTACGTCAGATGAGATGTCCACAAAACTAGCAAAGCTGTCACTCACACGAAAACTCTTTCACTGTAACATGGATCGGGTTCTTCTTCCATGATGGAAAGGATAACTAGATATTCGGAAAACGTCAAGAATAAACAGAACGCTTTTCCATTAAGATGTCAGCTGACAGATTTCCTTTTTTTCAAGGAAACATGAATAAATTAAATGTGCCATTTAATTTATCAAGTATTTAAAATCGACAAGAGATCGTGTAAAATCTGAAACTTATTATGACTTTTAAAATTTTAAAATTACTTGCAAAACAATTGTTTTTATTTATACAACGTACTTTGAATTTCAGCATTATTTCATCTAAACAGTATAGTTTACATCTAGAATTAAAAAATTTGCTGGTCTAATTATTCTATATAGATTATAATTTACTGCAAAGTTTCTGACACAATAAAGATAACAAAAGGTTGCAAAGCTGCGTGACTTAACAAACTTGATGTTCTTTGCAAATTATTTTTACACAGGTGTTATTTACTGTTCATGAATTTAATTTATGTTAATACATATTATGAGTCATATGTGTCTTGAATTTCTCCTTTTATACAAATTTCAAAATAAATATATGTGTATACTAATATACAGTGTAATCTGAAGTTGAAAAGTTTGTTTTAATGTTCATTAATCTTAAGATAGCTAATCTATAAATCAGCAAATCTATTTTTTTTTTAAACTAAAGAGGTTATTTAAGACAGAGTTCATTAATGTAAAATTACAGTAAAATTTTCCTAAAAAACACAGTCTGGAAGATAATGCAATGTTAGATTTCATCCAAGTTGGAATATCTGAAAAAAGACAGTAATCGGTAACTTTTTAGAATTTAAACACTTTGTTATTATTATTCTTAGTTTTAATACAGAACGAAATTTACAAGAACGATACAAAAGATCTTGTTCGAGCTAAGTTACAGGAATCCAATAACTGACTGCCATGCGAACCGGATTGCCGTGGCTAGGAACCTGGTTTCGAATCCATTTGACGTCCTCCCATAGCATGGTTTTTTTCCTCGCTCTTTTGTCCGCTTGCCTTGGTTACCTTCGGGAACTCTGGTTTCCCTCCACAGTTAACTACAGAAATGATAGTAGAGTCTCTCCTACCCCCTCCAAGAGAGAGTTGGAACTACGTCATGCACTTCTCTGCCTGTGCCGTAGTCTTAAATATCCAAGTACGCATAAAGTCCATTTGGTTTGAAACTTGCGCTCGGAGCAACAGTCAAAACTATATTTACTTAAATAGCAAGTGATACTTTCGCATTACGAGAAATATCGGTCATTTTCGATTACGACGCGGCAACTCTGATCAAACACGCAGTCAAAGAGCTGTTATAATGACTTTATATTGTATTTACTTTCTAACAATCGTGCCATTTGTATGTTCCTTTATGTTGTGCGATTTAAAGTGTGTGCAACTGAGTTTTCTGTTACGCATTTATTTTTAATAATATAGCAACACAATTGTTAGAAAAATCTTTTTTCTATTGTGAATTTCAAGCTTTGTTTCGTGGCTTTATATATTCTACACCTTGTACTCTCAACATTACGGAATCTTTTGCCAGTTTAAACTGCTCGTATGTAAGAAGATTTGATTATTATCTGATCATCATCATTTATTACAATATCTTTGATAGCTGTTAAATATTAACCTACGCTATGCTTCTAACGCTACAAAAAGCAGATCATCTATCTAAAAATGAGCAAAAATCTAAGTATAGTCGATACAAGAGTAAATCCATGAACATAATTCATCTACACGAAGGTGACGCTGTATTCATCTTTAATAAAACCGATTACGTCATTAAAATTTTTAAAAAATACTTTGATTCGAAGAAATTGAAATATGATGGAAAGTCTTTTATCATATTGATCTGGATGAAGCTTACAAAGATAATTGTTTCACCTTAACATTAGGTTTATTACATCTGAATATTTGCAGTGAATTAAAACTGTTGGTTAACTATCTGTTTTGTCCAGGATTTTATTGATGCTCATGGATCTGACTACTTGTGAGAACTACTACTTCTTTATGTTTGTTTTTTAAAGTACTCCCAACTATAATTTAACCTGGTCTACAGGTTCCAGCTTATCAGCTTATTTCATTTTTCAAAGAATAATTTTATGCTTAAAAACCTTTTTTTTTCTCCTTAGTTAAAATTTTCGGGTTAAGTTTAACATCTACAAGAAGCATTTTACACTGGCGCAATTCCCAACACCCTAATACAAAATTTACCACAAAGTTTGAGAAAAATGTTTGGCAAGCTTTTTATTCCTTGATACTCTTGTGTCACCTGACAATATTTCTGGTGTCGACGCTTCCCTATCTAGGACACTAAAATTTACTGATATCACCACGAAGTGGATCAGTTTCCATCCTAAGCTGTAAAACATTAATTTTGCTTCTATTAAAATTTGTGAGGCTTTAAATCTTTTCTATTCTCAGTAAATTCGATAAAGATGCTGGAGCCCCTGAGAACGGCTTATAGGGATTTTTCTGGGACTGCGGTCCGATAAGTCTGAAATAAGTACAGTTAGTTACATACAAAGCTGCTAGGTTTTATTTAGGTTACCATATAAGTTAGATGAAAAAATGTTTTAAAACATACCAGATTATGGCCTAACTCGTATCTATTATAACTTGCAAATTTTCTTTCAATGTAAATAGACAAATAGATTTATTAAAAATAGGTACAAGTTTCTTAAAGATGTCACCTGTTTATTTTATTAAATGTCGATCTTGTGGGGCTGCATACATCGGTAAATCCGTGTGATGCATAATAACACTAAAATGCGTATCTCTTCGATAGGGGACATGAGGCCCCTATAAATCGTACTGCCACAACTTTTGGACAGGCAGCATAATGGTCCCACTAATTTGTGACGGATCAGGGCTCGGGATACCTTCCTAGCATGGTTTCTTCTAGCTATTTTTCACCAGCTGGTTGCGTAGAGCTCCACTGGAAATTCCGATTTGTTCCCACGTATAAAAATATTGAGGTTCAAGTAGAGACATTTTGCATCCTAGCAGTCAGAGCCGGTCGAAGCCCATTTAGAGCCCAAGGCAAACTTCATCACTGGCGGCCCCTAAAATCCACATAATAAAAAACACTTACCCCCAACACACACACCTACCATAAAAAAACTGCGCAAACAAAGGGTGTAAATAAACAGATGGCACTTAATCACAGCAATAAAACTAGTAACATGCAAATGCACACGAATATAGTATTAACGTACAGTAATAAATAATACAACCTTTAACTAATAAACTAATGCAACAAATAATTAGATATATCAGCAGATCTTAAAAACAAAGAAGATGAATAACAATAAATATGTAATAAAGAACACAATATTTTTAAAGAACTATATATATATATAATAATGATGTTGGCTCTCTTTCTTATGCGCGTGGACGGTCAGAGTCCTGGTTCGCCTACTCGTATGGTATTTATAGGTAATAGTAGACAGCTAGACGATACTAATGTCATACCCTGCTTGCATAGCAAGCACACATTGCCCACTTAGCGAGCCCTACAGTAACAATGATAAAAATCATACAATGCCCCACACATCGAACCCTACAATAACAATTATAGTGTTCAAACTAATGCTAATCATCGAAACAAAAATAAAGATAAATTTGGCTTGCTAAAGAGGCGATCCCCCAGCAGATGGCGCCCTAGGCGACCGTCCATGTCGCCTATAGCTAGGACCGGCTCTGCTAACAGCTGCTGCCAGTCGTCTTTCACATCCATGAGGAGCAGAGGGGAGTGGACGACACGATGCCACAGACACAGGACATGACAACAGTAAATAATTCATGCAGGAGTTCTGCCGTCGAAGAAACGTCGCCATCGGCAGCGTAATCTTCGACGGTGAAGGGCGACGACGACAGGTTTTGGAGGCGACATTTTGTTCAGAGGACGTGAAAATGAACTACAAACTACGAACTCTTAGTTTGAAATGTACAGGTTTTTTTTTTATTTTAAAACCTGCCACCTTTGTCATCAATCACACCCTGCTACATGGAAATATGTGTAGTGTGACTGTATATAGAATATCTTTTATTTCATCACTGAATCCACGATTAATCATCGCCGAAAGTCTCGTTAATCGCGCGGCGCCTGATGACATAAAAACAGTTTGCAAAAAGAAAAAAAAAATACATCAGCAAAGGAAATTTCTCTGCTTTTATGTAGATAACAACAAAACAGGGAATAAACTACTTCTAAAGCTTTTTGGAACTTGTTACTCAGAATGTTTTGTAAAGCATCAAATGCAAGTGATTTCATAGTTTCAGAACGTTTGTTTTCTATTGTTATTTCTGGTTATCTATAGGAACAGTTTTTT
Source organism: Nautilus pompilius (assembly GCA_018389105.1). NCBI lineage: Eukaryota > Metazoa > Mollusca > Cephalopoda > Nautilida > Nautilidae > Nautilus > Nautilus pompilius. The sequence goes on from JACATO010001426.1 coordinate 807,405, forward strand.
TTTTTTTATATATAGCGAGTTATTTCTGTTGGCCAATATAACGCAGTGCGTATTATTTGGGTTCAGAATGTTCTCGACCAAGGAATATCGAAGGGTGCGAGCGTAGTTCGGCTTATTCGCAATACCGATGACGACCATAAAGAATTCAACTCACATCATTTCATAAACGATAACTTATTACCCGGGTCGGCCGTGCAATCGACAGTTCTGCAGCTTCAGAGCGTTTTGTACAGACTCGTCGAATTAGATGTTGAATTGTGCAACGTTATTAAGCGAAAAAAACTAAGAAGTAGATATTTTGTGTAAATAATAAAATATGGGGTTTGCATTGACTACAAGTAGAATCTAATATATGTATACTCTGGCAACCGAATTTTTTGCGAAGCTTGAAAAAAATACTTATTATAAACGGTTTTAAAAAATAATAATAAAAGCTAATTGAGGGGTAGACATAAGTAAACGTTCGGATAAAGAAAATAATTAACTGGTTGGTAATATGATTCAAATGACTTTATTGTTTTGCACTATATATTTCTACAGAAAAATAAATATAGTAAAACAAAAAATAAACAAATAGTTCATACATAATTGTTTGTGATGGTGTGCTAGGTGTGTGTGTGTGTGTGCGTGCGTGTGTGTGTGTGTGTGCGTGCGTGCATAGTAGTTCGCACGTGTAATTTTTTTCAGGTATTTTTAAAATAGTTTTGATAAATTGAATTAATTTTATTGAGTATTTGAGACTAATTTAAATATGCTAAATCTAGAAGAGATTTAAGTTTAAAAGTAAACAGTTAAACAATTAAAGTTTTAAAAATACCCATGTTATAGAGATTTCACGTTTACTGACATACTAAAACCTTAAGAACCTATTCAGCTGATACTTACAACGGAAAATATTTACGAATTTTATAAATGAGATGTTTTTTTTTTTTTAAAAAAAATTATTTTGCGAAATCGAAAGTTAAACCAACACAAATTATGGATATCATTTGGCCAGCTTAAATAGGAAAACCGAAATATGTACTATTCTTAATTTATTTATGTTTCAACAAAAGTCAAATATTATAGACAAATACAAAAATTTTGATCAACAAGGTAATAGAATTTGTTGTTTGTTCCTTTCTAATTTTTAGTAGCTGACGTTTGCTTAGACAAGCTTTAGCACTGAAGGCAGACTTAAAGTATGGCTTGGTAAAGACAACAATATAAAACTTATGCGCATAATATGTCACTGAGAAAATAAGCACAAGATTTAAAAATCTTCATTTGATTAAATAACATTTCTTTTATAAATTGTATGTCCGTACTTATGTTTTGTGAAAACAGAAATCTGAGGCTGAGAAGTAGAAATTGTTTCAAAATTTATTTCAAAATTTCAAAGAAAGTTCAATAATTAACTGTGTCGTGATCGATTATTTACAGAGATCATAGGATATGAAACTTTGCAATTGTATCAGTTATAACAATCACCGGCCGACTGCTACTGAAATGGTTTTGTTTTAGTGAATCGAAGACTAAATTTTGCTACCATTAGCATTATGCTCTAACTATTTGTCCGAGGTCAGTCGTGGTCATTTAGATTCTGGTCAGTGTCAACTACGGTTTTCCAATCTCAGGAATTTCTTTTGGATGTGTAGTCGGAATTATCACGAAGTTTACCGGGTCCGATCTTACTACTGAAGAGAAACGACTGAAAGGGGTTAAATAGTAACACCACACCACGACAGGAGTGGGCCATCACTCCTTCAGGGTTCCCTGCAGACATAAGCCAAAGAAGAGTTCAACGCCTTGTCCGCCGTCTTGACTGGAGACGGTATGTAGCACATAATAAACACCCTTGTCAACAAAAATATACTCTCTGAATGTTTGGTCAGAAGAAAAACATATAAGGGTACTCACGTTTTGGCAGCGTTTACTATTTTAGTCGAAGTTTTAGCATTTTAATTTGAAGGTCGCACCTGGATTTGAAAAGAAAACAAAACCCTTAATGAAGACCTTCAGTCAAGACCATTTTTGGAGACAAGAGTGTCATGGTATGTGATGGAATCTATCATAGTGGAAAGAAAACAAATGTCGCTTGTCAAGTAACACTTCACTTTTGCCTCCTTTCTAAAGATGCGTCTATTCGTGTACCATCGAGGCTTACAGGGGATTCGATACTGAAATTGTTGAGGAAAAATGTTAAGTGCCACACCTGTTCACAGCCAGGAAAAGGAAGCAAGGCGTTCAACTTCCTCCATAGACAACCAGAAGCTTTTATATGGACGTTTGGAGCACCTGTAGAGATGTTTTTGGTTCCTCAGCAAAAAGTCCCACCAATAAGATAGAACTGGAAAAGTATCTTAAAAGAATATACAGGAACCTGAAATAGACCATAATGCAAAATCTGGTTGATTCAATGCCAAATAGGGTAGAATCTATCAAAGCGCAGACATAAAATGTTTCATTCTACTTCAGGTCTTTTCGTGCCGGACGATCAGTACTATTGAACAAACTATAGGGGTTTCTCTTCAAGTATTGACGTGAAGTATCAAGATAATGGCCAAATAACCGCTGTTTTCTTTACAACAGTAACTTACCAACTTCGCCCCCAGTATTTTCGAACAGTTACTTAAAGGGGGGGAAAGCGATTCCTACAAAATTCATAACCTAAAGATGTAGGCAAACCGCTAAGTTCATAAATGAGAATTTAAAATAGTGGAGGGAATTTGTGTATTTCAGCTACTAACAAAACTAACTGAGTATTGGGTGTTTTAAACCAGCGTTTTCTCAACCACAGGTCCGCTTGAGGTTAACTAAAAGGTAGATAATGGTACGTACAGTTCAAAATAATATCAACACATTAAAACCAACTCTCCAAAAATTTTGAAGAGTATTTTCCCACTGGCTCTGATCCACGGAAGGGAAAGCAATGGATTCATGACCCAGTCTCATCTGTAGGCACCAACACCTTTCTGTCTCCAATATTAGAGGATAAGTTGCTGGAGCTGTCATGTGATGAGGATCTGAGGTAATAATTTCAAAATCTTACCATAACTGATTTCTGGATTAAAGTCAAATCAGAATACACAGAACTCATTTAACTTGCGGTTAAAACTTTATTTCCTTTTCATTCTATGTACCCTTGCAAAAGTGGATTTTCAGCAATGACCGAAACTGAAACCAAATATGGAAGTAAATTTAGCATTGGAAGGAAGAGTATCCTTATCGAACATTCAACCCCCAGTCGAAAGACTGGTGTCAACACGGAAGGCACAGGAAATGGTCAACAGAATCATCCGTTACGTCAAATGTATAAAAATAGCGAGAAAGCTTGATTTTGTTATTATGCTTTTAATTATGTTATTGTAAAAATCTTGTACTGGTCTGGTACCTGTAGTTCACTTTCAGAATGGAATGTATGAGGAAAAGTAAAGCGCTCTCCCTTAATTCTACAAAGGAGAGTCGTTTTAAAAAGACTGTTTCAGATTACTGAAGTTAATTAAACCCTAGTGTGAGCCCATTCGCCTAATTTCTGGCTTATATGCTCAGATATAGCGGAATAAAAGACAAAAATGGCCGGAATCTTAAAAGCAGTTCACATCAGTTCAGGAAGTTAGTCAGCCGGTCCACAGCATCAAAAGAGATTGAGAAGCAGTTTTAAACCGTTCCCTAGTTTTGGTTCTTGCGTGGAATAAGATGGTAAGTGTCAAAAGATGTTAGCTTGTAACGATTGTAGGCGTGTATTCAGAAGTGATGATTGTTTCAAAAAAACATTGAAAGATTAATTTTGGTTAAATTAAACTAGTTTTCATGAATTCAAAAACATTCTTAAATAGCATAAAATATTGCAGACTTGAACATAGATGCGGAACTGTATAGATTTCGATGGAGAAAGAATTCTGAAGAAACAAATATCTGATATCGCCTTCAGAGCTATGATTTAAAAACCAGTAAATTTCTGCTTCGCGCAGTGAATTTGTGATAAACGCAAGAGTGCCATTTGTATACATTCTGCGATCGACGTCACACAATTAAAAGGAACGTACCCTTCAAGAGAGACAACTCTTGGTAGGAGTTCCGTCAATAGTGCTTGACTTATAGACGAGAATGTCTGTTGGAAACGACCAAAAATCAAACCTATTTTACATTATTAAGTTTGGAGGTGGATGAAAACTTGTAATTTGAAGTTTTTCTTCTTTGAAATTAGTTTTCTAATAAGTTTCTAAGAAATGCAGAGAGCATTTAATGTACAGGGATGTTCAAATATCTATTTTTCTCATTTATAAAATCATACTTGTATAGGTAACTACAAATGAAGGTCACTATATAACGATATGCTACCTTTCGATAGATATAAGCTGATTAGCTCATAGGGAACAGATCAGGGCGCAGCAGACAGAGGATGCAGACAAAGATATGCCGTTAATTATGGGACGGGAAGATTTCGAGTGTAAGCACTGCCTTGTTCACATTTTATGGTGTACTAAAAATGCCAGAAACGCTCACTGACTAAAATTTTCATTACTTATTCTGATCATTTCTCCGAGAAAAATCAACAGCAGTTCTTCCCTTTTTATTACAGTCGACACAAGTCTTCTTCCTGGGTCGTGGAGGAGGTGGGGTGGAGGTATTAGGGCGGTGAGTGTTTCGAGTTATTGCAGTTCAGGTATCCAAATATCCAAAGCGAGCGCTCTGACAGGGCGAATAGCAGATATTTCCGAGGCGAAATAAAACAAAAGAAAAAACCTTTTAGAACTTAGTGAATGGAACAGAGAGGGGCTGCGAGAAGACAAACCGGAAAACATCCTGTTACTTACGGCGATTTCTATCGATTTTGCCTAGTTTTTGGCTCCAGAGACTAATGTCTTATTGAGCACGTCAGGGTTGTTTGTGTCGCCTCCTTAATACTTCTGTCTATTATCTGTGGATGGAGTTGTCGCGGAATAGAAAATTAATTACAGATTTGTTCTAGGTTGGCTTGACAACTGTGGATGACTACGATGCAATTGCTCATGATGCCAAATATGATTTACGCCAGCTATCGGATTTTGCTGCGAGTCAGGGCTGCAAACCGATTTTATTAGGAGTGGAATTTATGTTGTCCTTTAGTTGTTTTCTTTTCTGTATCTGAACTTTCAGCGAAAATAATTCACAGCCTCAAGTATGGATACCATTCTATTAAGGTCTGTTTCCCACTACCAGAAGTTAATACAATTTCAACAACACACACACATACACACAACATACACACACACAACACACAACACACATAAACACACACAAACACTCACACACACACACACACACATTTTCGCAGGTGCGCTCTGTACAGTTGGAACAAAAACATCACAAAATATTTCTCCTATGTAAGCGACTCGATGCTACATCTTTCCGTTTGTACTGTTTTCCTGCGCAAGGAGGTTTTCTATGAAAATTCGTCATTAGACACGATTTTATTTTTTTGTTTCTAGTCCTTACATTAGTTAATTCTTTAATCATTCGATGGACAGGTACCCGCCTACAATTCAATCCAACATCTTTTCTACTTTCTGGTAGCTACATCCCTCCCTGCCTCCTCTCCAACCACAGCTGTCACTATGCCCGTCCCTGTGACCAGCGCTTGCGTCTACGGAGAAAACTCCCGGTTTTCATCTGAACAGGGATTACTCAAATTCTAATCTGTAATTCTGTCTTTTGTAGGTTTACTTTGTTTCAAGGCGGATTTTCAAAGAATGGATATTGTAATTCTTTGTTGTATAGTAACAAAACTTGAAAATAAAATGAAATGTCGCTTGATTTATTTATTGAAAAATTTTTTCTACTTTTCTATTATTTTTTGCTGTTTGTTTGTTTTTTTTTTATTTATTTGGGAAAGTTTTTGATTTTTACCATTGCTCAGAATACAAGAGGGCCACGTTTGAACCAGTTACCGCAGACAGGATGACCACAAACATGTTTATATTAAAAATGTGATACGTGCAAGAAGTTATCCTAATACAAGAAAAGGCCGCACATCGAAGCTATTAAAATCCGCCATTCATCCACCACAGCAGCAACCCGAATAAACAGGGCCCAATGTCGCAGGGAACGAACACTCTCCTCTAATATGTCTGTCTCCGGTAAAAAGGATGTGAATAAAGATGGCTTCTACTGATTGTGTAACTACGAGATGTCCTCTAGCATCAGGGTAGAGGCACTGCGGTCTTTGCTTCAAGAAAAGCGATTCTCTATTAATACGATAATAAAGTGTAAAAATCTGCTGAAACGTTACAGTGAAAACAACTTGCGGCTTTTCACTCAGATCTCTAAAACCACAGCAAGGTATTCTGCCATTTTTTTTTTTTTTATAAAAGTGATGAAAACCAATCTAATCTTGGTTTAATAAGACCGGAAATTTACTCTATATTTCGCCATTTTCTAACGCTTAGCTTAATAACGTCAGAAGTAAAATGGACTATAAAATATACTGTCCTACAAATCTTTCGTCCATCGTGAATTACTATAGTTAGCTCTGGATGCTTGTAGATCGAGAGAATGTCGTTGCAGGTCAGGCTACCCGTTTCTCGCCAGATATATCTACTCTCTCTCCCTCTAGTAACAGTGCCCCAGATACTGTTTCCTGTTCGTTGCCAATGGCAAAGCTGTTCTTTACAGGGTACTGCTTCTCACGTGGTTCACTTACCGAGTTCCATCCAAAAACAGAAATAAAGGTATAATAAATATATCAGTGACGAGGCTGAAATAATATTTCCATAATAGCATTCACCTCCACGACCGGTGAATGTCTCTTGTATTTCGATGCCTGTTCATACGAACGATAAAATCTACGGGCACCTCGGAGCGAATATTAGAAACTTCCCCACAGTTTTTATTGTTTACCGAGCGGAATATCAGAGGCTGTCTGCAGGCCGCTTCTCAGATTTCTTGTCTAAGGTTAAGATATTTAGGAAGCTGCGAAGAAACTTGTTATTAGCTGACAAAGTGAGTTTTTTTCCCTAAAATTAACTGCCGTTAACCGTGGAGCTTTGATAAGCCCACCACCACGTTCTTAATTTCCTTCGCTCTCCGACCTTTACCTCAGGACCGAACTTGGAGGTTTTTCATTGGAAATCAAGTGATTCTTCGACGGGCTAAAGCTTAGAGACGTTCAGAGTTCTAATTTTATTTTTCCAAAACTCACTGAAAGATAAAAATGCTGGTCCTAATATCGGATGACTATCAGACAGACGACAATGTTAGGGCGCAGAAGCCGGCTGCAGAACGAAAGGTGAAGGAGGTTCGCAATAGATTAGTTAACAATCCTAAAGTTTCTTTTTTTCTCTGACTGCGGAAGTTACTTAAGTCTGGCGATACTTCAGAACATTCAAGCAGGCTAACTGTTAATTTTCTATGCATAGGTTAATTTTTCAACTTTCCGCGGAACTAATAAAAGAGTGGGTCCTTTCTTTGTTTTTTATAAAAGCAAACTAACAATTAACACTAATCAGCCTTTCCACTTTGTTAGTAATCGCGATGCAACAGACCCAACAGCACCAAGTATCCCGAGGGCGACAGGGAAAAATCGAAAAACGCGGGATCTCTAATTCTGCTGGAAAGCCGGTGGAAATTCCGGGACTAGTTTCAACGGGGGAAAATCTTCAAATACTTTAAGAAGATAATTAGTGTATTATCAGCAGGAATTCTTTTTCAGGGTTATTAATAAAGATGATCCTTTTGGTTTGACTGGAGATTCAATTTTAAAGAAAATCTAAATGAAGAGGAAGCTGAGTAACTTTACCATTGTCTTTGGTGCTTCTGTTCGATGTCTGCAGTTTTATGAACAGCCCAGGGACACCGTTTCTTTGATCTCCTGGAAAAACTCCAATATAGTATTGTTTTCTTCATGATTTTATTTCTGAATTTTAATAAATTTTAGAATATATATATTTATTTAGCATACAGGAAATTTCAGGTGTGATTCTTTTAGTAAATACAGATAACAGTTGATCAGTAACTTAATTTTTCCAAATTCAAGTGCCACCAAACTCAGTACTTACACTGATCTCTCTCTCTCTCTCTCTCTCTCTCTCTCTCTCTCTCTCTCTCTCTCTCTCTCTCTCTCTCTCTCTCTCTCTCTCTCTCTCTCTCTCTCTCTCTCTCTCTCCGCTCTTGACATTAATTTCTCTTTCTCAAATATTTCCAACGATTTCCCCAGTTTCTTTTTCTTTATCACGTAAAATATTACTGTAATTTTGTAATGCAATCTTCATGAAATATTTAAAAGATGAATATGGTCTGCAAAGTGTTAATGTTATAGCGTAACGCAACCATTTATATTTTAAAGTCTTTAATCACACAATGGTTATGGAAACCTGTGGTACCACTAAAAACAGGTGCGCGTTCATTACTACCGGACAGAAACAGTTTCTTTTTTGCTGAGAAGAACCTTAAGGAACCAAAAAAAACTTTGCATTCTTTGTATTGTTTTTTCCTCGAATCTTCGTGTTGTTATCGGCATAAAAGGCGTCCACGAGAGGAGACCACGTGGTGTCATTTTCTTAAAGTAAGTGGAGAAAAACAGGGCACGTGGGTTACCGGCAAGCTTATCAGAACTTCTTACTATTCCTTTATTTATGTGATTTTAAATACTAAAGTTAATAAATATCATGTACACGCCATGCACAAGCGCTCTTTTGTTTCTTTAATAGTCTACACACACCAAACAAAACAAAAAAAGTGGAAACGTTTTTGCCATTTTGAATCAGAAGGGCGCCCCACTTCAGAATCTATCCCTGCAAGACAGCAGGAAATGCCCGCGGCCGTGCAATAGATTTTCTCACGCACATCTCTCTACAAGTTAAACTGATTATTTCGTGAACAAAAGCCTCTAATTTAACTGTAATTTTATTCTTCACACGCTAAAATATGAGCGATTTAATAATAGCTATCTCTACTCTACTTCCCTTTGCGAGACTAGATCTGGCCAGGGGGGGGGGTTACTTAAGAAATCTCAACGCGATACCACTACGTGAATATATTCGCTTTCGCTTGATTTAAATATTCTGGCGCATTACAACTCTGACAAGTTGTGAAGACACTGGGGAAATCCCAGACTACACGATGAGAAACGTGTAGTTTAAAAGCTATATGTCGTTACTTACCTCACCCGAAGGCTCAGGTATTGTCAGTGAAATATATTTTCTTCAATTCCTCTATAAATATTTGCAAAATCGTCAGCAAAACTGAACATGGGTCTCTTCCACACCTGACTATATTATAATCTGTCTGCCTACAAATTTTAACCAATACCTTTTTTTCTTATTAACTCGGACTGTCACTTTGGTTTTCATCGTTTTACAGTTTATAAATTCTAAAATATCGATGTCATTTTAAAAAGCATAGATAATTTGTTAGATTGGTATTTCGTGAGGCAGTTTACCTGTTTTAATATTAAAATATGTTATCGCATTTTATTTTTACTTTATGCTGACACGCTAGATTTTTAAAGTTTTTTTTTAAATTTGAAACCAATTTGATTAGAAGATATAATTTTAAAAAAAAAATTAAAGTTTTGTTTTCTTAAATACTGAGGAATAGATGAATGAACGACTTTTGAACGTTAGGCTAAGAGTTGGTGACTAAGGCATGATATCAGTGCAGGGTAGCCGCACTCGTTCGTTATGCGATGATTAGTCGGGCTTTGTTTTATAAATCAAAAAAGATTGTATCGTTAATATTCAAACGTTTAAATCGATTATTAATGAAGCCTGTCGTTGGCATTCTGAAGCTAACACACTGAAGAAAACGTATTTTAATGTCGGTAAATACCATGTAGAAATGGACGCCAAATTGTTGCTCCATAAATTAATGAGTAAACAGGGTGCCCCTAAATTTACAAATTTACTTTGTTTCGGGAATATCTCAACTTTAGAGGTTGTTCTAATTATCTTTATCAGTTCATTTAAAACTGAGCTAGAAAAAGAAACTTTTCAAATGAATTAAGTACTGAAGAGAGTACATTAAGCACGAAAACCAGCTATTAATGATTTCACAAGCACCGCTCTATCTCTGATTAAAGCTGAAAGTACCTCAAAACGAAAAAAACCCAAAATAATTAGATAAAAAAATTAATAACCGCAGTTAATGTGGATGTGCGTGTATGGTGTCGACCATGATTTGGATTCCTTACTGAAATACTTCAGGAGGAAACCTGCGAGAAAAACTCTTGTCTACTAGTTTCAACACAAAATAATGGCCATGATGTGGGCCCCCAACACAAAGAAATATATTTTTATGATCGAAGTAGAAACATTTTACGATGTTTTTTTTGTCGTGCATGTATATACCCTAATGTGCAAGCAGCTATATACAGTGACAAGATGATGATATACGAAATATGGAACATTCCCTCGATAAATTCTCAGTGATGGCTACCATCTCGTATTGAGTGACAAAATAGCCGAGATGGTTGCGCTAACCTGGTAGTTTTTATTCATTTTTTTACTGTTACATTTTAATTATTTTAATTTTGTTGCTTTTTTTAAATAATGAACCTGCACAAATTAGGGGATAAATATGCGTCTGTATTATTCACCATGAAAGGCTACAGCATCTCGAAAGTCAGTAAGACTGAATTTTAAAACGCCGAGTACAAAGTCGTCACTCAAGAACCAGCGGACAAGTCGTTTTACATTTAATCGCATTCAAATGCCACGTAAATGTGTTTTTTTTTTTAAAAAAAAAACATTTATGTCAGGCATTAAAAATGAAGAAAAAGTGTATTTTCGTCTAGAGAAATGTCTGTGAATTGTAACGTCACCAATGCTAATTGAAAAATCGCAGCAGCATAGCAAATGTCGGTGCACTTATTCTAATGAAGTCTTCATGAAGCATCTTTAAGGTAGGTATAAATTGATTGTAAAATTTTAAAATGATAACTGCTTTAAACCCAAATAGTATTAATTATAATTATTTCTTTTAAACTATTTCAGCTTTGTCTTTGCGCTACGTTACAGTAAAGTGCAATAATTGATCTTCCAGCAAGCATTAGTTTCGCAATAAACAAAAACAGGAATGCATCGCCATACGTCAGTGTACACAAAGGAGACAACCCTGGGGAAGACTCGAATTGCTTCTGCTGTCCGCTAGGAAGCACTCTCAGACCGGCAACACGAGCGGGGGGCTGGTAGTTCTCTACTTAAAGAGGAAAATTATTACTAGAAAATTTTAATTTGTAGCTGTTGGAGGAAACCAAAGGGCCCAGGAAAAACCTAAGGACTATGGTGAAGAAGTAATGCCAGGAAGTTATACCAAACTGAAGTCGGTTACTTGCAGAACTCGAACTGGAACTCTCTACCGTGACAGTCCAAGAGGCTAACTAACCACTGGACCACCGAGAATTGATGGGTTTTTTAATAAAAAAAAATATGTTCGAGGAAAATGCATAATAATTGCGCAAGCATTAAAGTGAAAGTAAACATTACTTATTAACAGTTATGCTCTAATAATCTCAGAAGAGAATATTATGCATATAGATTTTCAAAATGACAATAAAAGCTAATATGGTTTCACCTGGCGGAGTCGTCAGGACATCTCTGATAAAGACTTTGACAGTTTTGAATGTGTCGTGTAGTAAAAATGCGCAGAGTGAAGATAAGAGCTGACACGCAACCAAAAAAATCATTGCAGGGAGCCGGATTAAACCTGTCAAGGCTGTGTCATTATCGCTTACAGTATTTTTAGCCTGTCACCATTTATTCGGTTTGGCGTCGAGAAAGTTCTTGAGGCCAGGAGCTCAGTGTCAGAAACGCATTATGAGTTTGCGAAATTGCAAACAAGAGTCCGTCGATGCCAGCAAGCGACGCTGAAATGCTGAGAGAGAGAGGGCGAGAGAGAGAGAGAGGAGAGAGAGAGAGAGAGAGAGAGAGAGAGAGAGAGAGAGAGAGAGAGAGAGAATGATGTCAGTTAGACGAGAGAGAGAGAGAGAGGGAGAGAGAGAGAGAGAATTTGCTTTCCTTCTCTGAAAGATCCCGAAGTCTCCTTCAACCAGGCAGGTCTACTTGAGGATAGATAGTCTAGTGTCATGCGGTTAATAAGAACAACTCGTCCATTTGTGAGGTGGAGTTTTCTCCAAGGATTGTCAGGGTGAGGTAGTGAGTGATTGATCACTTTTACCCGAAGCTAACCCTAACTAGAATCACTGTATATCCCCAGCCGGCCCTCGGGTCCGTCCGTCTCAGCGCTTCGCCGAGGAACAGATGAATTTACATTTCGAAAAGAGGAGGGGTGCTGTGCGGTCAATACATAATATAGAAAATGGTAATAAGCATAAAATTCAACGATATTTACTTTTCAATAAACCTGAATTACAGAAAAGGATTGTATATTTTATTTTAAATTGGGTTCAGTAGAAAATTGAAAAGTTCAAGCTCCTAATTTTTATTTCTTATAACTGAGAATTGTTGAAACTTTAAGACTTAATTTTTATCTGCTTTTTAAAATTATTTTCAATGATATAAATATTTCATTTCCGCTGCCTGTGTTTTACACGTTCATTGCCATTTTTAGTTTATCTAATTTTACATCATTACAAAACTATGACAAGAATAATAAATAAATAACAGCTAAGCTATAAAACGAAGTAAACCTTTTAAAAGTAAAGAAAATTACATATCCTATATAAAGAAAGAAACAAACAATCGAAACTAGTGGTTATTTCGGGAATTTCTCATCGTCTTAGAGCTAATTAGAGAACCTATGTTTCGGACGTTTCTACCTCTTGTCATCATCACCGAGCTTTTTTGATCTTCAGTCATGTTAATTTGCACTAGGTTTCCTGTTCTTTTGGGTATTAAGTGGCTGGAATTGGTCTTCAGCTGTTCGCTAGCATATCCGTGTTGGTGTGCTTCAGACCGAGACTGAAGCTCACCGCGCCATCTGGATGTTCTCGAAGAGATAAAGAAGCATAATTTGTGTTTTTTTTTTAAATCCGTGCCATGTGGTCTTTTCAAATATGATAAACTGCAACTAAAATGGCAGGGTTATTATGTTTCTTTACTTTTAATTGGAAAGGTATTTTTTCCATTCTTTGTTTAAATGGTAATGTCTTACAGCTTCGGTCCTCCGTTTCAGATTACTACAGTCTTTCCTGCATTTTCGATTAATTTCGGATTAACTGACTTATATCGGCTACACGCAAAAGATTTAATTTTCATCGGCTAAACTCCTGCGTGGCGCAGTGGGCTTGAAGCGTTAGTCAAATTACAACATCCAAAACCTTAGCAGGCAACGGGTTCAAGGGTTTAGTTGCTTGGACTCTCCGAAGGAGGAGATACGCATGGATAAATGGTACCACTGCGCCCACAAAACAGCCAGTCTAGAAAAGAAACCCTGAATAGGGTGAATTCGGCCGAAAGCGATCACCAAATCGAGGCTCATTAATTAGTTTATATACTATTAATAAGCTGATGCAAAGAAGAAAGCAGAACTGATCATCTGCAAATAATGTGTCAAGAAATAATTTCCCGGTGCCATTATAATTCTACTCAGGTGCGGAGTGTTAGAAAGGTACCCGCCGATCAGAAGCCATATTAGCGTATTCCCTGCATCACGGTCGTTGACTTTCCAAATAAATCGTGTCGGTGAATGAGTCAAGAGCTCCTCCTACGAACAGCTAATTATCGAACAGCACGCACAGGTCGTTGCTAGCGCCCACCGGGTGTCTGTCTGCTATTCGGCAACGCGATTCACTACAGAATGCACAATTCCTTCGTTGTTAGCATCTGCCCTCTGTTTCTAGGAACGGTAACCGACCAAACGTCGACAATACAAAACGTATTGTTGTTTTCTGTTAATGGAAGACTCATAAACCAAAAAAAAAAAAATTAAAACGTTTAAAAACTTTATGTTAAAACAAACTCGGTGGGACTAACTTTCCCGTCCTCTAAAACTTAAGACTACTTAAAACTGCCTACAGGTCAGAAAAGCCTAAGAAGTTTAGATGGCGCTAAAGGTTATTCCGTGCGGGGAAGCCAAACATGCGCTTCAACAGAGTTTGGCCGTACGACGTTTAATGTATTGTGCCAAGTGTTGGATCAGATCTCAGGCCTCCTGTTCCTGCGGAAAGAAAAAAGACGGTATAACATCTAGGTTACCACAAAGCAAAAATTTTGAATCATTTGATAATTTCTTGTTGAGTTTAGTTTCTTTTCGGGAGAATCTCGTGTAGCATTTGCCAGTGAATATTTGATTTCTATTTGTAAATCCGAAAATTTTGAGCGTTTGTATTTTAAGCAAGCAATTTTTTTTGTAGTGTAGTGAAATCATGTACAATTGTTTTACTTTCTAATATGTAAATAAGGATTCCACATGATATGTTTTGGATATTTCACTTTTCCCAACATTATCAATAAATAACATTTTTTTTCAACATTAAAATAGCCAGGTATTATTTTTTAATTAAAACTTAGAATTACACATTTAAATAACTTTTCGTATCCTGTAGTGGTTAAATATCGATTTTTAAAATTAAATAGATCAAATCTTTAAATGGAAGCTTGTTGTCTATATTTTATGGCATGATCCTGTATCCCTATATAATCTAATAACATTATTGTCATCTACGTAGATTTATCGACTCCTTTTGGATAATTTCGTTCTAGCCCCAAAAGGGATTTTTTCCTGTTAGATTTTTTATTGCTACTGATATTCACAGCAATCCTTTTTAAAATATACTTTGGTCAGAATAGATCCTTGCTTACTGTAAGAATTGTTATTTCTTTGTGCACACTTTGCTCTGGCCGTCGACGTCATATAATAGAACTAAAGATACATTTATGCTCGGTCCATGTTATTCAGAAATTTCTGATAGTCAAAGCAGCCAAAGAGAAAACTTTGGAGACCACTTTCATATTTGAACAATGAACACATTTTGGTAAATGTGACAGTTATATTTATGTAAGAAAGTGACTCTGTAATATTTTATATTCAAAAGTTAATCTCCATTTGGTGATTCTCGGCCCTTTGTGCCATCGCTAATCAGTTGTTTTCTAACTACAGCCGCCTCCCTCTGATATAGATGCTCTAGTTTATATTATCAGCTGTGCTGCAATTAAGAAAAGTTGTGCTTAGCTTTATCTGAATTACAAACGGACGAATACAAATTCAAAAAAAAATACTTTGTAGAAAATGGAGGATAACCTTTATTTCTCTTTCAAATAATAGCATCAAAATACTGCGATTGGGATTCCAAAAGATGTGGCATGGACACATTCTTCGTATTCGCATTAACCCTTGATATTATAGAAAAGAGATAAACGTAGACATGTCGTCGTGAAGCTTCCAACTGATATTAACAAGTTAAGGCCACTGTTTGTCTTGTATTTGGTAAAACTGGCAGCCAACCAGTTACTACTCACAATAGCGTGTTTATAAACATTCCCTCAGTAGGTGCTTTTAAGGTACAGTTTAAAATGGATTTAATTACTGTCCTCTGCTTGCTATCTCGTCTTCATTAGTTATCGAGTCTTGTCTCACACAAAACTACTCATAGTGAGGTCAGCTTTTACTGAACCTTGTAAATGAATCTGAACAGCATCAGGGATACTGTTACGCGTGCTCTCCTATGTTTTTGTTTACGTTTATAAAGAAATTTTGGTCTTGCTTCCTTGACTTTGATTGACCATATTCTAGAATCAAAAAATTCTTCAATGAATCTCATCGTTACTGCTAATAAATGACCAATAAATTGTCCGTAACCAAACCAGCTCTTGGTTATTTGTCGGTTGCTACCTCGCACAAACTAAATCATAAACTATTTTTATGTGTTGATGGAGATATATTAAAAATTTCAAGCGCATAAGAAAGTTAATCTTAGTTTTGATTTCTTTTCCGTAATTTGGACCAAAATATTCTCAAATGTGCTTATCTTTACAGTAAGTGGAAAGTCGGAACTAATCTTGTTGTGACGTAAACATGTTGATGAATTCTTTGAGTATACTCCTTAATTTTCCATTGTAAAAAGCAAACAGTTGAGGAAAAAAAATATCCGTTGCCAGTATAGAATAGCAGCTGTCAATTAAAATGATGTACTTTTGCTGAGCGTTGAATTCCTTAGAGAAGGAAAAGAAAGCAGGTGCGCATTACCGGGACATCATTTTCGGTTGTTCTACATCTAGACTTGGCAAACAGCCAGGTCATGACATAAATAACCGTTAATTAGTATTGGAACGTCAACGTTAGAGTCAGGTGAAGTTCCCTTGTTTATCTTGCTAGAAAAATTCTAAAAAAACTAATAGTTGCCGCCCTAGAAAACTCAGCTTTCTCTGCTTGTTATCTCGTCTTGATTAAAACTTTCCCCCCCAGTAATAAAAATTAGAGTTTATTTAAGAACTATTATCTTACCTGCATGCTATACTGATCAAGACAATACAGGAATACTGTGAGATAAATTGTCAAAATTTATTGGTAATGAAACATTTGCGCACAATTCAAAACTGGCCGTTACTTTGATGTAAGGAGTTCGTATTTCTAGATTTATAGACTTGTACAATTCATTTATTAATATCATTATAGCAATAAGTAGTCAGTACCTTTATACTCTAAAGACGCCTTATATTCAAAGTGTATGACCGTCTACATTTCGCACTACAAGACTGCACCTGTATCTCATTCTTTTTCGAAGCAGTTTGGTGCCAGCGCCTTTCACGCCTGATACAGCGCTAGGAGAGTCAGAAGTGCATAGTCGGTATACGAAGTTCAGATGATGAAGTAAACAAGCAGGCCATGGAAGACGCCGTGTATCACCTTGATTGTCCTTTGCGATTATTCTTCCACTAAGGTTCATTGCATTACCGCCCATGAATGAAAACTGATGGCCATGCTTTTGCACAAACGGTAAAACGACAGGTATAATGCCTACATCCAGGTAGCGCTGACCAATAAAATTTCCCATAAAAGAGAATTCAAGTTCGCTTCTGCAGTCATGTGGGACAGCAGTCGAGATTAAACGTTGTCTCCCACCCCGACGTTGGTTTGGTTCACCCAGTCTGAACAACCATCAGCGAAGTGAGAGTGGAGTTTATTCTCTAATGACGAAAGAAGCTATCTTTGGCGGTCAGGGTCCATCGCAGATGAGTAGTCCCAGCCTACTCCAATCTCGCCTTAGATAGGATGCGAAATACTGGACGTCTAGCGTGTAGGTAAAGGTGGAGTCAGTTCCGTGCTTTTTGATCGGAGACAAGGCTCCCCAGACCTGTCGCGATTTGTTGTTGGTGGAAAGTTAGGGTCAGGTCGGGCCAGATAAATGGTGTGAAAGTTGTGACGGTCACTGCTGCTTTGGCACTCCACCAGGTCTTTCGTGAACTGCATCGGCCTCTTGCCAACGTCGGCTGATAACACACCCCCCCCGCCGTTTGAAGCCCGCGTCCGTTTGTATACCTTTGGTCCAAATCCAAGCCGTGTGACTAGGTGTCGCTACTCTTTGAAAAGAGACGCCATAATCTCACAGTTTAGTTGCTTCATTATGTGCACGTTCTTGGCAGGTGTATTTATAATTCGGAAACATTAAAGTGGTTTGATTTTGCGGATATGCGACCTCTATAGGGAAAGATGTACATACAGCATCTGAAGCAAGACGACTGGCACACGAATCAAGCCCCTATGTTGATTAAAAAAACATTTAAAGATAATACGACACTGTCAACAGTCATACAAGATATGTTTATATTGCTTTGTTAGAAAGACAGTGACAATCAACTCTGCAACAAACGATATCGCAAAGGAAACTCTTTGATTACTTTGCTAGTCTACCTATCCAATGATGCTGCTTTGTCAGCTATCTCCACTATATTTACATTTGCATTGGAAAATAAAAGTATGGAGGGGATGTCATTACAAAGGAAGCGTTTTTCTTACTATCCCGAACATTCTGCCACATAAATTGTGTAATTGGTAAAGTTTTAATTTCATGGAAGATTTTGTGTTTTCTGCATTTGTTTATTTAGATTTTTTCTGTAAAAAAAAAGACCGACGATTTTGCTAGAGACAGGAATTCCTCCGTCTCCATTTCATCTGTTGTCTTTATCATCAACGACAAGACAGAAAACTTGAATTAACAAAGCATTTTTCAGAGCGTATAAATAAATTTTGTCAGTTGTTGTTTGTTTTAACTAAGTTTTCTTCTCTTTTCTTACTGCTCCAGGACGTGTCGGTTTTCGTGTCAGTGCAGACCCTGGCTGTCATCTCGGTAGAGCGCTGGTCGGCCATCTGTCACCCGCTGACCTTCAAAGAGACGACGCGACGGGCCTTTGCCATCATCACCTCGATCTGGCTCGTATCTGTAGCAGCTGCCATTCCCAACCTGATATCGATGGGCATCGAGTACGAGTTTTCGCCCAGCATTACCAAACTGCTTATCTCCTGCCTCCCCTGTTGGTCTAAGAAGAAAGAATTCACTTACCAGATCATCAAGACAATCGTCTTCTTTGTGCTTCCGGTATTCTTCATGGGCCTTACATACACGCAGATCGCTCTCTGCCTGTGGAGAAGCACTCGGTCTTCTTCGGTAATCAGTGGTATGTGGACTCTTCAATGAAATAAGTTACTGATCATAAGGGGGAATACATCGATTGACAAAAACCTTATGGCATAAATTCGAAAGTGAACATCCGGAAATACGTACGCATCTTCTAACAATTTAATGGTGGGGTTAGATGCTAAAACAAGTTGTAACTATGTGAGCTAATAAACTGATTTTTTTTAACGGGATATTTTATGGCCAATTTTCACAATTACGTTCGCTACTAATATAACTGACGGACTAAATGTTATAAGCTCTACTAGTTTTGGGAAAAGTCAAACAATTTACTTTTCGCAAAACTTAATGAATATGTATAAGTGGAAAATTCTGGTTCTTTTCTGAGTCAGTTGAGCAACACACTTAAGTCGGTTTCTTTGTGGTCAGCTACACACTTAAGTCGGTTTCCTTGTGGTCAGCTGCACACTTAATGTCGGTTTCCTTGTGGTCAGCTACACACTTAATGACGTTTCTCTTGTGGTTACAGTCGTTGTTCGCCTACCTAATAAAAGTATTAGTTTTAAATTCATAATCCTACCATTAACTCTTGAATAAGTTACGCTACACTCAGAGTATATCTCGCCCTCTTGCATGGAACTCTTCAGGGCTTAAATTCTCTTTTGCGAGAAATTCTATAACTGAGAGCTATTAGTAAATACTATCCATGAAAGACAGTATTTAACTATACTTTGGTGGAATAAAACCCATATATTTACATAAAGAATAGGATAGTTTCCGCATGAAGGAACCCAGACACTGTTCTATTTTCCATTAGCTTTGGTTAAGGAAAAGTCTACATTCATGCACTGATATCTATACGTTAAACAATCGTTACTCCTTTGCAGTTTGAATTATTCACGACGAGTGGTTTTATTATGAACATTAAAGCCAGAAAAATTATTATATTTGAAAAATAAAAAAAATATGTTTTAAAATTTAAAAAAAAAAGATTTGAACCATAACACGCTGTTGTTGTTTTTGTTTTGTTTTTTTTTTTTAGAATCATCGGCCATGGCAGCTCAGATAAAGTCCAGACAGCGAACAGCCAAGATGTTAATAGTGGTGGTAGTGGTGTTCGTGCTCTGCTACCTACCAGTGTTTCTTTTGAACACTTTGAGGTCAGTTCCGCTCAGTGCCCGGCTGCAGTCCACGAGTTTCTGAAGCGCAATATCCCCGATTATAATGGAAGCTATTTACTTTAAAACTGCAAGGTTTCTCTCGCCTAAGTTATAACTGTTAACAACCGTATTGTCGTTGATAGACCGGGTTCTGCCAGAGGAGAGGAAAACACTTAGCGGAAACCAGCCGCTAGAGCTCCAGGTTTCTTTCCATTTACAAGCTACAATGTCGTACGTAACGAGAACAAAACTGCGCGCAAAACTATTTTACTCTTCTCTGCGGGGGAAACTTGAACAGAGATGGAATTTAATCATTTTTAAAAATTATTTTTATATGAAAAAAAAAAAAAACGCCCAGCAGAACTATGTATTGTGTGCAGAGGCGGTTGACGATCCATTGTGCATTTTTTTCACATCCATTTGGCGGCCGAGACTTAAATTTCCAGTTAAGAAAAACTGATTGCAACTGCGACGTTGAGTCTTTGTAGTTAAGCGTAGTTCAAGAGTTAATAATGAAACCATTCCGCCATCAAACCATTTCAGAATACTCGGTTGTTGTTTTCAAATAGGAGAGGTGGTTATTGTGGGTTTTGTTACGCGATTCATCCGCCAGATCTATTTTCTTGACTTTCTGACGGGTTCTTCACATGGCCTTGAGCTGTTTTCTGTTCTCTTTACCTAGAATTTGCGTTACTAACTTTCAAATCGCGATATTATGGATATGTTTATTAACCGCTTATCTGTATTATTCATAACGTCTTTTTTTCCCCTAAATCTTCTTTCAGATACTATAACGTTCTACGTTATTTATCTCTGGATGTGGTGCCACCCCTGGCCCTGACCGCCCATTGGCTGTGCCATTTCAACAGCGCTATTAATCCACTGATATACAACTTCATGAGCGGTAAGTTCCATTGCTCTTTTCTCACATCCATCAAAGGATTTCCTTCTTCCAGAGACTTGGTCCTTCATGTGGCACACAAATTATAGAAAAAATAAAGTGGCGAGGATGCAGCTGCATATATGAAACATGTAAATAATCTCCTAATCTTTGGACGCTCACTATAAGATAATTATGGAAAGCGGATTTAGTAAGTGAACACACAAAACTTACCTATAGTTACAAAAACCAGTTTAAAATATACATCTTTCTATACGTTTGGATTAATAATAAAATGGATTATTTGAAAGAAACAAATTAACTTTCAATGCGATTTCGTTTTTATACTAAGAGAAAGAATTGCTTTTCTTATGTTTTTATTTAAAACGATTTAAATAATAATCGCTTTGTAAGAATGATATTTGTCTTAAATTGTACAAAACTTTAGAAAAGATATCAGGTTGCTATTAGAATCGTAATGCTGGGAATTCGAGAGAATTGTGAGGTGCTGGCACGTATACAGCAGCGGTTGATGTCGAGACTAACCCGGAACACTAGTAAGGCGGGGAGAGCAGTTCTTAGCACCGGAGACAGTGGCCGATACAAAAGTTCCGACCTCATCGGTCGCCCTAGCGAAAAGAGAAAAGACCTCAGGGATACAAGACCGGATTATTTAGCTAAAGACGGACAGCAAAAAAGTCAACAAAACCGCGTTACCTGGCTAGAAACTAACTACAGTTCATCCTTATTTTAGAGACAATACATAAAAGGATAGAAATAATTTTCAAATGAATCTGAATAATAATCTGTATGATTGGTCAGTAGAATAGAATAAAGGAGTTTAATAATATTACAAAAAACAAAACTCATTTAAACTAAATGAATTCTTATCGCTTGAATGACAGTAAATTGGAAAATGTAAATTTTAATGTTATCACCAACACAAATTCCAAATGTGTAGTTACTAAAAGACTATTAGTTGACAGAAGCATTAGATTTTAGTCCCATTATGAAAGTTCGCTAGCATCGTGAAAATGATTTACACATTTTTTCTACGTAAAAGGTGTCGAATTAGAAAGAAAATTAAAACAGTCCAGCATAGATTCGCCCGAGTGTTATAATTTTCTAATATACTGAACGACTTAAAAAAAATTAGATTTTCCAAGTTCGGGCTTCAGACGTTGAAAAGGCAGCCAGAGTTGAGGAATTTAAGATAATTTAACAGTTTGAGCACGTACGGGCAAAAGAAAAATTATACATTGGCAACGAATTTATCACAGTTAGATATCTAAAAAAGAAATTACCTTAGCAACAGAATAATGAATAGGAGAAATTGGTTGCTTACCTCTGGTGATAATGTAAACCGATTTGAAAAATGTATGATACCCTTTTCCTTCGCACAGCTCTGTGTGGACCGTACCGGTTTTATTTGTGACTCCGCGGTGAAAATAAATTACACTAAATTAATCTGTAATTTTAAAAGCCCGACGTCCAAGAACTGAATTCTTCTTGCGGCTCATATTTACGTCAGTTTTGTGCGAAATACTTTAAAAGACATCTCGATTATAGAGATAGGACAACCTTTAATTATAAAAAATTACGTTTGGAAAATTGGAATAAAAACAAGCTTTTTTCCTAATCTTTTAAAAAATAAGAAATCTAAAACTTTATCCTGGTAGAAAGATCACTTTATTGATCTTATAACACTTTCAAGAAAATTTTAACATAAATTTCTAATTTTTCCCAGGAAAAGAAATATATTAGCAATGTTTCACCATTTGCCAGATTTCTGGGTAAGAGCCGAACCCACTCAGAATAAAATAATACCGACGCTTATCAATTAAATCTGACAGGTGCGACGTATTAATATTTCTCATTCAGGTTAGTAGTTACCAGGAATCAGGAAGCTATCATGGCTACTGCGTGGTACCTCTGGAAAATACATTGATTGTATCATTTATTCTACTTAGTAATAATTCTATTGCTCAAATAAGAAAATTTTAATGTCGAACCGTGCTAGATTCTTAACTAATTTGTAATCATGGCCCAGGTGTAGTTAAATGTAGAAAGCCCTAAATGTTTTTTTTTGTTCACTTACTCAAAATTCATTATTATTTTAAAAAATATTTATTAGGTTTCTTCTTAAATGGAAAATTTAAAATTCAAAGATTAATATTTAAACTGTGTAGATGCTTCCAAATGATTAAAAGTTGTAGAAATTCAGATGTGTTGAACTATGATAAATGCAACGTATTCGTTCTTACATAAAATTTCATCTTGCTGGTAATAAACAAGAATTTATACAATAAAACTAAAACATTAGTTTGTTCCTTTATATTATTTTTAATATTAAACTAGCCACTGAGCCTACAAATTGGATAATGGGATAACTCACATAGAACGCAGATTGAGTAATTGCCTCCTAAAAGTCTATAAACTCTAATAAAGATTTAATTAACCCCAGTATTAAAATTAGTTAAGTTGTGAAAAGAAAAAGATCTGATTTAATAATTTCCTTGATTTTTATTCAAAAAGATTTATTTCTTTTTCATATCTGGCATAGAGGGTTATTAAGAGTTGACCGTTATCACGTAAAGAAAGGTCACAACAGGGTATAACATGCTATCTGACTTTACGTGGAACACTTCACCATTCAAGTAAAACAGCGATAGGTGAGCATTTAAATTTTAAATATTAAACCTGTAAATAGTTTTTCGAGCAGAAGGCGTTGGCCACAAGATGCTGCTAGCTTTTATAGTTCGTTTGACCATTTGGAATCCTCATCTGAATAAAAGCCTAGCTTATTTTTGCAGATCTTTAAAGATCATCAAAAAAACATGTTTAATGAGATGTATTCCCACCGTAAAATCGTTCCCTTTGAGTGCACAGATTTGAACTGACTAATCGTGAAGTTGCTGTCAGCTGGACAGATTCAACAGTTGTAGTCTGTCTAGTTTTACATGATAATTTTAAGGTCTTTTTTTTTGCCTGTAGTTGTGTTTCCCCTTTGATCACAATAGAAATCGGAACATCGTTTCTCAGTTCTGTTTGCTGCTTCAGTGCCCTGTTTTTCGCAGCACTTAATGTTTCAAGTGCTTTCAGAAAGAAAGAACATTTTACTAACAAATACGTTATCTTCAGCAGATGAAAGAGAATACAAATGAGTGAACCACCTTAATAAAGTTCGTCCTCTGTAGTTGCCAGTACGTTACGTTAAGATCGACTTCACTAAATCTCTGAAGTAGGAATTTTTCAGGTTATAATCTGATAACTTACAAAATATGTGAAATATTTCTGATCATTTGTGATAGTGAAAAATTTATGACTTGACAGGTTGTGCGCTTTCTGTAGCTATTCTTATCCCTCGGGAGAATAACAAAGTGTTGATTGCAAGAACAATTTTAAAAAAAAAAGGAAAGAAAGATTAAGGAATGTCATTGAATACAGAAGGGAAATAAATGATTAAGAAAATGCTGGACGGAATAATATAACTCCACAATCGCTCTCGATAGGCTTACATACATCATAGTTAAGATAATAGCTTTAGATAGTAACACGCTTACCAATTTGTTTTTCCAAAATAAACCGAAACCGGAAACCTTTGGTTGGTACATTATTTCAGTATTTTTTGAATACTTGGCTGTACTACATTTTTAGCACGAAAAGCTTCTACCTACCTCAGCATTAAACCAACGAGATTTTGTAACATTATCTGGTCAAGGTTTTCCCATATCGGTGTGAGAGGTTCCTTTAGTTCCATCATTTTGACGAGACATTAACCGGTTGCTCTCATCTGATGATTCAGATGACCTTACAAATGTTCGATCGAATTCACATCAGTGCTTTGAAGTAACCAGGAATGAAAGTGAATGCTTTTATTTTCATCCATACTGTGACTACACGAGATGTAGGCAAATGCAGCATCACCTTGGAGAATATGAACATCGAATCTCAGTATGCCTTGTTAGTACCATGACAATGTACCGGACAGAATTTACAATGTATTTTGATAAACATCACAAATTCAAGAAAAAGGTTAAGATCTTCGGAAATCTGTCGATGACTCGGCCATATGCTGAACGGTACGACATCAGGTAACCTGAGATAGCGGGTCCGCCCGGTATGGTGACAGCACATTTATTATTTACCTATCTATATTGTCCATAATGCACTAATCACATCTGAAACACAAACACATTGCTCAGATACATTTATTTATGTAAATTAACAAATTAACACGAGAATGCACTGAATATATATATATATGACTAAAACGAAAGAAATAACCACTAAAATGTAATAAATGTATTGGAAGTTTGTTTTACTTTATTAATTATGTCGAGAAATCTTTTCTATTTTAAATGTTAAGATATTAGTAAAATTTACAGATAAAATATTATTAGTGATGTATTTTCTTGTTTTTTTGTGTTGTAAACTACATTTACTAATATAATACACATCGAATGATTCAAATATAAAATATTTCCCAGTTTTCAATGTTGATAAAGTTTATTTTTCCTGATTGCTTACTAAATACTTTACTTTATGATATAATTTTGTCTTTATTATACCCATCTTAGGCGACATTCAAAGTTATTTTATATTTATCTTTATTAATATCGTGTTTTACACCACATGGGCTAGTTATTAACTAACTATATATTATGCAGATTACAAAACAAGTCTTTTTTACTTTCTCACATACATTCAGCATCTTTTACCCCAATCTGAATTGAAATCAGAAACATTTCTGGTCTTAGATAAGAGTTCCAAATGCATACTTATTTAACTACTTTTGATAAATAACTTTTAAGATGTGAATTAGCCCAGTATTGCAATAAATAGAATGACCATTTAGGATTTTAAAAGTGCGTTTACTTAAAATTGTACAAAGTTTTGTTATCCCATTTGCCACTTTTTGGCTCGGGGAAAAAACAACATCTTTTTCTTTTGAAGAAAATAAGAGAAAAAATCATCTTGAAAGATTAAAATTATTAATTTAATAAAAACGGTGGCATTTACCAGGCTCAGTAAAGATAATCTTTACATGGCATTTACAGGCATGTCTAACAAAAACATACTTTACGTGATATATTCTAAAACATTAAACATGCCTTAGCCCACCAGTCTTCGTTTATAATACTACCCGAATAAATTATAGTCGGGTCTACATGTACAATGTTTGTCGTTCTACAGATCTGTCACCAGAAATGTTACGTCAAATTCATTCTGGATATTCTTGTTTGTAAATAATTCGTGCAATTTCAGGGGTGTTGGGGGAAAATACTCAAATCTGGCATTTCATTTCCGCTTAGAAGAAAGACGGTGACATTCTTGATATTCAACCAAATATAAGTGGGTATACGACTCTTTATTTCTAAAGCTGTCATGGCAACTTTGAAAGTTTATTGAATATATAGAAACACTTCGGCACAGCTCTCTCTTTAGTTGTTTATCAAGGTTGATTAATTCTTTTCTTTTACTTTGAAGACAACACTTCATAAATGTAATGTCATAGAGGTTCTCGTTTGATATTCTAAAATTAAAAACAAACTGTGGTTCACAAAATTCGAAATATGTAATCAAACTTCGCAATTTTATTGAATAAATAAAATATTCATATAACACCGTATTTGGTATTCTCTAGCCAATCGTTATTCTAAATGTGAAGACATTTGAATAAGAAACGAGGAATTTATGGGAGCTATTAAACGATACATACCTTAAAATATTATGCTAGGGAAATTCACTAGAAAAGACAGACATGGTGCCACTAAATCTATACTTCTTCCACATATGTTCACTGTGTCTATTGTACTATAGTGAATATCAACTTATGATTCAAGTGCAACTTTAAAAGCAAAAAAAAAAAAACAGCTTTAAAATATTTGCTTTCAAAGACTCTTTATTATGTAACTCAAAGCTTTTGCAACCATTTTATAAATAAATTCTCGCTTTAATTGACTTTTCACGTTTTTAAACATTAAAGGCAGACTTAATAAGTTGACCACGTTTTCTCCATCTATAAAACAATGAAAAAATCTGCTCTTGTCGACGGTCTCCTTTTCAGTTGGTTTCATAAAATAATGCAGAAATTGGAAAAAGTTGGAAGCAGCAGTTTCATTAGCTCAAGATGTGAAGAGAGAATTCACTCCAAGACTAGGCAGAAAGAAATCTATTCCTTTCACATTAAATACTCTTTAGTTTGCCATTTAAATATTTAGTTGCGATATTTTAAGTAATATTTAATGTCGAAAAGGTTTGTCTCTTGAAAGATAATCTCTGCCGCGATATATCATTCAGTAAATGCTATTGTACGTTTATCACACTAAGTAGGCTTTCTTATTATTATTTCTTGTTGACATATATATATATTCTACGACAAAATTAAACAATTTACAAAAAAGTACAGATTATATAACTGGAATATATGGATGCGTCACCTCTGTATCTTTCCCTTTTAACATTATCTTTGATAACTAATTATTAGTAGCGAAAACTTACTAATAATTTATGCTTGGCTATCTTTTCTTTTATTTTTGATGGTCGGTTCTTGTTGAATTTTTTCTCTTCTAAACGATTTTCTCTTATCAGAAAAGTTTAAACTTCAGTTATTAGTCGTATTTTAAGTTAACTCTCTTCCCGACTCTTTCGTTACTTCTGGTACTATAAATACAAAGCTAGGAAACCTGGCACAACATTCATATTGCTTCTCGACGAGAGAAATTTATAATTTTATTTATCTAATTGGTAAAGATATCAGAGTAGATAATCCGCTTTTAATCATTCTGCTTTGACTTTAGCGAGATAGGTTTGGTGCTCAGGTAATATGGTTGTTTAATTCTGGATAGCGCCAGGTGACGGTTTGCTTTCATTGCAGCACCTGAGTGCTCCAAAGGTATGGGGTAGAAGGAACGTGCTAACGATGCATAATAGTGAGATCTAATAACGCCATTTGGTCTTTAAGTATTTTCTGTCGATGGATAAGGGATTAATATTTCAGTTCGTGGCGCTTACGATTCAGCTGCTCTCTTCTCAATCGTTACGATTTTTCGGGGCGTATTTCCAGTCACAACATCCGCACGGCTACAGCAATCACTGAGCTGAAACCGAGGTGGACGCGAGATGTTTTCGCAGTTTTCCTTCCCCTGGTATATCTCGAAGAAAGTTTCTTGGCTGGTGTCATCACACCACGGCCAAATAGATGCGCTCAATCGCTAAAGATCTGCGTCGTATGAAAACCGACGTCTGCAGTTCCGTTCCTGTCAGTGCCAGCGCGAAATAATGGTTTATAAAAACTCTCTCTCTCGTTCTCTCTCTCTCTTTAAAATTTAAATTAAAAAATATATTTATATACGAAATTTGTCGTTTAAGTAAAATAAATATTAGAAAGAGATAATTATAAAAATTACGAGGTTGTCTTTCATCATTGCATTTCTATCGTTATACCTGATAATCAGAATCCAGATTTCCAAGCCAGGGCGTTAATTGAAAATTAAAATATGGAATCTGAAAATACAAACTCTATCATCCACTGCCAAAATAACGGCTTGGCTCCCCAAAAAGGTCTAAAACCTGGAAATTCTGCCAGGGAAGGATAACCGAAATGTAGTTTGAGTTTTCATCCGAAAAGAATACTCCACCGAAATATTTCCGCTTCCCTTCTCGTCCACATTCTGTTCGCGGCGCTGCAGACTCGTGGTCCAAGGGAGAAGGCACGTCGCTATTCTCGTAAGCAGTGCCCCTTAATGCGGGCAGACAGTCAACAGCTTTACGCCGCGCGTGTTCGTGTTTCTGCAGTCATCCTTTGAGTGAGTACGAGAAATAATCTTGCGGCGGGTACAAAAAAACATTTATTTATGCAAAATCGGAGCAAAAACTTACGACGTGATTGCCTTTTGTAAAATTTCACTTTGCGATTTACTGTGCAGGAATCAACGGCTTATTTATGCCGCATGATAACGTAAAATAAAATTAAAAATACTTTTATTATTACCATTGATATTTTGCAATTGATTTTCGTTTTGTGTTTGTTTTTTTTGGAGAAACAGGTTATTATCTACTTTTCAAAACAAAAAATAGATTACTACTTATGATTGTGTTGTTATAAACCTAACACGACTTTGACATCTTTCTTTTTTAAACTTTCATCCCACCTGTCCAGTATTTCAGGTAACATATGACGTAAGTTATTAGACTTTATTTCCCTGTTACTGATTTTGTTTAAGATTTTTCTGTGGCCCGGTTGGTATTGTACCGAAGCTGCTATGGTTTCTGCGACATTAGTCCGTTGTCTCAACCAACTCTTCCGAAATGTTTAATTTATGGAGACTGAGCTCCGCCGCGAACATAAGGAGCTGAGGAGGAAAAGCTACAAGATCCACACCATACAGTGGACGTCTCGCTACCTCAGAACACAAAGAGCTGGAAACAGTTTTCAAAGTGATGCACACTCAGCATGGCAACAAATAGATAGCCCGGATCTGTACACAAGAAAGGCTTCTCTTTGAATGTCTTTATTGCTATGGCTACAGCAAGCAAAACAATTTAACAGTCACCGTCTCGTGGTGGAACACAGCAAACCTCACTTCCCTTTCAGCAAACGTAAGCTGCTTTGATGATGTTAATTTTGTATTTTTCATGGATTAATAGCTTCTGCAAGCCACATAAAGTTCACCTTCATTTCTGTTCTCGCATTAAAGTCCAGTCAATAAGAAACATTTTTTCCAGGAGGGAAAAAGAGTAAAAAAAGTTACACATCTGTGAGAGGACTTTCAAAATGAAATAATACGAATAGTTTTTTTTTGGCTTTATAATTATTTATTTATTATAACGCATGGCTACTGGTGCACTGCCCTATGAGTGCATACGACATAAATTCATTCTTCCCTTATTTCTTTCAATCTACCACGGTCTCAAGTTAAATATTTAATGCAGCTTCCAATAAATTTCTCGTTATTTTCTCAAGTTGTCCCCCGCAAGCATCAGTTTCTCTGTTTAATCGTATAACACAATCAATCAAGTTACAGCAGTTGGAACTTTAATCAGATGATTAATTAATCGTTAAACTGAAACAGTATTAACTATTTACTAATTAAAAAAGACAAAGAGAGAAATAAAAAGAAAAATGAGAGAGAGAGAGATAAATGACGTCATTACAAAGAGAGAAAGAGAGAGATGACGTTAGTATATATAGAGAGAGATGACGTTAGTATATAGAGAGAGATGACGTTAGTATATATAGAGAGAGATGACGTTAGTATATAGAGAGAGATGACGTTAGTATATATATATATATATAATATATATAAGAGAGAGAGAGAGAGCTGACATAAGTAGACACGAAAAGGTCATTGTAGTAAAACAATAAGTACATGGTAACAAGCTAAAGGGCCGTGGGAAGACCGGTTTTCCGACAACCACATCACGAACTGTGTATTACCAGAGCAAATGAATAAACATTGGAAGAGGTGAATAGTTGGTAATGGGACGTTTGTAGAAACCAAGAGTCAGGGGTCTGTATATCCGGCTGTCGACTGTCAACAGGTCAAGTGAACCCATAAGACAATCATTTATGTGGATTTTGAACGTTTAACGTCGACGTAACCGAAACTCATACACTGAAGAGAACCGTGAAAACTGAACCCTGAACGTGGCACACATTATCACCACAACAAGGGCCACAGCTGAAGAGCGGCGAGAAGTAAACCATTTTTCACCCATCTAATATCAGTCGTCAACTGCAAGGGTCAGTGAAGATGCTATCACGATATCCTATCTTTACGAAAGGTGAATTATTTCTACGACTATTTTTTTTTCAATTCTCAAACAGTGGTGCCATCCAACACAGAAATGTCCAATGAACCTCTGCCAGGAAAACATATGGCTGTCATGATGTACAGTGTGGTTTGGACTACTGGACAATACAGCTGGTGATCTGCAAAGGATTCGCAACTTCTCCCCGATCCGTCAGTGGTATCCGAGAGAGTTATATCGCTTGTCTTTCTAAAGCCTGTGGGCTATCATCGACCTATCTCTGCTGAAGTGTCCTCGTAAATACACTTTCTTGTACTCCATAAAAACGATTCTCTGCCATGAAAGGGGTGCAATCTACAGACTAGGTCTGTTGATCTCATCTTCACAATGTACCAGGGTGTTTCTGACTTGCATAAGGCAGAGAGCTACATCAGTAAGTATTGACCTCACACATAGTAAGGCACAGAGAGAAACAAAACTGATATTTTTTTAACACATTGTATTTATACCATTCTTTCTTCTGTAAAAAAAAAAAATACCAAGCACGTGACAACAAAAAATTTTTCACGTGTAGAGTGCTTTCTGTTAATAAGGTAATTTTTGAAATTTAAGAAATTTCAAATTATTGAGAGTGATGTATATAATTAAGAGACAATTATGGAGCACTTGATAAACCTAAAACTGCCGGATGTCCTGAAGAAAATACTGGGCTTAAGATTTATGTCCAAAAATTCAATGCATTTTATAATGGGGCACAATGAGACAGATAACTCACTACGCATTTGAAGTAAACTACAATGGAATTGATATCTGTTAATAGCAAAGTAGAAAAAGAAACTTTTTAAACCATATTTATGTTAAATAAGTTTCAAACAGTTAAATTCACTCAGGTTTAAAACAGGACTATCTATATAGTAGTTTACGTATTAGTGTACAAAACAAGATGCATCATACATTTACTGGATACAAAATGTCAATAATTTTTAGCTGAAAACTGGTTTTATGTTATCCACACTCTGTCTCAAAGTACTCAATCGGGCTTGTCACTCTGCCCTGTTGTTCATATTCTTAGCTTCATCTGTGCTACCATTACAAAAATATAACTGTAGTCTAACATGAAGCAAGTTATGGTAATTCGTTGTGTGTTGTTACAGTAGATAAGTTCAATTAATAAGCGTGATATAAGCAAAAACAACTTTTCTCTCATCGCGCCTCTTTCTTCCCTATATACTAATTATTGTATTATAATTATCTTGAAATTGTTTAGTTATTCGTAAAAAATAAACTTTAATTAATTTAAATTCATTTTTTTTATTGTTTTCATTTTGTTTTTTTTTATTTACAAAAGGGTCAGAAACTTTTTCTGCCTACTACGGTAAGGGAGAAAATTCACTGAAGAAGCAGCAGATGTTTTATATCGTATTTTTATCATAATTAAAAAAGACTGGAAGCGATATACTTTCATTTTAACAAAATCAAAAATTCAATATAGCGGTAAAAAAAATTAAATTTACAAGAACAGCAAATAGAATATTTCGAACTTTGTCTTCAACTGAAGATATTTCAACTCAGGTGCAAAATACAAAACAAAAATCCCCGCCAACACGATGGTGCCAAGGAAAAAGATACGAAGCAAAGGAATATTATTTTCATTTAAACAAGATTCAGATTTGTCTTAAATAAGGATTCATGGATTTTCAGTTTGAAATCCCATCGAGATGTGGTCAGTATCTTGGCAACACGAGAAACGAATTTATGGTTTAAATTAGGAGAAATCTGGTTTAAAAGGACCGAGTCCACTCTGCAACCCGATATTCTCTGGCACTCAGCGTGTGGCCTTTCCAATGCAGGCGGCCCGACACGACCGACGTTGGACAAGGTAGACAACATGCGAACTTTTCCGAAGAGAAATACGTTTCTCATAATGGCAGCAGGGAGCCAATTCTTTAAGTGTTGAAAATTTAAATTAAAATTTTTTTTAAAAAATAAGATGCGTTAAAGGATAAAATATAGTTAAAGAATTCTTTCAATGAAGCAAACGAAAACCCCAAAATGGAATTTTTAATTGAATAACTTATTTCTCAACATTTTGTCTAAATGCAGCTTTGCAAAAACGTTTTTGCAGATTGTGAGAACACTTAAAGATGAATACATTTGAAGAGTTCACTGAAAACATAACAAACCCTAAGAATCTGGTACCATTACCAAATCAACAACATTCTGCGGCAAGGCTACTTACTTTACGGATTAAGAGTGATGCTTTTATAAGCAGACTGAGGAAATGGCATAGGACTTTGAACAGTTAGTTGGCTGTTTTGCCATCAATTTCCATACCAAAAACATGGTTCCGTTTAGTGGTTTCATTGGACAACTCGAATGTGGTTTTTAGAACGTTTATATGAAGCATAGGCCCATCCATCAAATTCGCCGCGGAACTGAAGACTGCCAATAAGTTGCTATTTTTCGACGTGTGAACCTCCAAGAGAGTCAGATAACTAAATTATAAGTGTGAACATAGAAAGCAACACATCCCAGACACTGTCTTCATTTCGTACCTGACGATCAACAAGGATGAAGATAGGAATAATCACCAGATGTCCAACGTCCAGGTCCGGTAACATATGTTAGCCATCGATGTTATGCATGCAATAAAAGAAAACACCTCATATGGCACAGTCACATCTAATTACATTTGCGTCTAAATATTGGTATTTCTTACTGGTGTCGGACCATCTTCGTCAAGGAAGTCTACGAATGCTATCCTTGCAAAATCAAACAACTATCGGGAATTATCCTGACGAAGACGGCAGGAATAGTTCGCCGAAAAGTCGAAAATTTTATAACAACAGTGGTAATGATAAAAAAGCTCGAAAAAATTTACATGAAAGAAGATTGTATAAATTTCTAATAACGTTTATTTCCACCGTCGATGCCTCATTTAATCAATCTATACTATACTTACGAAGAATAGCTCAGATTTTTTGCTTATAGCTTTGTCGAAGTAGATGCATATAAATTTTAAAAAAAATTGTTTATCTGTCAAATCTTACCATTCCCTTCTCTTCATTGCGCGCGAGCACTAGCTTCAGGATACATATATACTACGTGGGTAAGTGCCCTTGCAGCTTAATTATTTTGAGCTAATCTCGAAAGCCATCCAACTGCTGTAACTTTCCTGCAGCGAGTAAAAAGCCAAAGTAGACCGCCTCCTCTATGGGAATAAATTCACTCCATCTCATGATTTAAAAGAAAAATTCAGAAAAAATTTTTCTTCGTTCAGTTGTAGTAAGTAGACGGGTATTGAAGTCACTGATGACGCATGTTTTCTTTCGAAATTCATCTTATTAAAACCTAAATTAAATAGCTTAGTTTATTCCAAGTGATTGTATTATATATGTTTCAAGATTCTTTCAACTTGTTTCTGCTTTTGGTTGACTTTTTTGAGGTTTGAAGATTGGATCTAAACCTCCCGGGTCACCTGATAGAGTTAGCGACTTATTGACCTCTCACTATTTGTCTGTTTGTGTCTTGAGTGAATCTTTATATATAATATAAAAAGATGCAATAATTTTCATCAAATTTTAATAAAACGAAATTAGAACTTATTTATTACTCTTATCTCATGTTCGTGAAGTGCATTAACCCTTTTCCACGCGGCGATCCACGGTAATTGTTATCGAAAGAAAAACTAATCACACCTGCAGACTTTGGGTTATCATGTACATTTACTTCATTTATTGTTAATGAAATGATTAACGATCTTCTTTTTCTTAAAAAAAAGTTCTTTAATGTAACAACTTTGTTCTGTAAATTCATCAAGCAAATATCATTTTCCTAAACACTGGAAAGTCTGTGACCATTATATTTATTCGCTTATCTATTTTTATTCCAAACCCTGTCTCTGACTTCTAGATTCTAGCCTTTAGTTAATCAGTCCCGCATCTTCATCTTCTCTACCAGAGGAAATTAACCACTATTCCCAGTTCGACGTTCAAACCACCCTAACTTAACCGCAAGAATGGAAATTAATGTGGCTGTAAAAAATGTATTACTGCAACCAGCCGAGAAAATATCACATCACTTTTTTGCCCTTATTAGAGAAAACTAAAAATCGAACTGGACAATAACAAACCTTCTCTGGAAACCCATCAAAGGAGAAGAGGGTTCTTGGAATGTTTTTACCCCCAATCAATCAAACTGTTTGACAGTGTGTGTATTACGAGACACGGGCGAATAAGCAAATGTCTCTGTAAAATTAGCCATGGGTATAAAACGTCACCACACTTTAAGTTTAGCGTATATCATGAGTAAATTTATCGCATTGCAGATACGCTCGGATTTGCTTTTCTTAATTAAGTGTCTTACTTCTGGGAATTACTTCATGGTTATCGTTCTCACGCTCAAGGAGGCTAAATATCGGCATGACATTCTTAAAACTAGACAAGTTTTATGCGTCTGACATTTTCTAAAATTTATTTTTTAAAATGTAGTAGCGACCGTAATTACGAGAACTATTCTTAGAGGGAAAATACGACAGAAATAACAGTTAACACGTTTCATTGTTATGAAGAAACAAAAAGCGCCCGTTGCACTTCTTCCGAAGATTATCTTCTGCTATTATTATTTTTCTGTTCACTGGTCTTTACAAGTAGAGACTGCGTTGACCAGCGAGCGTAGGGTCTCAGCTGTCCGCTGGGAAGGAAATTTCTACTATAAATCTTCATTTTTAATGTGAAAGGAAGCTCATACAACCAATTGGTGAAGAAGAGCGAAAAGATACCATGACAAGAAAGATAATGGAAAACGAAGCCGACCAAGGATAAATACAACTTTCACAAATTTGGCAGACTTCTTGGCCGTGTTTATACGACGCCAAACTATTACCTTTAGAGTCCTTGCTTGAGAATTAAAAGGAACGGACATTTCTTTTCCTTAAATGTGTGATGGATGGTTTATTTATGACTAATAAGTACCAACAGATTCTCAGTCATTTCTAGTCTAGTTTCCTCGAGGTTCAAATGTTTTTTTTTTTTTTGTTTCGTTGTTCTATGACCTATTTTGGTTTCGCTTCTCTGTTGATTTTCTTTTTCGTTATTATCTTCCTTAACCCTCTGTATACCACCTGGCATGCAGTTATGCCCCCACTACTACTCATATCTGTATAACTCTGCACAGATTGGACGGCATCATTCTTATTAATATAACTTTAACATCAAATCTCCGACTTTACTTGTTTGGATTATGTCTATATTTGACTAGCTATACAAATATTAATTATTGCTTATAGGCTGAAGTGCATATGAACCGCAGGTGTTATAAGTGAGGTAAAAGTTGATGTGGCATACAGCGAAGTTTATATCAGCCTTTAATTACAACTCCCACAATGCAACTCTACGGAATCAGGGAAACCGTTGAGCTATCAAAGGAAATGGCAAACGTTGATCGCAGAAAATCCGTCCAGAGATTCTAGCGCAGATTGTGGACGCTGCAACTGCGGTGATGTTTTCCTCTTAGAAATCAGTGAAATATGGGTTGTGCCTAGATTTTGTTCGAGGGAAGCGCTGCAAGAGTGTTTTCCTGAATTCGCTCGAAAGAAGTTTTATTAGGCTCGCAGACAAACCCAGCAGGATATAGTTGGTCGAGTATGTGCCGTAGCTACAGCTACCGGTGGTGATATATTTGCCACTTGTAGAAGTTTATATCATCATTGGCGACCCAGCTTTGAAATTCCATCACATTTGCATTGAAAGAAATGTTCACGGGGATTTTTGTAAGAATTTCATTTGAGTAATAAGAGGTGATAGAGTTAAAATAATGTCCGCTCAAAAATCGTGCAGATACTGAAATGGTATCAAAGTAGCCCAATATCAGTGGGTGTATAAACTGAACTGACTCCGACAGACTTGAGGCCAAATCACCAGGGATTCATTAAATTAGTCGAAACACCCAACTTTGCCAACCCTATTTTTTACATAGCATTTATCTTTCAAAACCACTGTAAGCAGACATTCTTCTCAAACGACAGGTTTGGTATTTTTTTTCTCTCTCTCTCCCAATGAAAGTTTTATTTATACTTAAAGTAAAATCAAAATTTCTGTGATTCGTTCCTTTTTATCTACTGAAGAGATGTTGCATGTTTGTTCAGGTAAACGGGTAAGCAAAGGTTAATTTAGTGCCACAATACTATTAGACAGGTGAATGTTTAGCTCATTAGGACTCTGCAAAACAAAAAAACAAAAGAGACTGCAGAACTTTTTTTATAATTTCATACGTTAAAAAAAGACGGGCGCCAATAGTAAACATTGTTATCTTCCATTGTCTAGTATATAATACCACTTTAGTTATCATCGGCTGCAGATGCTGAGAAGAGGAGGCCGCGTCTCCAGTTGGCGACTATTTATCA
The DNA here is from genome assembly GCA_018389105.1 of Nautilus pompilius. NCBI lineage: Eukaryota > Metazoa > Mollusca > Cephalopoda > Nautilida > Nautilidae > Nautilus > Nautilus pompilius. Next base: position 844,097 of record JACATO010001426.1, read on the forward strand.
AGATGCTCTATGTCTGAGATGGTGTCGCCTTGAATTTCGTTGAGAAACTTCGGCTGGCGTCGACAGGTGAGGCAGAGAAGCTGACGGGTTCAAGTTAAGACGAGATAGAGGCGGGAAGGGGGGGCAGAAAAAAATTCTTTGCATTAAATAAAACAAAATGCTTTCTTTTTAAAATTATTTTGGACAGACGATGAGTTTAAAATAGAACAACTATTAGGCATTAGATACAAACTCTGTTTTATTCAATAAAAGTACGCTGCACGAAGAAAAATAGTCGTTTTGTTTAGGATGACTGACAAAGAATCGAAGAACGTTTTTTTGTGTGTGTGCATTTGCGTGACATGATGCATGAGAGATAGTAAAAGCCATGTTAAGATGGTTTAACGACTTTAATGCAATTTTATTTAAAAAGTAAAGTTGATATTTTCTCCAGTGTGATACATCATGTTTTGAGCTTGAAGTAAACCTTATGAAGCAGATCATTTCAAAATTTCAAATATAGAAAATGTCACCGGTTACCTCATTTTAGACATTTACGAGGAAATAAACATACATTTTTATTCGAGTCAGTTCGAGAAATTTAAGAAAAGTTTAGTTTCCGGATGGATTCCGGATGGTGAGAAGTAGTCCTGTCAAGAGGAACAAAAACAGAGAACCCCAGATGGGACGATAGGTGTTGCACAGCTAAGTGTGTATCTCGTAGTCACTATTTGCGTTATCCAGCTGCCGACACCGGAAGACACTATAAGCATAAGTTGGAGATCGGAAAGTCTTTTATTCGGCATCTCTCTGGGGATTTCTTAAAGTTCTGCTTGCCACATTTCGTTCATTCGTGATAACTCTACGCTCATGTAACGTTCTATAAATTACGAAGTTTCCCCTCCAGCCTGGTCCTCCGTCTGCTAAATCAAAACCTTCTGGTTTTTTTTAAAACCTTTTAATTGGCACCTGTCGATGTGAAACCAGGACCGGCAGAATTATGAGTCTTGAACCTTTTGTGATCACGCAAGCGGAAAACCTGTCGTTTTCTAATTGAAATTTCTTTGTAAGAAACAAACAAGAAAAATATCGAAAAAAAATTATCAAAAGCTTAAAATAACTTCATTATTCATTTTTGCTTTTTTTTTCAATCACAGTCAGTACAAAAATATCCTGTTAAAAATTAGTACAAAATCCTTAGGCACCTAATAAGCTGACAATTCTAATTCTTGCGTGAAACTGCATTTTAATAACAAATAATTAGGATATTCTTAGAATTAATTTTGGTATTTCTCTCTGATCAGCTGTCGTTTAATTTTTAGTAGTTTTAATATCTCCATTTTCACTTTTAAGAGATTCCGTAATCTGACGGAGGAGGTCGGGTGCCTGCGGGTCAAAAGTCAGTGCCATCCAGTTCACTTCGCCTCTCAAAAATTTCCTTCTTAATCAAGTTGCCTGTTTTGTCTTTTATCTGCTCTTTGTGCTTCTCTGTTGATATAAGCAGATATTTTTACTTCCGCTCCTCATATCATATTCTCCTTCTTGTACTTGATAATACATTTTATTTGTCTTTCCACAACACCTCATTTTTAATTCTTATGTAAATTATCGGGAGATGGAATCTCTACGTATCTGCTTAATTTACTAACAGGTCCTTTTCAGAAACTCTTTTCTTGCTTTTCAAACACCGTGATGCAGTTGGTACTGCGACAGCTATACCAACAGCATTACTTTTACAGTCTAGCTGCTGTTGGACTGCAAACGATCAACTTGCTTCTTATTTATCCTATCATCTTGTGCTTTCCGGGTGTCTTACCACTTCTCACGTCCTAAAATGAACCACAGAGAGCGGGTACTTTTAACTTTCTGTCCACAAGCGGCTGAGATTCTCCAATTCCTACGACAATCGTATTCCCATTTCTGATCCATTTGTAAAGATTATTTTAATTACACCAACATAAAAGTAACAGAACGTTGAAATTTTACAGTTGAATTTGGAAATGTAAAACAGAAAAAATGCAATTAAAATTTTTATACCCTAATATTATTCTTAGTAGAGACAACAAAAAGAGATCAGATAAACAGACAAACAATTTTAAAAAACATAAATGGGATATTTCTGTTCGTTTAAACTAAATTCCATTCGCAGACATTTTAAGTCAGTAATCTGTTATTTTGTGTTTTGAACTTATTAATTACTGTTTCAAACTTATTAGCGGAATTTTATTTTACAAATCGAAACGCTTTTCTTTTGTAGACTAATATTAGAATTTATAAAAACCACTTTCAATTAAGTTTTATCTAATTTGAGCACAGATTCGAACCGTTTAGAACGAAAGAAGTGGACAGCTGAGAAATTAACTACACTCAGAGAAAAATTAGTTACTTTTTGCCAGTAGCTCTAGGGATGAAGATATTTCGTTAAGTACAAGACAGATCACAGATTAGTGACTGGTTGAACTGGTATGTTAGGAATGAATTTTTTACTGTCCAGCTGTCGATACAGTTTACATAACGTAGGAAACGACTTGTGCAGGACTCGGTTGAAAGTGATCCAAAACTAACTCTGCTAATTGCAGTTATTTCATTAAAAATGAATATTCATGGCCGTCCCGTTTCTGTGGATCGACGTTCGGCTCTTGCAGGCTGCTTCAAAGTGTGGCTGCTTGGTTTTTAAATCAAATCTTTTTTTTTTAATTTGTATTAAATCCATCAGTTGTGAAAATTTTTGATATTCGTCTACTAACATTATGACAGTATTTTTTTTATGAAACATCGTTCATTTTACCGCTATGAAAGCGCGTGAGATATAACACCAGGTGACTTTACCTCTGTCTGTGTGTGTGTGTGGAGGGTTGCTGTTTTAGCTCCTGCCAGCACTATAAACGAACTTACGTTCCCAGGTATTCGCATGTAATTTGGGGATGATCATTTCCTATTACGAGGGGCGACTGTTATTATTATTATTATTATTATTATTATTATTATTATTATTATTATTATTATTAATTATTATTTATTACAAAGTACGGTGTCTTTTACATTGCGGCAAAAGATGAGGACTTGGAGAGAGAGAGGATTAGGCTGGAATGTTTGGACACGCCTCATCTTTCAGTTCACTATGGCAACAGTTCCCGTAGCTTGCTACAACTCGTCGCGGATATCAAAGAGATGCCGACGATGACAAGGTTGGGTCTTGGGATTCTTTGCGCGACAAGTTTATAATGATAGACGGATAATTATAACTTCATAAGTGGATGACTGATTTCTTATTCACAGACTGGTAAACCGGCTTTAGACCGTCCAGTTAGAAAAACACAAAAATGATGGCAAATTCCATCATTCAGTCAAGCAAGAATGTGAAATATTTTTCTGTCAGTAAAACTATTCGCTGGAAAATCTGGCCAGTCTGTTTTTATTTTTCAAACGATGCATTCCAGAAACGTTTCTCGGATTTTGGAGATGCTTATTCGTTTGTATGTACCTCGGCTTTAGAATTCTCCGAAAACAAAGGTAACACATGGGTAATGAAATAAGGGCGGCGTGCGTTATAAATCAGCCAAAGCATCCGAGAATGTAGGCGTCCACGAACAGCTGTTCTTTATCCTCTACGTAATAAAATGCAAATAATCCCTTCCGTTTATTTTATATATATATTTTTTTTTTTCTCATTTATTTATTTGTTGTGGTGCCCGTAAATCAGTGTAGGCTTAGTACCTGCCATAAGCTCGGTCTACACCGGGTCACGATTAGGTACGGCCATCGGCAAAAACACCCGCCTCGTACAAGAAAACGGTCTCCATATTGTCGCTGGATATTCCACTATGCATATTTTTCTATTTCTATGACGTATAGAGAGAATTGTTTGCAGACGGTATCCCGAATTCATTTTCGCTTTATCATTCTGTTTGCGCAGGTCAGGCACGTTCCGATCCGAACGTCAGCCTAAGCACTCAAGAAGCCATCGTTTAATTGTATCCTTAAGGGTTTGGAATACTGCACCCCCCCTCGTTTATGTTGCACCGGTTTATCTTCCTCTATGTAAAACGATTGTAAACGTCACTGAGTCCATCAGTGCGATCAGTCAGCACTCACCGGCCGTTCGTCGTGATGAATATGTCTTCTCTCATCTCCCTAACAAAGAAAAGAAATATATATATATATAATAATAAACTGTAAACATATATCTCTTTAAAAACTGTATTCTGATTTCATTTGGCGTTTAACGAAACAACTGAGTTTATTATTATTTTTTTTTGCAGTTAATTTACGATGGTAAAATTAAATTTAGAAAGGCTGCTATTGTTACGACTTTCGCTTTCCAGGAATGCTCCACAAGACTGATTTTGTTTCCCCATGAAAAATTGTGATATAGAAGTGTGGTACAGATTAAATTATAAATATATTTGTCACAGTACTTCTTAAAAATGGTAAATATACTTAGTGCAATAAGGACAAATTTGAAAAAATGTATAGGTAAATATTTAATTTGATTTAATTTAAAGGGCTTGTGAAATGAAGTTGTCTAAGATTGCATTTATATCAAGAATGCTATAGTCTTTAGAGTAGGCTAAAAGTTAAATTTATCGTCATTATGTTAATATTATTGGCTTTAAAAAACTGATTAAAGCTTATTCAGGTTAATACCATGAAAATGAGAAGTACCGGCCTGGCTGGAAAGTATAGTTCAGATCTATGTCGAGATTGATTCATCTGCTTCATTTGGAAATGTGTTAGAGATAATTAGAGATAAGTGTTTGAGAAAAATGAAATGATTTTAGCTAAACTAATGGTAACTAAGCAAAAATTTTCACAAGTAATGGACTTTGTTATTCTTTCTTTGCTTGGTACAGGTTAGGAAAGTAAATCGGGTAAACGGAACTGAAACCATCCTGCTACACGTATTCAGAGTACTTGAGTCTACTCATTTTATTCAGTTTTAGCAGCATCGAATTTATTAACTCTTATTAATACGTCAAAACTACAAAAAATGGAGTACAATACAAGTTTTATCATTGCGAGTTATTATTCATTTATTTGGTTTCTGTACTTTAATTGCTACATCGCCTGAGTAATGATAATAAACGAAGATATTTAAGTTTGCCAATGAACATGTAAACTAGACCAAAAATAAAACTAGAGCCAAAGATGGTGGACTGAAGAGTAAAAGATTTAGCTATTCTGTAGAACGTAAATCGATGTAGAGAAAAGGAATGATTTCTAAAGAAACTTTCTGGTACCAACAGTAAACATGGGATAGAAAGGTCGGTGGCCATTGCATCCTTGGGGATTTCAAGAAAGTCAGTGGTATAATAGGGTTATGTAATCGGCGCCTTTTGTGGCTTTTCTGGGAGTAATTGCCTTATTCATTGTTCGTTTGGCGTGGTCCTCCAAAGTGAACGAACAAAAGGCCTCTTATTCTTACCGGTAGAAAAGCAGGAGCATAAAACGTTCGCAAAACTAGTTCCAAGCATTCAAAAATTCCAAAGAAAAACGACGAAAATCTTTTACGTCCTACAAATGGTTCGACCGTCATAAATCCCAAATGGCCTGAACAAATTTGCAATTTACCTACGAGTATATAAGGTAAAGCCTCCTTAAATACTCTTCGAATTTCCACGCGTTAGAAGTGAGAAAGGTTTTTCTGAGATTCTCCGTAAATGCATACATAGACAGCTGTGTGTCTGATTAAGGAAATGGTAACTGAGAACACACAAAACATTATACAAACTGCAATATCCTAAACTACCACATGAACGGAAGATTAAAACAGTTTTAAAAAACATCTAGTTCTACAGTTACCATAATTTACAAGGCAATAATATTATTTTTTCAAAGAACTAATAAAAACTATACACGTGAGACCGACACCCAGATTGTTCCTGCAAAAAAGTTATGTATTAACTTTCAAACTTTTGCAATATTAAACCACTTAAAAATAACTTTTAAAAAATTTTTTTTCTGGCTTTTAGACAGAGAACCAACTAAAACCATTAGCACCTTGATTAACACCGGAAGCTTCGCTTTTTTTTTACCTGATTCAAACAAGGGTATACTTGTTCGACTAGAATTAAGAAATCGATGGTGGAATCGGAAAGCTCAGACACTCTGCCGCCTTGTCAGAGCATACCGTTCCATTTTATCGTGAAAGTAAAAGTAAAAATAATATGAGTGTACCACAAAATTGCCTCCTTTGCGCCTTTCTAAAGTTACTGTTTTCAGTCATATCTTGGCATCATTTTGTAGTGGAAGACTCCTTTCACCATAAATATCACAGACAATTTTAAAGCGCTATTAGCAGAAATCTATAAAAAGTTTCTTGTTTCATTTAAAGAATTTTTTTGTTTTGTTTCTATTTTTGCACGTAAACTTATTTATAAGCAAACTCTGAAATTTGGTGGCATCACGATCGACGAATCTTGAGTTTATGCACATGCAAGATGCCAAAGGATTTCGAGTTTACTGAGTAAAGAATCTAACGGAGCTCTTCGGATTAAAGGTAAGAAGAAACGGGAATGGCTGGCGAAGATCTACGCTTCTATCACAAATCCCACGATATTGGCGAGACAACGCATCTTGTCTCACCCATTTTTGCATTGTCTGGCTTCTGTGGTGTTAAGTAACTATATTCCTACTAGTTTATTGTTTCCGGTTTTGTTTCTTATTTTGATTGATAACATAAACTTGCAAATTTCACTTTTAAAGAAAAAAATATCGTGGGATAAAATCGTCGTCTTTCTGTGAATTCTATCTATGAAATGAAAAAAATATATAAGCACAGATCCGCAGAATTATCTCGCCTTCTCAATGATAGAATTGCAGTAAACTTTAGATTAAGGAGACACGAATCGACAGATATTCGATAACTTAATCTCTTACCTGGGTAATAGTTTATCCGCGTCGTGGTGCAGTACCCACCTACAGGGAAATATATAAAACTTTGCATTTTTGATTTATAGAGTTTTTTTTTTTTTTTAGCTTGGTTTTCCCTGTCGGCCTCAAACTACTAAACATATTGAACTGATCCTTACACGCGCCGAAACAGACAGCCGCTCATCTACTGGGGGCAAATCTCCGATGGTTCCCATTTAGACATTTATCACATCTTTCGAATGCACACCACTTCGAGGTAACTCTCCAAAATCATCATTTATGTCTGCTGATGTAATATTAGCATCGTCATTCCTCGACTTATCAGCCGGTTTAATATTAAAGTTTTGACTCATTCGTCTTTTCTAATCAGGATTTAAGCTTTAAAATAAACGAAAATAAATTAACACCTTAATAAGTTTCATAACTTTCACACATCACGTGAAGTCCTTGGTATCATAAGACGCGCATGCGTGATTACTGTCAGTAGAAGTCAGGTTCTCCAGTTATTTACAAGTATAATTCAAGTTTTTCTCATTCATTCTTTTAAGTATTTTTTTTAAACATCGAACTATTTCTTTAATACCTCAAGAAATTCTTCCACGCTACTTTACCCTCACTTTGTTGGTTTCTGAAAACCACGGCACTCGTATAAAGTTGACACACATTCTTACGGTACAGAAGATCCACTAAGACTCCTGCGAGGCCGTTGCATCTGACAAACTATTCTGCTGCGTCGGTGACCAGTTTGTGTAAACTCTCTCAAAAGAGGGTAAAATGGTTTACTTGTAGCCAAGTCATTAATTTAGAAAAGCAAATATAAAAAAAAAAAAAAAAATTATAGCTGGATAGGTCCTCTGAAACTGCAAGGTTTATCAAAGGAAGTGAAGAAATTTGTAGAAAAACCAGCGATCTTAAGTTCCAACGCCTGGACCTTACTACTTTTGCTATGATGACGTTCAAGGAAATCGCGGATGCGTATCGAGGCTGCTGCTCCCATAAATCGATAGATGCTTTGGCGTTAAGCATAGCAGATTTAAATATCTGCTTTAAAAAATGCGAACTTACTAGGCCTGAACTCAAGACAGTGGAATCACAAAAATTATGCTTCATGAAGTTGCCGGTCATGTCCCTTTTAGTTGATAATAATATCTGAAAAACATTAAGGAAATCACGGAAACAAATAGAGCTCCTATATTTTTGCCTTCGAAAACCATAAAATTTTTTTTAAAAAATAGGTTTTACTTATATTCTCGTTCAACACAGACCAAAAGACGAAGTTCTGACAGCTTACTTTTCTAAATATCCTCTTTCATCACGTCTACAAAATGATGTATGTTTGGATGCCTTGGATGGGTGCAGGAGGTACACACATAGGCAGTAGATGGATTCGTGAAGACACCCTTTTTTAACACTAATATTTTAGAATTTAAGGAAGTTTTTTTTTAACTTTTAATTAATTTATATAATTCTTCCGACTTACATCAGTTCAGACATTTAGTATTACATTCCGAGGATGTCCGACCATTCGCCAAATCTCTAGCGATTGGCTCTAGCTCTCAGATGCACTGACCGAGGTTTATAGGTCAGTGCTGCTCACATCTCACTCATCAGGTACATGCAACGCAGGCGCAGATATGCAATCTAGAGCTTTCTGTGTAAGTGCTGACAGCCGACGACGCGTTAGAGCGTCCGCCAGCCAAATAATAGATTATCTGTATCAAGATTACATTTTAAAATCAAACCTTATGCGTCTTGGCAACCAGATCCCGAAGCTTTCTCTATTAAAGGCTTTTCGTCAAAACGAGAAAAAAAAAATTATCGTCTTTGTTCTTTTATTAAACTACGATTAACCCTTTACAGGAATCGGCTGGATGAAGCAGGAAGCATTTTTTTATTATTATTATTATGAATTCCTAGAACCGTCCTGCTCGACTCAGTTTTCTTATTCAAAACTTCTTCAGTGTCCAGTACAAGTGTCCATTCCTGTACGGTGGACTCCACGGCCGACGCCTCTACCGCATCAGCCAGAGACGCGCCATCCCTTGGAAAAGGGACAAAGCTTAACAGCCTGCGAAAGTCTAAAGCACAAAGGCATCAGATCTGGAACTGTTGCCATTAATATACAGCCAAGATTTAATCAACCGAAAAGTGGTACCGTACACCTAAAAGTGCTCAATTGTTTCACTTCCCTTTTATTTTTTTTTACAGAGTCTAGGAAGCGATACCATTTTAGCTCTGGCATCGCTATTTTCCTCATTGTAGAAGACACCTTAAAATTAAACGTTTCTTAGCGACACCAGCAGCGACTTAAAACTGCACTGTACTGCTACCTGGAATGACAGAAACTACTTAAATACCTTAAATCTCCATCTCTGATAGCTCTTACGAAAGACCACCTATCTTTTACGCTGATAAATATCCAGGTAGATCAAACTTTACATTTCATATACCCAAATGGTATTACAGGTCAGGTATCCTTTATCCGGAAATCTTGGGTTGTCAGAATTCGGATAATTTCGGTTTTCAGATATGTTATGCATATGGTAGGTATTAACACAATTATTACACGATTAAGTTCATCATTTTTTACCTATGCAGAGTTTTTTTTTATTATTCATTAATTTTTGAGATTCATTTTCACTATAAAACTTATATAATTGGTCTTACTGCTTTTTAAAACCGTTTATCGTTTCACGGTCGCAAAACGGTCAAATATTTGCAATACCTCAACTTTCTTAGCAACTGATAATGAATTATGCTCCCTCTTCCTTTTCTTACTGTTACCCATAAATGTATATGATGGTCTTTTTGACATGTTCACTGTAAAATAAAAGCACGAATGCACTAAATAACCAGAAAATTCACAAGGCAAAGTAAAAGCCAGTAACGATGAGCCGTTGATGATAAACAAATGGACTTCCCATGCTACAGGTTGGGTCCCGATCAGTGCGGGGCTCAATTCCGACGATTTATCCCGCAAGTTTGCCTGGGGAATGATGCATTAAATTAAAATAAATTTCGGATTCCGAGTATTTTCGAATTTCGGATGTACTGATAAAGGGTACTTGTATTTTTTTTTAAAAAAGGAGGCTCTGCATTTCATATAAAGAACCCAATCAAATATTCCAAGATAGAATTCAAAAAGCTTACTTTGGATAAGTGTATTTCGAGAAGATACCCGGCTGCGCCCAAACTCTTCTTTTAAAAAAAGAGTTTATCTTGATATCGAAAATAACTGAAATGACTCAAAACGTTCAAGCTGATCTGCGTTATGATCTAAACGGGTTTGTTGGGAGGGTCCCGTAAATGTAATACTTTGTCTAAAGCTGGTTTACACGTGTTGAAACGTTTAGTAGACTTTATCACAGAGATCTAGATATGACTTCCCTAGAAGTGTTTAGATTCTCTTTAATAAACGAGTAATTGCACCAAATTAAAAAAAAAAAGTCCACGTGCCTCCGAGCCGTGTATTTCCTTCTGTGAGAAAGAGAACCATTCTTAGATAACAGAATTGTTTATTTTCACGAAATCGCTAATTATCTGTCTCCTCAATTACTACAGACGAATTCTGTTGCATTTTCAGATTTTCCTGCTGCAAATATTCAAAAATGTTTTTTGAATATAGACAGCAATTAATCGCAGTGATAATTACGTTCAACACGTTCAAGAGAAAAGTCCTATGAGTTACTTTCAGCTGTTTTTTTAGTAACTTTAAATTTGACTATTATTTGCTTTTTATTTGACGTCATTGGATCTTTTATGTGACGTCACTGGATCTTTTTGTGACGTCATGTAATGACTTACGTTCTGTGCCGTGGGGTGTTATTTGTTACTTCGTATTTATTTGATGTTATACGCCCTGTTCGATGTTTGTGTTCGTTTACTAACGTGATATCCTTATCTTTCTCAAGTAGCTGTTATGATTGGATATAGTTGCCAAGAAAAGATTGAGAAAGCCAACAAACATGAACGATAATACTGCTGATCCTCGCATACTAGAAGAGGCGCATATTGTTTAATCTACCAAGTAGTAATTAAGTCTGTCAGGACCGAGTGCGCCATTAGTGGACAGCGTCTTATTTCTCAAAAATAAATCGATTGATATCGTGATAGAACAAACAGCTCGGTCGTTTTGAGTGCCTTCTTTGTTGCTGTATCTACCATCAGGAAATGCTTATCATCTTGTGCTAAATGTTTTGCAATAGTCTGGCCGCCTCTTTGGCCTCTTGTTTAACTCCAAGCGATCTTATAACATACTAGGTTTTACACTGATCGACAAACACAACATACAGTCAAAATCTTCCTTATTCAGATGCACAACACGAGAAAATCTTTTAAAAAATTTATCTTAAATGTAAAAGATAAAAATAATACTTTAAAAACTGATCTTCTTTGGCATTTGTCTCTTTAGTAATATCATCACTTGAGTCCTTGACCACAATAGGCCGCTTAGCGAACGAATGCCATTTAAAATAATAATTTCAGTTATTTTATTTAAAAGCTATAAAAAATTATTTGAAAATGAACCTGTGGCAAAATGTTTTCTAAAATATTCATATTTTAAAGCTATAATTCTGTTGTCATGCCAAATCAAGGTTAATCTTTACTGTGTGGATCTAACTCTTCGAGAATAAAAAGCCTTCAAAACAATATGATATCTTCAACTTAAATGAGGGCATGATGCCTACCTGATAAGCTTCATACGTCTGCAGGGTTTGATAGTTTTAAAGCAAAATCTGTCCTCTTCAAACAGCTTTTGGTGCTTCATTTCACCTGTCGTATATCAGGGATCTTAAAAGGGAAAAAATCAAAGAGGCTGTTAAACATCCAAATGGAAAACCACGGGAATTACTTTTTGAGAATCCGACAAGAATGGAAGTGGTTGTAGATGCTCACAGCATCCCGACTCTCTGAAATGAAACTCTAAATACTGCCAATAGAAAGCATTTAGTTTGTTAATGGAAAACCACAATCAGTGGGTATTTCTGTTGTTGTTTTATTATTTAAAAAAATCAACATTAAAGAAGCAGTTATAAAAATAAGACGACACAATCAGCTTGGTATCGACTGTTCAACATTATAAATACTCTTCAATTGTTGAATGTCGCACTTATAATGCAAGTAATGAGGTCATATCAGTCTTTTGTGAAGGAAGAGTAGATGAGGCATACACCGGCAGAGTTATCTCGCTTGAGCTTTTGGAATGGCTGCTTCAACATTGAAACAGCTTGAATCTCCTGAGCGTTCAAGCGGTGATGATGATGCGAGATGTAGCGTCGGAAACAGGTATTACGATCTTGTGTTCTACTGGCTCCCCGTGGGGCCCTGCGCATGGTATCTTTGCGTAGACGTTGACACAGGCATTACAGTGGCGTAGAGTGGACGGTAAAGCGCTGGCCATTATTGGCAAGGACTACTAATCCATTTCAGACAAGAATGCATCATCAAGACACGCCAGGTAACAGTTTAACTGTTCACGTAGCTGTTTTCTGCTTGTTTCTTTTCAATCTTCTATTTCTATGAAAACGCAAACGCAGATCTTGAAAGAAAGACGAAAGCCAAAGAGATGACACTTTTTCCTTTTTTCATAGAGGAAGATGGGATCCCCCTGTGGAACCAAAACTAGTTAAAGCTAAACGTTGTGTGTGTGAAAAAAAAAACGTTTCAAAATAATCCATATATATATATAAATAAAATTAGTCTTTATGTATATTATTTCGTTATTTTTTAGAGAAACACTTAAATATGGACTGATGGTTCAAAAGAAATTTAGCTGAACTTACTACAAACAGAATCTATCAGCAATACGAAAGTTATTTTTACTGTTTTGTGTTTTTTAACTTTAAATATTTTGTCTGCAACTAATTTGCAGTTAATTTTACTTTTCTACTCCAAAAGTAACCTAACTATCTCCTTCTTGTCTGGTGGACGTTCAAACGAGACCCGGGCGAATACAGTAGGGGCGATTCTATTTTTAGTCTGGTTTTACTTTAACCCCTCCCACTCCTAGTACCAACGATGATTCCTTGCTATAAGAGACCTGTACGTAGTGAATTAAATTCACGATCAATCTGTTAATCGCAATAAAATTTGTTTTGTTTTTTTTTTTTTCAAATTAAAAACTCTGCATTTGTCCCAAATAATCTGATTCATTTTTCACATTGGACAGTTGAAATAAGAACGGGAAGTTATTAGTGATCTTTTAGTTAGTTTGGAAGTTTTTCAAATCGCCTTTTTAGAATTAACCGACAGTCAGTCTGATATATTGCTTCTTCCAGAGAATGTGGATAGCACCCACCCAGATTGATAAAGATTGACGGTACACCCTTCCGATTTGATTCTTCGTGAATGATTTGGAAACATCGCCAATCACGGCTAGCCTTCCATGAATGCCATCACCCAAAAGACTTTGGTCTCCAGAACGATCCAATGGGCGAGTTCTCAAAATCTCCATAATTCCTATTTGCGACGAAAACTAAACCACAAATATATTTGTTGGCATAGTTAAAAACTGATCATTTATTTTCGTTGCACGATGTTGTTAAGCACCCTGAGGAAATAAAAATACCGCACCCTATTTTCCCACTACTATAAAGAGCATACACATGGAACTCCAAGGTTTTATTAAAATAACTAGCAGCTGAGTATTCTGCAAGATTTCTATAATTTCGAATTGGAATCCCGAGTACCTTCAGTGCAGCTCGAGCTGACAGAATTGTAATGTTCTCATCAATGTCTTTTTATAATCCTCCTGCCTTTAGTTATAAGCGACTGAAATCCATGCACTGGGTACTTCTAAAACCTGGCTATTTTACTCGAAGTTGATTATATGACAAACGCAGGTTTGTGCGACGCGCTGCTAATCTCTAATATAATGAACTCGTTTCCAAGATGTTCATAAAGTGCCATTGTCACGTCTTAAACTGAAATTAATTATTTTTATGGGGTTTGTAATGATTAGTTATTGGTAAGGCGTTTCACTTTTAGAGTGTTAGAATAAAAGCCCAGTTGTCTTTATTGTTGATTTTTAAAGATAACAATATAACGATCACAAGCTCGTTTTTTATAGCGATCATCAGCAGAACATTAACTTTCTGTCGGTGTTCGGTGTCGCACGATTTTGGCACTGATGACCTGGAATTTTGCTGAATTTTTCACCTGAGTGATAGAAGATCGTGGACTGAATCGATTCAGCTAACGGGAACCTCCAACAGGGTTTCTTATGATTGCGGTTTCTAAAAAGTTAAAAGCATATTCTTTTCTAACAATTAATCGCAGATAAGTGAAAAAGTAGGGCTTTGGTATCGATGGGCTGAGGGCTAAATCACCGGAAACGTAACGAAGTCAGACAATTGGCCGAGTTGATCCAGCCACAGACGTCCATCTTTACCAGAATTAATTAACAAGCCGCCTGTGCGTCTGTTTTTGTATTTTTAATGGAAATTTTTCGTGCTCTAATTTACTCAAACTCTAAATAGATAAATATCACATTTTACTTCTATGGAAGGAAAGCTACAACCGTACACTTCCCATTTTTCAGCAGGTTTATGTCTATGTAAATTAGTGTATTTAAATCTTTAGTTTGAAAAATAGCTTCAGCAGAGTCATTTCTTTTCTTCTAATTGTAAATCGTACAAAGAAGCACCAGCGGACAATAGCGCAGCAGGCTCCGAATTGCAAGATTGAGCTGCTATGTTAAATACGGAAACATTAAGCCCTTTTTTTTAAGAAAGGCAAAAACCCGCTAGATACTGAAAAGTGGTACCTTTACTTTTATATTCTTACATTAAAGAGTCAGTTGGGGAACCGTTATTTCGAGATTTTATAGCGGCTCTGTCAAATAACAAACACCCCCCCGTTCTCTTCTTTCACACATGATGCGCTTTTTACTGATTTATCGCACAGGGACATGATCTTTTCTAATTTCTACCCTTTTATTTCAGGCCCTTTTTTACTAACTCGCACTGGCGCATAGTAGAATCGTACCCATTTTCCACTTTGATTAATGAGCTTAGAAAGGAAAAAAAACAGAAATTCGAGTCATAAGTAAAGAGGTTTCAAAATCACTTGTTCTTTATCGATCATCCATTAATGGAGCAAATTGCGAAAAGTAAAGACATTTTCACATCGCATTTTTATGGTTTCCGATGTTAGGCATAGATTCCCGGCGGCTACCCGTAAAGAGTTATTAATTTGACGTAAATCTACTATTTCCTTTATTCTTTTTGAAATTAGCTACTTTATCATCTTAAAGGGACCTTTCGTATACTTTTAAAATTCCAGCATTAAGCTCAGACTAAGCGGGCGATGGTATGGTGCTTAGCAAACCCGACTGGGGTGGGCTTCAGTTCAATGCTCGGTGATGGATATGACTCGGGTTGGTGATCCTTTCATGACATGGTTTCTATTCGCTCTTCTCTACCGGCGTTTGTTTTCTCCGGGGTAGTCCGGTTTCTTCCAACAAAACTAAACAGGGAAGTTTAGTTGGGGACATTCTTTAGGTTGGCCGGGGTGTGTCGGGCACTTCTATGCTAATAATTATTTCCGATGGCGCGCGCACCCTCTTCCACGTCTGACAAGCGTTCCAGGTGCCGACTTAACTGACGGATTAAATAAGGATTACAGCAGCACAGGATTAGACATTCGATACCAGTAACGGAGTCAAATCAACGCATATCTGTTTTAATATTGCTACATCGAGAACCGTTTTAGGCAGCCATTATTAAAGTAAGTATGGAGGGTATCTTACTTAGCTTTTTTATTTACCCGATATGGGATTTATGGGATAACTGAGTGAACAAATAAAACTGCGAATGTTGATTAAAACGCTTCCAGTAAGCTAGCACAGTATTACTTTAATTTACACGAATTTAAAGTAACACTATTAACTTTTTATACCAAAAATTTCTTATGCACCGTATGGTTTGAAGACGCACCTCTTCATCCTCCTACCGGCCAAGTTCGGCGGCGACAGAGAGCTTGTGACTGATGAGGATGGACACCGCCCGTTTGTCTCTGCTAACGTTTCATACAGCAGCATTTTTTTTAAAAAAAATTGTGTACTTTATGATAAATATCGTTAGACTTTTTGCTTGATTTATATTTATCAGTAATATTCAATATGTAAGAGACGAAAATATGACCAAAATCATTTGCAATTTTTTATATTCGCTAATACCTTTATATGCTCTCGCGTCCGTAGCTACGTGAGTGCTGACAGTCGAGAGTTGGGCCGGCCGTCTCCGTGTAAGGAATATGCATGAATAGATGTAATTTATACTGAGTGGTATGAGTGGGTAATAAATACTCTGTGAATGAATAAGTGTGCATCAACACGTGTTTCAGACATTTGGTGTTGAAATTAGAAATGAGAGAAGGTCGGTCACTTGACTTGGTCGTTACAAGACGACGGGAAGCTGGTCTATTCGGTGATGTTATCTTTTGGGTAACGTTCTTATGCGTAAATCTATTCCTCTTAAACTTTTATTAATAAACAAAGGATACAAACGATTAAATGTTTGGCTGCCAGTCTTTCTTATTGATGTGGTTTTTAGTTGCCCACAGGGTTAAGATGAAAGGAGGAAAAGGTTTCATTGCATGGTGTTGCGACTCCAGTAGCATCACAGAAGCCGGTCTGCTCGACCGCCACAGCCACGGGGTAGCAGGACGGCAATTTTCTTCCATTGAAGACTCAAAAATACTAAATTATGTAACAGTGTGGAAGACAAACCCCTGTTTACTCTGTTCTAACAGGTTTGAAATACAAGAATTTGACTTGCACGCCGTTTTCTAGGAAAGCATCTCCCGTGTAAATCAGGAGAGCACTGTATACGTAATTCGCTTTGAATTCTTCCACAAACGGCTTAATACTGAATAAGACGGCTAAATATTCTAGCAGCATTTTCCACTTCTGTGAGAGTTTAGATATCTAATTTGTGAAGACAGAATGTTGTTTCGTAAAAACAAAAACAACAACAACAAGTCGACATGTTTTAAAGCTGAACTACGAATCCTGATTTCCTTGTAGCGTGTTCATTATTTCCGCTATTTTCTAAGGAATTAAGTAAAGAACCTCGATCCGGAATGAATACAGAAGGGTTAATGATTTTATAATCTGTGGAAAGAAAGAGGCAAGAACAGCTAAACTAGTGATGGCTTACTGGTAGATTAGGTGGTCTTAGCCCCGAGAAAATTCTCGTTAGAAAACTCATCTCCTGCCGTTCTCTGAATAAGAGAAATAATCAGCGTCCATGCACTTTGTAATTAATGTCCCGCCGGGCTACGAGATGAGGGGGGGAGGGCATTATATTCTTTTACTGATGATAATAAATTCCCTTTCTCTGCATCATAAGAAAAATATCGCGTCGTCCGCTAATCGCCTGGCGTTATATCCACAGATTTGTGGCCGGATGTTCTTGTTGTTGTTTATATTTTTAATTGGTAGAGTGAAAATATAGAAACCTTCGAGATTAAAGAATCTGGCGAAACCTATAAAAAAAATTTTTTTTAAAAAAAACATCTATTTTTTTAAATTTTTTTTATAGTTTTTAGTTCGTTTTACGTCGTCTGGGATCCACGACAGCATCGACTTCTGTCTTTGGTGTCTTTTGTAGGTTTGGCGTTCTTCGCCAACGGCGTGTTATACGAGTCTGGAATTGGCTGTGACGCGGCTGATATCAAAGGAAGATCAGAAACGTCCCGACAGCTTCTAGAACATAAAGGATGGAACTGCCGGTCCCCGGCTGGGACTCTCCATCGGGGGAGGGGAGAAAAAAATGGTTCTCTGTACACGCGAGCTTACGCGGACCGTTGAGGAATTTATATTTTTTAAGGGTTTTTTTTTTTTAGTTTACGTTTTCCAAAAGAAAAGAATGAAAGAGAGAGAAATTGGCTCGTGGTGAGGAGCAGGATCAATGGTGAAGATTCATCCGCCGGAAAGAGCGGGAAAAAACCATTAAAGTTCACGTCGTGCTTTGGCAGAAAATAATCGCTCCGACTTTGTGTATTTCGAAATATAAAACACACTAATTATTTCCTGGAGGACTACGATTTATTTTTCCGAGTTTGGCCTTTTGATACCATCATAGAGGGACATCTATACTTCATCCTATGAATGCTACAGCGGTATCGTCGGCAACCATAGGAGAACATGAAACATCTCAGACAAAGTTCGAAAAAAGTAACGGTATTCATTTATTGATGAGCAGATTTGTAACTAAGCCGTTGGCGATGCTTATTGTTTCAATCCTGAATATTACCAATATAGATGAAGGAACGCAAATTAAAGATATCAACATAGAGATGCCGCGTATGACACTGTTGTTTCAGCTTAAATGTTTGTTTGTTTTTTTTGATGATCTGTTCTTTCAGTCAGAGATGTATCGCCAACTTAAAATCTGATAAGCTTCTTCTTCTTCGAGTCTGTCGGCCCCTAGACATCTAACAGAGAAAACGTCAGCTTTTCTAAGCCAAGCAGAGGGTGACTGGCACCGAGCCGGTCACCCCATCTTATAAGCTGGCACACACACAAGCCGCAGCCAAATTCCCGTTATCTGTATATTAGGCTGAATTTTTAGTTTTTAATCGAGGATTTTTCCTCTGTCTGAGAAGTTTTCGTTGAAAACGAACAGAATCCTGCTCCAAAAATTGTCGAAATTTACTTATTATGCCAATGCTATCCGCCATATGTTGTTGTTGTTGTTGTTTTGATACATCTAAGCTTTGTGCATCAAAATTTGAGAGAATATATATAATTTACGTATATTTTTAATATACATAATTCTGCAGTGTGTTATAAAAATCATGTTTTTTTTTATTTTAAAATGATGCAGTAGTTAAAAACTGGTGAGGGTCCTGCTCTTCATCAGCTCAGCGCTATTCTTAGAACCCGGGATTATTTAGAAAGCTTCCTCTCGTCAGCTCCGTGGATAATTCTACTTGTAGAAAAAGGAATATATAATTACATTCTTTTTGTTGGTATTAGGTAATTGTTTGCCGGGAATACTCTTTTTAGTTCGGCACGCAGCCGACCGTTCTGATGTTTGTTCCACGTGTGCTGGAGGATATTTGAGATCTGGTTGCCATATTGAACCGACCAGAATAAACAACAGATGAAAGTCAAAAGGGATTATGGCCGCCATTGATTTTCCTGGCGGAATTCATTAGTTTATTGCAAAGACCGAGATAGGTAAAATAACAACTTCGTGTTTGGATAACAAATAAGGTACTACGGTTTTAGGAGAAATAACAGACGCTCTTTAAATGTTTGATCATCGTCTAGGCAAAAATAGTTGGCATAAAAATAAAATAAGATTTGTTAAATTATTTATATTGAGTTTCCAATTATAAAGAGGAAGTTCAACTTCTAAAGAAGTTCCAAAATTGTCTTCATGAAGAATTAGCATTCATAATTACTGAATCTTAAACAGTTTAATTTAAATTGGCATTTTATTCTTTTCTGATTTTATTTCGCTAAGTAATACAATTTTAATATTATGAAGATTGTTACTTCTCACATTATTATTCAGAACTCAGCTAAAAATCTAATCTAAAAAAAAAATGGCGCCTGAACGCTTGTGTCGTCGTTTATAGTCTGCCGACCCCGGTACTAAAAGGCGCTTATTGCACTAGAATTAGGATGATAGAGATAGTAGCGATCTAATGATGTTTTTGGAGGGAGGGACAGAAACAGCAGCACACTGCAGTTAGACGGGCGGGTTGCTTTGATGTAGTGTGGAAATCTCAAGAGATTTATGCCCTGAATACGAGAGAGATTTTGTAAATCTTTTCCCCGCGTAACAGCGCGCGCAGTCTGTCTGACTTCCGGGCAAAGCGCACGGTCATTGCAAGGAAGCCGAGTACCTCGCACTACGTCACCTCTGAACCACCCGATCGATTGGCCGAGGACTATCTGATGGTGGATCGCTGTTCCTGAGATGCGATGTTCCTGCTCGTACCTCGTGCTCCCGAGTCACCTCCACAGAGGTACGCATCTTGACTGTGTTAATATTCCCACTATTGTCTATAGCGATTCCGATCCTTGCCAGATGTGCCTGCACTGGCAGCCTCACTCCTGAACTCACCAGCCAAACGCCTTTAGTTCACACACGAATCAGCTAACCCGTGCACATCCATGCGTGTATGTGACCATGTTGCCGTGTTACAGGAGACACTGTTACCGAAACATCTCCCATTAAGCTTGAGGAATAATTTACAATCGGGGTCCACAATTATGGCCACCCGAATAAGGCTTCCGCCGCCACGCGAGTTTTCACAGCATCACAGAATGTTCGCTACAAAGAAACTAAAACCTATGTTACATTATCTTTTGTTCCTGACCAAATTCCCCTACCTCCCTTTCGACGCCATTCGAAATAAATTTCCATCGGATCTCGTCTCTTGGAGTTTCTTCCATTCATATCTCGACGTCTTTTTAACACGAAGTGGGGCTTTTGTGCACATTAGACTAAGAAAGACATCGCCTGGACGGGTAATACGAAAACCACCGGTACGTCCAGAAGCTGCACTTCCGACTGTCCGAAAACATGCTCCGGCTATCCTATGAGAGCATCATTTACGAGGCGCTAAAAATAAACAACAAAAACAAGAAAACAACAGGCATGACGTCATCAAAACTTGCTGACGTCCTACAGGTTGTTACTTCTATTCGAAATTTAGAGCTTAGTCTAAGTGTGAAAAAGAATATTATTGAATTCTATTATGGCCTTTAGCTTGCCTGAGATTCTGTACATAAAATAACAGAGATATCAGATATCTATTTAAAGACATTAAGAACCTGTCCTCATTACGATAAAATTATACCTGTGCTGTCAAATGCCGTGATAGCTTGCGATTTTCTCAAGTTTAATAAGACTTGAAGACGTCGTGGAGGAACGGAGCTCGCCCTGTCTGACTTTCGGATAGTTTTTACCGCCATATATTTCTCGGCACGACTGGAGCAAGCGGATGGAGGCCGCTCGTAGGAATGGTGAATCTTTTCGAAGGATAAATCGGAGCTCCGGTAAGCAAGCACGTAACATAACTCGCCTCTATCGCCTCACACAGCTGCAGAAAGTACCGGAAATAGACAGGTGGATCCCTTAAAACCTCGAATTATAATGCAGCATCATGACCAACGGAAACGGTTACAGGAACTTTATCGCTGTATCCAACGGGCTGAAATCAGACAACACAAGGTAGATGAGGACGACGTACCAAACGGCGGCGGCGTGCAGACAGAAGTATACTTAACTACTCAGATTTTCGGTTAATGCCCTTTTCTCTGAAGACTCAAGATTCAGTTCGCCATTTACCAATGGCAAGTTCCTGGTTTTCGCTGTTACCGCAATCTGTTTTCAGATTGTTGCCAGACGCATTTGGCGGTATCATCGTATAATTAATCGATTGCTGTAAGCTCTAATTCTTCAGTCAAGTGTAAGTTTAGAACTGGATTGCACACTAAAATTTTTCATATCCTGATGGTGGTGACACAAAAAGATTTTCAAAATATAGGTACCTTAATTAGCTCTGCTAACAACGTAGCGGAAGATTCCTGATTAATATACGCAACACATGACTAATATTCTTCAGCTTACCTGAAACATAGGACGGTGAGAGGCCCTTGTATTTTAATTAGTATAAAGGTAGGTAACCATATTTTTTTGTGATTTTACAATTTGCAGAGAAATCTTGTACTTCCAAGAAATTCCTGCAAGTCGACAAGCAGAGCAAAAGGTAAAAAAAACAAACAAAACCGACAAAATGAAAAAGCTACAATATAAGCGAGGATTGTTTATATGTCAAGCCAGTGACGTAACCAAGTGAGGTGCTTGGGGGTTCATTCCCCCCTACCCCTTGAATCTTGCCACTATTTTTTTTTTTCGTTACTCAAACTTGAAAAAAAATATTAGTACCGTATTTGTTGAAGTTGGATATTCTTATAATTAATATTTGAATATAATAGCAATGTTCAAGAATTTAAAAATTAAAAAAAAAACGTATTGTTAAAAGGAGATCTGTATGAATGATAATAAGATTAAACACTGGCAGATCTAAAATCGATCCAAACAGATGTTATAATCACTTACTTTATTAGGCAATCATTTGAAAGGCTCCGTCCAACTTTTATTGTTTTGGTAACTATTGGGTACTTCCGTGTTCTACTACGACCTTTCAGCGACCGAGGTCAAACAGACCTTGGTTATTGAAGGCGAACAAAGAGATTTTCCAGATTTTAGGTTACTTGAAATTTCTCTGCCATTCGTAACTAACAAATTAAATCGGCTCCAGACCGGATCTTCGTCGATCTTAAGAAAGACAGCCAGAACAACTCGAATCCAGTCAGTCCGTAGTCTAACGACATTTAACTTTATTGAATAGAAAAAACTCCAGATATCAATAAAATTATTAAAGAGTTAGCCAAACATCCATCAAGACATTTTTTCGGTAATGGATTTATTTTTATCATTCTCTTAAAATAGAGTTTATGATCATGAATAAAATAATTGCTTGTATACTTGTCTTTTTCTTATATTTCTTTAGATAATAGGCCACTGGAACTGACACTAGTTTGATGATAGATTACGAAACATTTAAACAAATAAAGTGTCTAACGTGGCATAATATCGCTCTCTATGATCTAAACTAGAGACCTGTATGGGTACGGGCTAAACATTTTAGTTCCTTTACGGATATGGGACGGTTATGTGCTTCTATCGCATGATTTAGTTTGTAATCTCTGAAATAATTTTGATGAAACTAGTTACGGGGTGCTACAGCAAAATGGCTCGCTTTTGGCGTCATAAAACCTGGAAATAGTGTGGTGAGATGATTAAAAGCAGATGTTTGCCCGCCCTAATCTCACTACTCGGTGACATCAGGCATTTCTGCGCGGCTCTCCCTATATTGTAGCGTTTGACTGCTACTTGTAACTGTTGCGCAGCCTCGGTCAACTCTATTTAAGGAACAGTGGGATGGAATGAGCCTCAATGATTAAAACAGGTGTTTGTAAATAATTCAGTGACCATGAGGGCGGTAATGGATTCTTCTGCCAATTTCGTTTTGCAGCACTTTGCTACAATTGCATGCAATTGCCGTTTGATTTTAAAGCGCTGTAAAAGTTCTCGGAACGGGCTCATTATTAATAACTGAACGGGCTGAGCTGGAATTAATGAAAGCAAGCGAACCGGACCTGACACGGGTTTTAAATTTAAAAAAAAAACAATAGATATTAAATTTTATTTTATTTTACCACTTCGGACCACTAAAGAAATCGTTACATCCCCTTTACAATATCTTGGCTACGCCGCTGTGTCGAGCTGAACACTTTACCCAGCGCTCGTCCATCTCTTGGCTAAGCTTTACTGTGCGGAGACACCGCGATTTCTTTACATATTACTTAACATAATTTAGCTAGGTTACGTGCCAGTAAATATCCCGGACCTATCATCTTTCACTTAGCTGCTAATTGCAGTCTTTAATGTCGCTTGCCTGCGATCCGCTTAGCAATCAGATAATTACGTTCGTTGGTATTTCTCAAGGGTTAAAGTAATGCTTTAATTTTCGATCTGCAACAGCAACAGGAAAAAGAACAGATATGATTGCCACACTGTCTCGCAATGTAATTTCACTGATGCGAGAGAAAGGTTACCTCCATTTTTGTGTAAGTGATACTCGCTGTCAAAGATCAGCTCTTTTCTGGTTAGATTGCAGAGTACAATGAGAAATAGTGAAACGAAATATCTGTACGGAAGAGCCAGGTAAAAAAAATTATGTCTCCAGCCAATTAAACATCGTCGATTTTAGATAGACTTAAAACTGAGCCGCCATATTTTAAATCGACAGTTTTCTACAGCAGGTTTAACAAATATCTGCAAATTTATATTGTGGAATGGTAAACAAACAGACAGGAATCAAAAAAACGAAATGCACAATAAAGAAGAAAAAAAAACAGTTATAGATAATTTTCTGGTAAGAAATAAATATCATTCAGTGCAGAAACCGACGTTATGCAACTAAGTTTAGAGAGAATACATTAAAGATGTATCGACTGAAAGAGATTTCTTTAACGGATTCTGTCCGATGAGCGCCATAACCTTCTGTTTACATGGCGCACGGAAACTGATGTTCCTCATTGCAGCGGCATTAGAATTGGTTAAAACGAAAAACGCTCACTAACCGTTAATCTTAAAAAAAATAAATAAATAAATAATTTTAAATATTAGAGAGGTGCGATTAGAGATACACTTTAGCAGTATTTTTAGTATAATAAACCAAAAAATAAAGCATGTTGACATTTTAAAAGTTATCGCCCTTTAATAAGAACAAATTTCCTTACGTAATTAAAGTCAGATGACGCAATAAAACGTTTCTACGTACGGAATTTCACTTGAAGCAGCCTTGCATCTCTCTGTAAAATTGATACATTTTGTGAAAGTCTAACAGTAGAGAAATCTAATTCACGGTCGTCCGCTATAATTAATGGTGTGTGTGTGTGATGAATACAGAAAATTTCTGCTTGCAGTTCCGTTTAATGGATGTTTTCAAATCGTTTAAAGGCGTACATCAAAATGTAATCCATAAATGAGTGAACATTGATGCTGAATTTTAGTTTGAAACAAGATAATCGTTCCTCAGATTTATTCGGTTTGTTAGTGTTATAATTTTTTTCCCATTGTGTCAGGGAATAACATGAAACTTCTGTAGTCAGTGTGAAGTAAATTTTATACATCACATTTGAACTCATAGTTCCTCATCTTTTTATCCATGATATGCTGAGTAAACTGTTTTAAAGAAGAGATACTGAAATACAGTATTCACAAGAATTCATAGATTCCTGTAATGCTATGTAGTTTATAAATATTAATAGTATTTTTTAAAATCTGTAAAATATTAGATTCATTCATTTAACATTTATGTTGAGGCGTTCAATAGATAATCTAATAAAGGTGTGTTTAAATTAATTAAGGGATAATTCCAATGTGTAGACAGCTGCCTGCAGTATCAATAACTGTAGTAATCATGAACATAAATGGGTTAAAGCATCAACTTGGATTAATATTTTAAAAAATAATGAAATAAATTGATAGAGATTGTATCAGGCGTAGACTTTTACAGTTGGTACTGATGCTGTTAACTAAGTTATAAGTTAGAAGTCAAATTGACGACTCGTGAGGCAGTGGTAAACTGCTGGAGGGACAAAAGTTGGGGTTTTCTGTTGAAATCCCGGTCGGGAGAACGCCTCAACTCATCGTACATCTCTTGTATGGCTTTTGCTTGCTTATCTTCGATACCGGCCGTCTGGGACTTCTCCCGGTACTTTCCACACCTGAAAATAGGCGTGGAGATACCATGAGTAATAGGTGGCGTCCTGACCACCATCCAAGAGACCGAACCTCGGTAACCTACCTTTGCTGCGTCTAGCTGTGAGACGTTTTGCAGGGTTCGCCAAGAATATCAAACTGATGATCATACTTTGCCTTCCTGGCGAGGAGAGAGTTCGTGCAACCGATAATGGCTTCCTTCCTTGAAATAACGATATTAAACAAATTAGAAAATTTTTTTTAAAGATTGCAAATACAGAAATAATTGTTTACTTTGTTTTTTCTTTAAAATATTAGAACACAGTTTTTCTAGATTTACTAAAAGAATCAGTCCAAATCCTATGTCTGCAGGAGGATATTAAATCGAAAAGGGCCGAGTTGCCTTATTGTTTTATAAACGACCTGCAGTGAAAAGATACGTGTTACTGATTGTATAATTTCAAAATTTTTAAAAATTTAAAACCGAAAACCATATATTGCATAATTTCAGGCAGCAATCCACTTTTTTCAAGAATAATACTGTAAATTAATCTAAGGAAGATAACTCTAAAAAAAAATAGCAAGCAAATTAAATTATGTTTATCTCCCCTGCTTGTTGTTTATGACATCAAAATACCTATGTACTTTCTGCATGGTTTGGTACGATTGATAGACACTTATTTGACCGACAACATTTTACCGAAAAAATGTTTTATACCGATAAACGACTGACTACAGCCTTGATTGTCTGAGGTCGAATCTCAGCTATTCTTACAAATTCTCTGTCGAAAAGTGTTACTGACGAATCACGTGGTTGTCGCAAAGGGCTGGCTTTGTAGAGGAAGTACGTCATTTTTCGCTATTGCGAGAAAAAGAATAAAACGGCGGATTCAGTTCTTACACAAGGGGAAATCCAAAATTGCTGCTTCAGATATACACGCCTACCAGAAGCACAGCAGCCAGGTTTGCCATTTTTAATGGTAGTGTGAAAAGACAAAATCTCTGTGCTGTGGAGAATACGCGGCACCAGTAGTGGGACAGGGTCGATGACGTGCGCTTCGCAGCAGACAAAACACGAAACTCTGCTCCGGAAGCAAGAGGAAAAGACGTAGTAGTCGCGGCTGATGATATGAAGAGAAAGGGTACACGAGACCAAAGATGGATCCGCCAGTTTTATTGGAGATGAAACCAGTAATATGTTTGGCTCTCATCAGCGTTTAATGCCAAATTTCCGTTCGCTGAAGCTGATCATAAAAAGAGCTTGGAGGGAGAGCTGCCCAGCCGAGCCATCGCCGGTGGGTGGCACGAGAACCATAAACAAAGCTAACTTTTGGCATAAGACCCTCTCATTTTTTTTCACTGAACGAGTATTTTTGTTTACGACAACGGGAAACAGAGAGCGTTCAAAATCTGCAAAATATTTGATAATGGACCAAACTGTCAAGAATGTTCTAATGCTGTTATGGCATCTTCGCACTATTCAAACAGCCAGTGGAACGGATGATAACGCAACAGTTTTGCCGCTTGTCTACGTACTCGTGAGGAGAAATTCAAAATAATATTACTTAAGGCTATTTGAAGATTTATACGATCAGGGTGCTGATGACAGACACGAGTTGAACGCCTAATTTATCAGTGAAACTTTGAACAGGCAGCGATCAATTTCGTGAGACGGAAATTTACCAGTAACGAACAAAGGCTGCCCTTTTCCATATTGGTTTAGGTGTTTAGAGAAGAATTCGGGGGGGTCTTGGTGAAAAGTAAAGAGAAGACGAAATGCTTAGTTGAAATATGCTGTATATCGCATCTTTGGCATTCCTCCATTCATCCAAAAATTCCAAATGCATCCGAAGAAGTAAAGATCATGATCTGTGGAAGGCTGATCGATGATACAGCGGTTCGTTAATGATTCTGTTTATCGGAGAATGAGGAGAAACTTTAGAAATGGGTATGACAGTGGCTCTACTCTCCGCAATGTTTGATCCGTAGTCGAACAGATGGACTTGGGGGGATACCGAGAACACAAGAATCGGCTGGAGGCATGGAACAGAAGATTTGAAACTTTGGACGGGAAAACGGACGTGGGTGTATACGGTATTGTCGAAGAATTTAGGAAAGAACAAACGGCTATCGAGAGAAGGGCTGAGAGCATCGTTCGTTCGCGACGTTGATCTTTTACCGACAAGACTGGGATATGTTTAAGATGGGGGGGAAATATAGCGGCGATCCTAGGCAACAAGGAAAATAAATGAGTGTCGAGTGTCTTATGTGGCCTCATCCATAATACCGAGTGGTAAATTTACGTGTACGTCGGTCGGATGAGTGTCAGTCAGTCGGAGTCCATTATGGATATCGAGACTTCTTAGTCCATTGTTGCTTGTGTAATTTAATCTCCCAAACTGCTCCGTGTTAGATATCCGCGTGTTCATCTTATTTTATTTTTAAAAGATGTATCTCGGATATCACCAGACTGAAAGTTGCTGCTGAGAATCTCATGGGAAAAAATATAGTCTGGCTGCACTGTTATGAACAAAATATAACTCAGTGGTTTGAATCAAATAAGAAGCTTTTTTTAAATGTTCAGCTTAACTTACTCTACTTTAGTTATTTCATTTGTTTTGTTTTTGCTCTAGAGAAATTTTATTTTCTTGCGATTCCCTGCTAATTATTTACAGAGTTGATTAGTTTAATTTCTTAGAGAAAAATAGCGTATTACACAAATACTATCGGTTGCTATAGCGACAAGAAAGAAGCAAACAATCCATAGTTACAAAACTAAATATAAAGGGTAGCTTACATCCACCCATCCATCCATTTATCCAAACAATCATATTATACGAAAATGACAAATCTATTTATTACACCAACGATATCTACAACTGCTATGTGATAAAAGTCTGCATTAATGCAATCTTATTTCTATTTCGCATCAGATTTTTTTCTTTTTAATTTTAAGAAATCAAAATCGATTAATCTTATTTCCATTCCATTTCCTTGTAAGTGCCAACGAAAACTGAAACTTTTCGTAAAATCTGTCTGCCAATAAAAAATTACGGTAAACTCAGTTTGACGAGGATGCAAATAAAAATTAGAGCAATCCATTTACTTTTGTTTAACAACGACAACGATAAGAATACAGCATGCTTATGCATTTCAGTGTTTTATTATTATATTTGAATTTTATTATCACAAACGCATTAACCTTAATAATCATCTGCTGCTCGGTATCATTCCGTCTGATCGGCCGAGTTCTACACTGAAAAGCTGATTTTATAAATTCTTTATTGATTTTAATTTCAAAAGCGTAAATTTAAAAATTAAGAGAATAATTTTCCAGCAGAAATTCTGGGGGTATTTCTCCTCAACGAAAGACATGGCTGGAAGCTCAAAGGAAATTTGGATATCTTCTAAAGTGAAAGTGATCGAACCAATCCGAACAGTCTGCAGTAAACCTTTGTCGTCTTTTGTTATTATTGTCTCTAGTGCTTATCCTCGTTTGAAACATGACGGATCCTAAAACGGTAATCACGGCATCAGTTTTCGTCAGCTGTCAAGTGTAAATGAGCGGTTTATTGTGAGCTTATAGATAAAAGGCAAACGGCGTACCGAGGTATTCCCATTATTCCTAGAAGATGTGGAAGCGACATTTTTTTTATCTTCTGTCTCTGTGTTTTTCTTCTTTTTTTTTGTTGTTTGTTTCTTGCGATGGCTCCCTGCTGGAGGATGTTATACCGGCGCATCTGTTCATGGAGAAATAAAACGTCAGTCACGAATTAAAACTTAAAGCCCTCGCGCTGGAAAATCGGTTTATTGGAGGAGAGACATCGATCTGTGACAAAATAAAAGAAAAGGGGCAATCAAGCTGTTGGACGAGTATCGTCGTAGCTGGTGCTGGCTCAACTTCATCCTGCGAGCAGTTTCCAGGAAGCGAGCGTAAATCCCAAAGTAAATATCAACGCGCCGCTAGCGCGGTGCCGTACCGCATTTAGCCGGACACGCACGTCTCGAACCCGTCTCCTGTTAACGAGCCACGGTGGCCGACAAGTCTGCGAATCGCGTGGTTCGCAGAAAACCGGGCAGTTGCGACCTTCTCTAAGTTTACATGGAAAGGTCGATAACAGAACTACAAACGGTGCTGCCGTTGGACGGTGATGGTAGGAAATCACGGTACTGTCATAAATGCAAAGCTCGCTCGTCTGAAGATCCACCATAGAGCGGTCTTGCGGGAAACTTTGGCAAATCAAGTAATTAAGAACGATTTGCTTATCAGTTTAACGGTGTTTTTCAGCATATTTTTATGTTGTGGGCAATTAGAGCGGTGGTTCTTTCCGTTGTCGATGCCCTCCCTGTTACTGGTTTTCGTTGGTTGATGCCTCAAAACGTGACCTGTTCACCAGCATCGATAAAAGAAGGCGTAAAGGACTGTAACGATCTTGCGGAGTTGGAGGTTTAATATTAATTTCTAATTCATGCAGTTGGCCTAATAACATTTAAAATGCGTCTTTGAGGAATTTCCACCAAAAGTCCTAAACTCCGCACAGCTTTCCCATATGTTAGCGCGCACTGACGGTTTCCGGTGGTTTTAATTACAGATCAGGTGATCAAATATATAAAAGATATCTTTAAATTAGAAGTCTCTTTCTTGTGTGGTTTTATTTTTGTTTGTTTGTTTGTTTTAAGGAACTGGCATCATGTTTTTTACGCTTTTTAAAAATATTGAGAGTAAGAGAGTGATCCCACATTTGTGAAACTGTGCGTAACTATGAGACGATCCGCCGCTGATCCATCGCTGTTACGACATCGAAGTTGGTTCAGAAACAAGAAACGAAAGTCATTTCTATTTTCCTGTAAAGACAGGATTAAGAACCAGAAAACAAGTAAACAGTTTACATTAAGGTGTTGATTGATGATGGCTTGAAGTGCACTATTGTAGGTTAAAATCAGAGCGATCAATGTTCAGCTTCACGTGTACAACAGTTTATTGGTATCTTGCGGTTAAAATTCCGCTTTAGTTTTGTTAAGCATGCTGAGAGAAATGATCTTTTATATAGCACCTGGAACCTCTGTAACGCAGAAATATATGGTTATTACTTTTGAGAATCTCTTCATTACCGTTTTATTACTCCTGTAACTGGCCTACGTTTTGGTCATCCTTCCTCGTCTCTGTCTGCAAGTTCGGTCCTGAGGAAGTTATCTTTCAGTAAAGGTACAGCTGTAGTTCGATAGGTTAAACAGCTGGTCAAAAACCAAAATAAACCGCTTAGTAATCAAAACTTTGAGCAAATGCGCTACCGAGAAAAGGTATTTAAAAAAGCGACTGCTCCGAAAATTAATATCGATGTTTTTTCCGGAGCGTCCGTGTGATGTTCGATTCTGGCACCAGCAGCGTGGTTTCGAATCTTGGCGTTGGGTCAGCCCTGTGATGTCGATTCAGCTGGTTTAACAAATGGATACCTGTGATGCAAATTGAGGACTACAAGAGCGACGAAAGAAACCGGTAGCACTGTGTCCTGACGCCGTGGCTTAACATTATCATTACTTAGTAGCCCTTTTGCTAGATACTCTTTCCATTAAAGAGCGGGTATGCGGGAGAAACATTTTACCACCAAGAAGAGGTTTTTTTTTAAAAAAATCCTGATGCGAAGGAAATAATCTTTCGAAAAAGACTTGAGGTCAACATCAGCCACTCTATTGTATGCAAGATATCTACTAAACATTGGCATTACCCCACGCCAACACAGTCACCAGGACCACCCTGATGACGAACACGCGAAGGCACTGCGGAGGGGGCCTTTAACCTGCTCTACTGATGCGGTAGTGAGACTGACCCTCCGCGGGTTCTGTGGAGGAGTTGTCTGCGAGATCTTCACTTGATCACTATGTCAGGCATAGAACATAAAGCACAGATGTTTATCTTCACTTTATAGACGCTTGGAATCTTTTTAGCATTGTCGTAAGTTATAGTTTAGGGTAATTTCTTCAAATTCTTGGTTACGCCAGTTTGAAAAATGAGAGGTTAACTGCAGTTTGTCTCTCAGAATATCCGTCATCATCCACAAAATCGACTTCTATAATTTCACCAGAAAGAATTTTTTTTTTTGGAACAATGTGAGCATTCAACATATTATTGCTATGAAAAACATAACATTTCTAATGTCATTTGATTGTATAGACGAACCATATTTTCCATCTTGATCCCATTTGCGGTTATAGGTATTATTACATTGTGGTGCAAGTGATATTAAAAAATTAATCTGCATACATTTAAAGTCATTAATTTCTTATTATATGGCTGTTTACTGTACGTATTTCTCACTTACTGTTGTTTTCAAATGAATTTTTAACATTTTATATGGTATGATTTACAGAATTATTAATAATATCTTGTTCCTCGCATAACCTTATGTTTCTAAGCAATATATTAAATGTTTATTCCACATGTTAAAATATATAAATATAATATTAGAATATTCATACAATAAATAGTATATTTCTGAATTTACAGCCTACTTTTGGTATTGGAGGGGATAGAATGGTATCATATCCGGCAGTCACACTGGAATAAAGACATCTGAGAAAACAGCACGGCTACTAGCCGGAAAAAATGCTATACTAGAATGTAGACATTCTCGATAACGGTCCCATTTAAAATAAAAGATGATAAAGTAATTATGATGATCAATCGCTGAAAATACTAAAAAATAAAATTCATCTTGGTGTTATAAGATGGCCGATTATTGGATGACCACACAGGTATAGCAGATTTACTCAGAACGAAAGAAAGATGAAATAAACTTTAACTTTCCATGTGAATGAACGCATATGTTCGTAGATAACAGATCGAAAAAAAACAAACACAACCTTTAATTTCAGTAGCCGTAAAATGTCAGGTTTTCAAAAGAACAGATGCTAAATTAACGCTATAGCTGACAGTAGATCCTTTTAAACGGTTGTTTAAAAAAAGAAAAAGGGCTAGGGGGAGATAAATCCTGCCTATCGAATACAGTTTACGCATCCATTCTCGGTTACCGCAACCCGACAAGTTTCGGTACTTAAGGTGGAAAACAACAACAGTGTACGTCAAAACCAATGTTATAGACTAGCAGTCATTGAGAATATTTCCGGGTCAGATATGTTAAAAATTCATAAAGGCTTCTGTGAAGAAGGTGAGTAAATTGTTTATTTGCTATTGTGTTAGAGAGTTACATTTCTCCAATAAATACCTTCAATCGTTTTTTTTTTCTGAAATTGTCTCAATCATTCAGACTAATAAATATATTTTAAAAGCCAAGGAAAGAAGAATTGCAGTCGCTAGCATTGCACCGACGACTGTCCAACGATCGGTGCATACAGTCACATCGGGCTGATTTGTTGGTAAGAAGTACATGACGAGTTGGACTCTAGTATTCTAAAGACTTTTTTAAAAAACTTCCCTGACTTAATGGTCTTTGTCTTTCTTGTTTTAAACAGTTATATTTCGAGAAGAAAAGCTTCGATTTTTGAAAACAATTTTCAATCATTTGGACCGTAAAAAAGAAATAGATACCAAAATGAGTTATAATTACGTTACAACTTTTAAGTGAACCTGAAATATTTTAAATATCCTAAAAAATTATTTATTAATGTGTTGATTGTTTAAAAACGTGCTTCAGAAAGTCTGAGCTGCAAAATCTCCAAAACGTCTTCTTTCTCTTAAAAAACTCGCGAGTAATGGTGATTTTAAATATCACTAACTGTAAATCTTATTTATATAGTTCCAAAAGGATGACATAAATCTTATAAAATATTTTCCCTCTCTCTCTCTCTCTCTCTCTCTCTCACCATCTCTCTCTCTATTATATATTATATACACATCTCTCTCTCTCTCTCTCTCGCTCTCTCTCTCACCATCTCTCTCTCTCACCATCTCTCTCTCTATATATATATAATATAACACATCTCACCATCTCTCTCTCTCTCTCTCTCTCTCTCTCTCTCTCATACATCTTCCTGATTAAAAAACTAACACAGATTCTTTCTTCACGTTTTACACTCAAACTATTAAGTACTTGAAGGAACTTTCGAAACCTTATTCCGTATTAACAGGCTGACCTCGAAAAGAAAGACTGTAGAAGATCTACTAGAGACAACGGCACCAGATCAACTCGAGACAATCAGTAGCAATCTTGTCGCGCAGGTGAAAATCATACGTCAGAAAAAATTTAGAGAAATCATTAACAATAACTGTTGGGATGAAGGGATTCAGCGTAGGTGAAATCCCCTGACATTGTAAAGTTTGCGCTAGATTCAAGATTAATGTAAGCTAAGGATTTTCGGTGAACAATAACAACTCTTGTGAAAATAAATCCCACAGTATAGACGAACTCTTTTCTCTGAAGACAAATGAATTTTAATGCTTATTCGTAGAACGCTTATCAACGAATTTTCGGAGAGACGGGGTAGCTGCGATATTTTAATTACGATGGTATCCTCTATCTTCAAGGCTTTGTTTTGAGAAATATTTACCAAGGCCGTGCAGTACAAATCCAAAAAAAAAACAAATCTGCTTCCAAGCTTTTGGCAAAGCTGCGTCTGACGGGGGGTAAAAAGGGGCGATATCGATTCAGATAAAAATATTGCCGCCGTTGTTATGGAAATTAATGGGTAACTTTGAATATATGGAAACTATCGCCAGCAAACGACGGCCTTTGACAGCCCATCCGGCATAGGACGAATTTTGTGAAGTCGAGAAGAAAACAGTCGTTGATTCTTTCCCCTGTCTGTTCCGGTTTCATTCAATCGGCAACAGTCCCCTGCATAAACTGTACAGTTAGTCTATCCCCTGTGTACTTTTACGTGGTATGTTTTACATGTGAAATGTCCGTCAAACCCTGCACAAATAGCAGCTTGGTCCGACTGATTTTACGAGTACTGATCCATTGCAGGGGAAAAACGTTTGGGATTTAAACGAAGAATGGAAGAATGTTTCAAAAGTGAAATATTCTGTATATCTAATGAACAATTTGTGATTGCACCAGTAGTTCTTCTGAGAGACGCCTCTTGCACATGTACGCCATGTTTTCCCCTCATAAAGTAGAATAATTATTTTGTAACTGAAAGGCCGCTGGCGACAGCGATGGTCCGAAGATGTGACACTTTTTGGAGTATGAGTTTGTATTTTAGTAAACGGTACCCAAGATCTCGACGTACAACCCCCCTTTTTTCCGGTTTTCACGAGAAGGTGGCTCTCAGTCTAACTTATTTGATCGCACTGACCAGACAACAATTGCAACGATGTCTTTAGAGATCGGCTACAAGTGAGAAGACGTAGTTCTTCCAAACGGCGTTGAACCATCCACCCGTTCACAACATGTCAGGGTTACGGACAATCTCTCTCTCTCTCTCTCTCTCTCTCTCAACAAGGAATAGCGTAGCTTGTCGTGGATTTGCTAGAAGCAGCGAAATCTAATGCATTTTAAAAACTTTGGAACATCGTAGATGAATCGTTCGTGCACGCTAGATCAAGACAACACTTATTTTATTTTAATTTCTTTTTTGTCAACTTAAAGGAAGCCATGCCGGAGCAATAACAGTTGAGAATGCGCGTCACTCCATGAGACTTCCACTATGTGTATTTCGATTGAAAGACGATGATATTTGGGAGCGAAGTCAGTTGGCGAGATGATGTGAAAAGAACATCAACGGATCAAGGTATCTAGCTAGTGCTTCATCCTGTGTGCACATGGGTGAGTTCTTGTCCGCGTTACTAGGACCTCCGGAGGCCGCCGTTTTGGAATAGAAAATCACGACACCCTCCAGTTAGAGACGTGATGTTAGTGGAGTCCAGACTCTTTGAAAACTCTACAAAGACCGAAAAAAAGGCCGTCGCTAATACCCACGACGGAACAGCGCTTGAAGGAGAGCTATTTAACACTGACGAAGACAGCAGCGACAATTTTTGGAGTATGTCGTTCAAATGCTTTAAACACTTAGAAAGAAAGCTGGACTTTTATCCCAATATATTCAGGAGAGTTCTGGAAGTTTGCACGCTGGAAGGATGCAGGCGAATTCGTGTAAAAAGACCGTATTCCCGATACTAGCATCGTCGACCTCGTCACTAATTTATGTGGCGTAGACTTCACGCCACCAATCACTTCAACTCTCCAATCGCGTTCTCGCGTCCTGGAACATGCATTATGCATACTACAAAAGAAAGCACTGAGATATTATTAGATTACCTGCCCTGGCATGGCGCAGCTCGCTGGGTAGAATTTTAAATATAAAGTTAAACTTGCCTATGGTCGACTGTACAAAAGCTGATGTGCATTGATCAGCATGCAGCTGGGGATTACTCTTATTAGATGGCGCCAGGAGCAGTCCCAAGCGTAATGCCAGTTCTTCAGCCCTACATAGTGGTCTGTCTTGCCAACGTCGCTCCACTCAAATCTGACTCTATCTAAACGCAAATAATAAAAAAAGAAATCAAACACGACTGTACACCCCAGGTGGGAATATATATATATATATATATATATTTATAAATTCGTAGTTAAGTATTATAGGCGCCTTTAATCTCTTAGCTTCTTCACAAAAATCTTTGGTATATTCTAATAGAACATTCTTGAAATCTGAAGTTTCTTATTTAAAACCAATGTTGTTAGGCTAAAAAACAGTGGTAAAATTCACTTTGTTTTCGTATTATTACACTGTTTCGGTAATATAATATCCAGGGTTAAAATACAGAAAAAATTAACTAATTAATTTTCCTTTTTTTCCAAATGACTAATTTACCTTTTTTACATTTTATTTGGAATAAATTGATTTTAACTTAGTGTGATATAAACAAATACAAGCATTGGGCGTTTTTCATTGTCCCAGATAATACTGGACAATTATGTACTAATTTTAGGTATAATGCACCGTTTTTTATCACAAAAATCTGTTGTTGTTTTTTTTCATATTACTCCTCCTCTCAGTTATTTTGGAAAAAAACACGTCAAAATAAAATATTTATAAATGTGAATGAAATTTAAATTTGGAAACTGGGAGATGAAAATCCGATCTTGAATAGTGCCCCCTTTAGACAGTCTTTGCTTCTTTCGAGACCTTTTAAATTCATATTTTTCGTAGATAAAATTAAAGTTATATTGATTAATCATCAAAATCCTAGGATAATTATATCGTGGCTTAAGCATCTTGTAAAATTTTTCTACCAAATTCAAGTTTTCTATTAAAATGTTTGCTTATACGTCTTTCTTGAACTATGTTTCTGAATATTCTTCTGCTTGCAGTTCTTAATAAAGCTTATGTAACTGCATCTCACCGCTATGGGTCCTAAATTAGCAATTGCTTTATTTTACATATAACCACTGAACGTTTTTCCATCAACATGCTTTAAAAAATACCAAAATTTATTTTTACTCATTAAAGTATAAAATTAGTTTGTTTTTTTAATTCTTCAGATATTAGGTAGGAAACTATTAATCCTTTTAAGTAAATGTTATTTTGTTTCAGGTGAATTTTATTTTTAGGAAAACACTGCTATTGTTGCGTCTCCGTGCATACGGAAATGAAAAATACAGAATTATTTTTTATTTGTTATGTTACTTTGATCTAACCACCCGGCTAACGGAAAAATTCCCCAAAGACAAGATTTTACATTTCATTTCTAGTAACGTTAATTTTTTTTAAAAAATACCACTATTAATTTTCTTATCTGTTAATGGAAAGCAGTATTTTCTTTAAAATTCCAAAAGTTTTTACTTTTTGGAGATTTGTTGTTTGCGATTTCTAATATATATTTTCGGAGTTAATAAATATATCATAACATATTGTATCAATGTTTTTGATTGTTTATTATACTCATTTTCTTGATTGTCACATTTAGCTCCGATTAATTCAGCTATTAGAAATGCATTATTTACGTTAGTATGTAAACTAATTGGATTTTAATAAGCAATAATCGAATGTTGACTAAAGCATTATTCCCTATTTTAATTAACTATGTCTTTATTATAGCACCTGTTTTCGAATTTCAATTAACCCATATTATGCCAAACTTTGTTTCTACAAACTACAGGATTTTTCTGAGAAATCAAAATCAAATATATATATGCATTTTTTACTTTTGTTTAGAAATTTTATCTGAACTGAATGCAGTTTTAATCGCCCCCTTAGTAATCCTTTTATAAAATAAGCAATTTCTTTGAATGTTTATTTACAATTTAAATACTGTTTTCTGCATCATTTGCCATTTTTAGTAATGTATTTACCTTAAAATAATAATGTTTTGGTAAATCAATAGTGCCTAAATAAATAATCAGTCCATTCCCTATAAATTATTTAAATCTAAAAGTGACACCAACATCGTTATTTATCTCATATTTATTAAATCCTAATATATGAATCTATGTTATTTTTAATGCTTAATCTGTTGCATCGTACATAACATCACTAGATATTAAACCAGATTGATTAGCATTAACAAGAGAGTCTCACTTAATGATATCCTTTTCATGGCCTAATTTCATACTATTATTACGTAAAGTTAGTTTATAGCATTAAAATCAGTTGAGAGTAAATGTAGATTTACTAATTTATTATTATTCATATTTAAATTTTCAGTTATGATTGGTTCCGTCGAGTTTCAGATAGTTACTATTTGAAGTAAATTTATAATCCGAATTTACCAGCTCACGTAGTTGCTCGTTTACCTCAGATATCGTTTAGCGTGATCTACCTCACCAAGAAAACACGTGGATACTTCGCCCAAAGATGGTAGAACATGTTTTAAGATGTTCTATAAAGTTGGTAGAATAACAACAAGTTTCCAGATAACGTTTTACTTTTACCTTAATGTTACTTCATTTTATACATCTTTAGAAATTTCATCGGATTCGGTTGGAATGCTGTTTGTCGTGTTTACCTTTCGGTTGCTGATCAGATTGAATATAATTACTCTGGGAAATATTTAAAAGGTTAAACGTGCCCTGCTCTCTTATACGATTTACCTGTAATGTAATAGTTTTTAGGTTAAAACCTTGACTTTTATCAACTCTACTTTTATCGTCTTGTAACAAAAATTGGAGAAAACGATGCTAATAAATTTTATTCGATTCCTGTCATTTTCGTTCTTCGCCTCAATTAGCTTTTTCTTCCTCCATTAGCAGACTTACTTTTTTAGTTCATTGTCATCAATTTGCTTTGTTTTCCTAGTTATTTACCTAGAATTTTAAACGGCGGTAATTTTCAATTTTGAAAAACCGTGCGTATTATTCACATTCTAAAATATCGGTTTGTTCCAAGATATTCCAATTCAGAGAAGCACCCTTTCCTAGTTTGTTTAATCAGATGTGTGTGGTCCAATATACTGGACTGCCCTCCTACGTCGTCATTCCACAACCTCCACGGAAACATAAACACTTGTTAGTATCTCTTCACGGACCATTCTTTAAGTAACAACATTTATAAAAGCGACTGTGCACTAATTTTACTATAAACGTTAATAAATGTACATTTTACACTATTATTTAGACTAAAGAATATAAGTTTAACAAAAGGAATACACAACTGATTATTGAGGAAAAAAAGAGAAACGTCTAAACAATGCATCGGTCGTGTACAAAAGTTTTAATTGTATGAATTATTTAGAGTGATACAATACAATAGGCCATCAATGTAGCTCAGGTGAGGAAGACTGATCCTCTATTTTAATTTTTACCTGGTTTGGAATTTTGTAGCCTGGGTCATTTTAGAGATGAGAGTAATCACAATGTTCATATAAATATGTCAAGAGTGCAGCATACAGTATTTAGAATGCCAAAGTTAACATTAAAGTCTCATATTTTTTTAAAATAAATAATGCAACTTAGTAAATAAGCAGTTTAATATATATATTTTAAGCGGCTTGAATTAGGAGATTTTACGAAAGTAACTATTCAATATGTCAGAAAATCGCTTTTTGCTTGTATGCTTTCTTGAAATAAGAGAGATCGTTTATTAATATTAATTCGCTTTCAGGACGAAACTAAACTGGATTTAACAATTGCCGTTAATTCATTAAATTTTTTTTCAAAATGATCGTTGCTTTCTGGTCCGTATTCACAATATTTAAAACGTTTCAGTATCTTTAGGAAATTCTACCTGAATATACTGTCATGCCAAACAGTTTAGACGCCGTAAAAATGCGTCTGCAAATCAGATAAAGACAAAAGATCGCTTCAACGTTGATTATGCCCCCTATTATGTGAACGATTTACGAACTAAAGCTGCCAAGTGACGTATTCGTCCTATAACTATTCTTTTGTTCTTTGCGGAAGAGCGTTCATTAACTGCGACTGATCTTTTTTTAAATATTACGTACACAAAACTGTTCGTCGTTTTAAATCCAACCTTAGTAACAGTGAATCATTCCTTCGCATAAAATGTCTTTCATTAATAGTGTATACGGACCGAAAATTCATAGGCCACCGAAGAGAAAGAATTCAATTTTTTCCTTCTATATTCATGGCACTTCAGTTCACGGGATAAAAAACATTATAACTGAGAAGTATGCACCCATGAGAATAATGTGGGTTACGGTCGTCATCAGCTTGGCAATAGCTATGATCATAACTATGTATGAACAGTTCAAGGCGCTGTACTCCTATCCAACAACTACTACCTTAAGGATGGAGCTGAAAAACGAGTTAGACTTTCCGGCGGTCACAGTGTGTAATTTGAGTCCCTTCAAGATGAACGACTACAAATTTAAAAAATTACTTACATATTATCGTTCGCTGTTAGGGTTAGCTTATGCAAAAACCCATATAGACTGGGATGATCCGTTCTACAATAACACGGTGGACATTTTCTTGAAGTCTTCAAAGAAGAATCTGTTTGACTCTTGTTATTTTAATAGCAAAATGTGTACCATGACCCCTGTGTTAACTTTCACAGATGAAGGCCCTTGCTACACATTTAATTCAATACCAGCAAAGTCAAAAAAGAAAGTAAATGCTATAAAAACAAAAAGTAAGGGAACTAGCTCCGGATTAGACTACATTCTGAACATAGAGGACGATGGTGTGACCCCGAGCACGGACAACGCGGTCGGTGTAAAAGTTTATTTGCATAAATCAACCGAACCGCCATCAGATGAATACGGCTCGTTTTATGCTTCAAAAGGGTTTTTTACAGTAGCCTCGATAAAAGCAAAGAAGATAATTTTATTAGGGTATCCTTACAAGTCGTTTGGAGATCAGTTCTGCGCTACTAAGAAATACAAACACAATCTAACATTCTGGGACTCGTACAGCGAGCGACGCTGCTTCCTGGAGTGTCGCACAAAATACATCTACGACCGTTGCAAATGCCGGTCTTACATCGATCGCGGCAAGTCCAGGTTGTGCACGCTGAAGGAGTATTACATGTGTTACTTCACACAGGCCAACACGTATCATCAGACATGCGACTGTCCTAAAACTTGCATCATTAACAACTACGAAATCCGAATTTCTACAGCGTTCTTCCCATCCGATGGAAGCATCCAAGTTCATGCCTACAACGAAAGCATCATGAAAAATATTAAAAAGAACTACTTGAAACTCAAAATCTACTATGAAGATCTAAGTTTGACCAAGGTGAAGCAGTTGCCGGTGCATAGAGTGGACATTGTAATGGGTAAATTAGGTGGCCATTTGAATCTTTTCCTGGGCACCAGTCTTCTTTCTATCATGGAAGTATTAGAGGCCACATGTATGACAGTTTACCATTTTTTTAAATCTTTTTAAAATAATAGGTCAATTTTTTAATATAATCTTAGAAAATTCGAATCTATCTAGTTTGATTTCCTTATTACACACGTCGATATCGTTGTTAGTGATATTTACATCATTCTAACTAAAAATTGGTATCTTTTAAAATTGCAATCTCATAATCAGTGTATTTCCTACATATATGCATTTTAATAGTATAAAGCCATCTTTACGTGCATACCTGCATTGAAAAGTCATACTGCAAAGGAATTGCCAACATCCTACATATTTTTAAAATATTAAAATAAAATTTTCAACGGCTTAATTGCATTTATTGGTAGTTTATTCTTTTACTTCTCTCTATTTTTAAATATGAATAATAACAAGAAAACCATTTTGAAAATAAAAGCAAATATTTTCCATAGGATTTTCAGCATCAGTTTGCTAAACAATTGGTCACGTATTTTCCAGCATAAAGAAGATTTAATATAGACTCAGCGAATCGACCGTTATCTTATCAACTATTTTACACAGAATATGCGTAATTATGTAGTTGTTGTTGTTGTTGTTGTTGTCCACGTTATTCTATTGTGTTTTGCTTTAGTTTTAGATGCTGCACGTGCATTCGGCACGCGCCTTTAGTTACTTGTCACTTGAATGATGCATAACACACTGAAGCCGGCTGGAATTGTCGAGGAAGTTCGTCATTCGATGGCAAGCCGTCTGATGTTCCTGGTTTTGTTTTCCAGCTTCGTTCAGATTCCTGCAAAATGTATCCTGCAGCTGTCCATGCGACTATATGCACGATCTCCTGTGCTTCAGTCTATTGTTTATTTAGCATTCTCAGCTGACATTATTATCATTATTATTATTATTGGTGCTTCAAACACCTTAATCTGACAAGAAAATGTTGTGATCAGATCTCCTCGGGTGGTTAACGCCAAGACGGTCTCTAAACTGTCGAGCTGTTTTACTCGTCCGACGCAGCATCGGTGAGTGGTTTGGTCTGTCTAAGATACCAATGCAAGTCCACGGCTGCGGAGAAGCGGATGGAGTTGAAGAGAGAGCTCTGTTCCGATATACGGGCAAGCCAACTATAGACGGTAACATGTCAGCGATGGAGACCTTGGCTCATCCTTGTTCTACGAAGCTTCCGTAAGTGAGAAATTAGCAGTGCGTGGCCGCAGTCGCCGAAGCTAGCCAAATTATTTGAAACAAAACCAAAATGAATTTCAAGCTCGAAAAATCAATTATTTAAAAAATATAATTATAATATCATGAAGTTGCGCAACTATTATTGCTAATCCGTATATGACGCATTATCTGCAGACTCGCTGTTTGACCATTAGCTACTGCTTAATGTATATCACACGCATAGCATAGAGTCAGAGTTCATAGATCAACTTCTTTACCTCTGACCTCTATCATTTAGGTTGTCTAGACCGTTGGTGTTTTGATAATTTGAAATGGTGAATCGTTCCACCCTACAGGAAAATATTCCTTAGGGCGTATGTTTCTTTAACAAAATATTAACTGTTCATTTTTTTGCATTATCACCTGGATTAAAGAATATAAATTCAACTTAAGAAATACTAATATAGTCAATTAAATACAAAAAAAAATGCCCAAACGGTGCATTAGTCACGATAGCAGTAAATTTTAAATTTATTATAATTATTTCGAGTGATAAAATAAATTTTGCTGCTACTTGTAGCTCAACTCAATGAAGTTGTTGTTGACATTTTTAAAAATCTTTTACTTGGCTTGAAACTTTGTAGTCTGGACTATTTCAGGTACGAAAGAAATCGCAATCGCCGAAGCTAATTGAACGTTTTCAAAAATTTGCATAAATAACAAAGGTTAGTAAATAAACATTTTAATATACGCTTTATTCAAAATGATGTTTTAATGAGAGGATTTCACGAAAGAAGTCGCTCGATGTGACAAGAAATCACATGTTATTCGCTTTGTTCAGGTAAAGATCATTCAGTAATACAGAAGAACCCTCTTGATTAGAACCGCATGGGACTTCCTCACAGACTATGACAGGATGGGAAGCAACAAAAAGTCAAGTGTAGTTCAGGCCAGTTTTTATTCGAGTATTGCTTAAATTTCATGCAACATCTTGAAAAGGTGAATGCAGTAGATAATTTTTAAATAAAAGAATGCTTACGTCTGGTGAGTTAAATGCAATGAATGTCTATGACTTTTTTTATTGGTGAAGAGCATAAGTCATTAGCCTCCGCACTTTTTCTTCCACTGCATAAAACTTATCAGCCGTTTCATTGCATTTTGACTCGATGAATGGACGCAAAACGCACAGTACAAAATCCATTTCTCCGATCTTGGGAATTTACAGTTCTTGTCACGTCTTCACTGACATCTTTTGCAGCATCTGTTCCAAAGTCTTTCAGGAAAATAAACAGTTTCTGTATCAGTAATCTCGCGGTTAAAAATCAAGATCATCGTTCATTGGAACAAAAAAAAAAAAACCAAAAATTTTCTCGTAAAATGCGCAGATCTCTTCATCAAATCGATCAGCCTTTATCCGGGTTATCGTCCTCCTCACTTTGAAACCAAACTTCAGTTTCTACAGCGATTTCTGACGAAGTTACCGACCTTCAAGCTCACTGATCGCTTAGTAGTTTTTTTCTTGATCACAGAAACTAGCTTATGCAGTGAAATCTACAAGGAAAACCAGTTTTCAGAGGTATTGTAGCGGTGCTCGATGCCACGAATAACGTCTTGGTCTGAAGGTCTGGATGATGGAAAGGATGTTACACGGTAAAAAATTTGACTCTGGAAGATTAAGAGCGACATGATGGCAAGTGGAATTATCAATCAGAAATGACTTTCTTGCTCGTCTTGCTCCTCTTTTTTTTCCATTCAATTATCGCAGTCAGTTTTAGAAATTTGTTTTGTGTCGTATAAGCACCGGC
The DNA here is from genome assembly GCA_018389105.1 of Nautilus pompilius. NCBI lineage: Eukaryota > Metazoa > Mollusca > Cephalopoda > Nautilida > Nautilidae > Nautilus > Nautilus pompilius. The sequence continues at coordinate 887,900 of JACATO010001426.1, forward strand.
GCCACTTTGATGATTAGTTGGAAAAAAATATTTCGCGTAAACTAAAAGGTTTCTGGCGTTTTTTTTTTTTTTTTTAAATTATGTTGCATATTTGATGAGACAAGAGGCATCAATCGGAAACGCATTTGCATGGGTACCCTGCTAACGAACCAGGAATCGCTTAATCGGTCCGTGCACTAACAGGGAGTTGGTCACCACTGTCGGTCTGTTCGTCTCCGATTTTTGTCAACGAGGTCGGTGTCTCTCACCTTTTATCTGATGCTGCAAAGCCGGACCACGTCAGGTTCTTTCGCGACTTCTCCAGCTCAGGTTAGGTCTTTTGAAATTAACCTAACTCAAACATCGCTTCGTCAACATCGGCCGCCTCGCTTCCACTCTTCCGCTTCCTGTCCGGGGGGTCCCTTCAACACGTCCGCTTTTCGTTCCAAAATTTTTAGAAATCTGAGATTTTAACCCCGCGGTTCTCGAGTGCGGCCGGTGTATGAATCTCCACTCAAAGCATCCGCTAACTCCCGCAAGTCACCGCGCTATTTCTGTTCCACCATCTTGTGAGAAAACCGGCTCGATAATCAGCCAGCACAAACAATGGAATTTAGTTAAAACGGCGTTTTTTTGTGCTGACCCGAATATAAGCAAAAATTGAAAGTAAAACAAATTTTTTTAGAAATACATATGAAAAAAATAGGAAGACAATTATAATTGCATTAAAACTGAAATTGCTCATCGGTTGAAACGACCTGATTAACTGGGTTTAAACTAAAGTCAGATTGGTCTAAAAAATCTGCGTTAAATAAATATTTTTTTTTTTTTTAAAAAAGGAAACTTAGTAACTAATTTTAAAGACAGCAAAGGGAACGTTGATTTTTCCTTGGCGCATTTATGATTTTCCAAACATATTAGCGCACGAGACAAAAATACTTCCATTTCACCTTTGATGCCACTATGAGTGATACATACATGTCACCATAACCTTTAAGGTGTAGACTAAAGGGACAAACATTGCGGTTAACACGTAGTGACGTATCTATATGTCGTATAAAACTGCTCGTCTGTTGTTAGGGAAAGAGCGTTCATTAGCTGCGATAATTTTCAAACCACGTACGAAAGACGGTTGAATGTTCCGATCCGAATACAATCTAAGAAACAAAAAGGCAAAGTCTTTCTTCTTTAAAGATGTCCATATACAATCTGAGAAAGACATCCGAGGACAAGCCTTCACTTTTCCTTTACGCCTTGGATGGAACCTCACTTCACGGTATAAGCAAGATACAGACTGCAAATCATATTCCCCTGAAATTAATGTGGGTTGCGGTCGTCATCAGCATGGCAATAGCTATGATCATAACTATGTATGAACAGTTCAAGGCGCTGTACTCCTATCCAACAACTACTACCTTCAGCGTGGAGCTGAAAAACGAGTTAGACTTTCCGGCGGTCACAGTGTGTAATTTGAGTCCCTTCAAGATGAACGACTACAAATTTAAAAAATTACTTACATATTATCGTTCGCTGTTAGGGTTTTATGCAAAATCCCAAATAGACTGGGATGATCCGTTCTACAATAACACAGTGGACATTTTCTTGAAGTCTTCCAAGGAGAATCTGTTTGACTCTTGTCGTTTTAATAGCAAAATATGTACCATGACCCCTGTGTTAACTTTCACAGATGAAGGCCCTTGCTACACGTTTAATTCAGCATTAACAAACTCGAAAAAGAAAGTAAATGTTCTAAAAACAAAAAAGAAGGGAAGTACTTCCGGGTTCGACTACATTCTGAACATAGAACACGACGATGTGACCCCGAGCACGGACAACGCGGTCGGTGTAAAAGTTTATTTGCATAAATCAACCGAAATCCCCTCAGACGAATACGGCTCGTTTTATGCTTCACAAGGTTTCCTTACAGTTGCCACCATTACCGCTAAAAATATTAAATTACTAAAGTATCCTTACAAGTCGTTTGGCAATCAGTTCTGCATCGGTGAAAATTACCAGCACCATCTGAAATTCTGGGACTCGTACAGCGAGCGGCGCTGTTTCATGGAGTGTCGCACGGAATACATCTACAAACGTTGCAACTGCCGGTCTTACGTCGATCGCGGCAAGTCCAGGTTGTGCACGCTGAAGGAGTATTACAGCTGCTACATTCATCTGGTTTCCGAATTCCCGAGGTCGTGCAGCTGTCCGAAAGAGTGTGTTATTAGCAGCTACGACATTCGAATCTCCACCGCTTACTATCCGTCTGATGGAAATATCCACCTTCAAACCTACAACGAGAGCATCATTCAAAATATCAGAAAGAACTACCTGCAAATCAAAATATTCTACGATAGCCTTAGTGTGACCACTGTGAGTCAGATGCCGCTCTATGTAGTGGACAACGTGCTGGGAAAATTAGGTGGCCAATTGGGCCTTTTTCTAGGAGCCAGTCTCTTCTCTATCGCGGAGCTTCTAGAAGCCGTATGTTTGATGATTTTTCATTTCTTTAAAAACATATTATACATTAAAAAAAGGGACGCAGAAATCTTGAAGGCGAAACGACGTAGTACATTAATATGAACAAATCCTTATTCTTATTGATTTCCTTATTACACACGTCGATATCGTTGTTAGTGATATTTACATCATTCTAACTAAAAATTGGTATCTTTTAAAATTGCAATCTCATAATCAGTGTATTTCCTACACATATGCATTTTAATAGTATAAAGCCATCTTTACGTGCATACCTGCATTGAAAAGTCATACTGCAAAGGAATTGCCAACATCCTACATATTTTTAAAATATTAAAATATAAATTTTCAACGGCTTAATTGCATTTATTGGTAGTTTATTCTGTTTACTTCTCTCTATTTTTAAATATGAATAATAACAAGAAAACCATTTTGAAAATAAAAGCAAATATTTTCCATAGGATTTTCAGCATCAGTTTGCTGAACAATTGGTCACGTATTTTCCAGCATAAAGAAGATTTAATATAGACTCAGCGAATCGACCGTTATCTTATCAACTATTTTACACAGAATATGCGTAATTATGTAGTTTTGTTGTTGTTGTTGTTGTTGTCCACGTTATTCTATTGTGTTTTGCTTTAGTTTTAGATGCTGCACGTGCATTCGGCACGCGCCTTTAGTTACTTGTCACTTGAATGATGCATAACACACTGAAGCCGGCTGGAATTGTCGAGGAAGTTCGTCATTCGATGGCAAGCCGTCTGATGTTCCTGGTTTTGTTTTCCAGCTTCGTTCAGATTCCTGCAAAATGTATCCTGCAGCTGTCCATGCGACTATATGCACGATCTCCTGTGCTTCAGTCTATTGTTTATTTAGCATTCTCAGCTGACATTATTAGTATTATTATTGGTGCTTCAAACACCTTAATCTGACAAGAAAATGTTGTGATCAGATCTCCTCGGGTGGTTAACGCCAAGACGGTCTCTAAATTGTCGAGCTGTTTTACTCGTCCGACGCAGCATCGGTGAGTGGTTTGGTCTGTCTAAGATACTAATGCAAGTCCACGGCTGCGGAGAAGCGGATGGAGTTGAAGAGAGAGAGGTCTGTTCCGATATACGGGCAAGCCAACTATATTTCTTGATAATTTGGAAGACCTTTGCACAATCAAACACTATAAACCCTTTCAATTACCTACAAACAGAATTTGGTAAAATGCTTGCCAAGCCAGATCAAAACTGTTTGCTTTTGCTGTCGTAATTGTACTTTTTTGGCTGAGGCTTTGATGTTATTTTTCTTAACTAACTTCAAGATATTTTTCTTCGAGTGTTATACTTAATCTTGTCTGTTCATCTGATAGCTATACGTTTGGAAGCAATCAAAATGATCAAAACCTAATCTTAAGCTTTCATAAAAGTACGTTTTGGAAAGATTTTCTATATTCTCAGTAGATAGTACGCTTTCTTTCTCTTCTTGTCGAATTTCTGCCCTGACATTTGTGGAGAAGGTTGGGACGTTAGCTCTGATGACAAAGCAAGTTACCTGGGTAAGTTTAAAAATCTTCGGTAGAGATTAAGGTGCAAGACATTCAAGAATTACCTGAGGCATCTCCACACAAAATGTGCGCATTCTAAAACAGCTATAATAAACTATGCGGGTAATTCCTAATCCTTTCTCATTTTTCTTTTTAAAGAATATACTCTGTCTGTATGGTGTCGCAGATTTCAACTATAAATAACACAAAATCACCGTTTATATGCCAATACCGAATTACGTAAAACTGCTGGGTTGTGGGGTAAGTTAAAGCCTTGTAAAGATATTCTCTTAGCTACTAAGGTTAAAATTTTGATCACTGAAACAAAGCTGTTATCCGAAACCTCTGCTTTATTTCTGAGGAGTAGAAAATTTGACAGTATATTTACGATCTCTAAAGTCATCGTGTCTGACGTAAATTTATCAGTCGGCATGACGAAGTGATTATGGATGTCACATCGATATTTTTTTAAGTTTAACAAAGTAAAACTAGTTACCACGATATATCCTGCCTTGAAAAAGACGAAACGATGGCCACAGCCCGTTCATTTCACTAGTTCTCAATGATTGGGCTACTGAAGAATGAGAGCCTCGCTTTCGTTAGATTCGTCTGTTTGATTTATTTGTGCTCTTGTGTGGATATCGGGAAGTTGGGTTTATTTCCACATCTGAAAATAAATAGGTGTAGTAAGAATTTCCCTGCCGAAGCCGGAAGTGCTCGGTCTTTTATGTCGCAGGATAGGCAACAGGTAACTTCTGACGTATGCTCCGACGCCGGGCCATCTTCGATGTAAATAGATTATCTCTTCTTTTTTTAAAAAAAAAAAAAAAAAACCTAATCTGACAAGCATCGGTACAGCAATGAGACACAAGTAGTGAAGGCATTGAACATTAGCCTTGGCACTCAAGCAAGTTAACAAGGAATGGTTGGGCGCTCTTAAACGATAGTCTAGGTGCTAACCATAAAAAAAAAAAATTATCCGTAAAACCTCCACAACAGCTTCCAGAAAAACTCATCTAGAGATCTTTGTGTAGGCTGAAAACCGACGAGTTCGGCTGGTGCAGAAAAGCGAGAAGTAAAGTCAACACTAGGGAGATTCTCCAAAACAAGCCACTCTTGACCGGGAGTCGGACTCTTGGCAGTCAGGGTGTCTACCACTAAACCACCGGTCGTCCATAATATTATGGTTTAAAAGAATAAAGCAGTAGGCGTAAACAAAAAGTCATTGTTTTTCTGCTCTGGATATTCCATTACTATTTATCACGAAATGGTGTTTACTTGTTTTAATTCTCTAGCGCGGACAGGTCTGCTATTAGTTGGAAAATAAATTTAAAAGGTAAATAAATGCATAAAAATTAAATTTAATACAACTTTTGAAACGGCTTAAATGATTGCCTCATTGTTATGCTATACACATATGATTTTATGCATGCTTTATAGCTTTTCAATGCCTTGTTCATCGTGTTACTCAGCTGTGATTATCTTATTGTGACTGATATGAAAATTGTAAGGGCAAAGCAGAGAGCTGGGCGAAATGAGTCAACTCACAATTTAGCAATTGAACAACGAGTTTGTTAAAGCCATGGAAATATTTCCTTAACTTCTAAGATCAGTACGTGACTAGTCGTTGGGGTTAGGGTTAATTTTTTATGCCAGTACAAAAAAGGAAGTTGGAAAGATTTTATTAAAGAAACGCAAAATTGTGGTATATTCATTATATCTCTCTTTGTAGCACCCCCCATTTTTATGAATAAATGCTTCTTCTCTCAATTATTCGCAAAACGCTAACTACCCGCACAGAATCCACGTGCACACCAGCATCCATTTTGTATGTTTTTTTAGAAAAGAGAACTTCCTTTTTACGGCTCAAAGAAGTTCTCTTATTCGCGCAAGGATACGCACGAACGAGCTGAGGAATGGGAGTCGACCGATCAGCAAGTTATCATGGGTCCCCGAACGCTCTTTAATTATCCCACTGTCTTCAGCTTCGAAGGGGAAACGAGTTGTACTGAGGATAGAAGATAAGTTAAAGCTGAGCTTAATCCAGCTCATTTGAACATTAACTATCCGCAAAAACTGACTATTCGCGTACCTCTAGGAACGGATGTTTGCGTAAAATAGAGTCAACTGAATCAAATAGGCAAAAAAACGGGTAGTTTTAAATCGTGCGTCATGATTTACAATTCTCGATTAGTGTAAGACAGGGTTCTGTTATAGATCCACTCTTTTGATATATCTGCGTATGTTAAAAATAAATGATATTAAATTGAATGTTACGGATAATATTGTAAATAACAGAGAAGTTTCAGATAAACCTGAATAATTTTTTGCTAGATTTCTTAGTCATATAAAAATATTAATAACATTACAAAAGAATATAATGTCTATTCTGAGGGGGGGAAGCGAAAACTATATATGTCTATAATTAAATTGAAGATAATGCATTTATTTTTAAATCGTTTAGAAATTTTAGAGGTTATTATTATGAAAATATTATTTCAAAAACCAATAAATTTTGGCTCGTAATATAGTTAACAGGATGCAAGAAATAAATAATCCATAAGAATTTTAATTTTGTTATATAAATCCTTGGTTTTGTCAAATTTGGAATATGCTAGTCGAGTTTGAAATCTTTTCTCCAAGACAACGAATTACTGGAAAGCGTTCAGCATAATTTTTGACATTTCCAGATTTAAATTATTTTTAACAAGCAGAAAGATAAAACCTGTAAAATTTTGCCTTTTTAGTTATAAGACTTTTAGTAAAGACTTAACGAAAGTAAAATAATGGTTAACGATTTCAGCGTGTAAAGAGGAAAAAAACAATTTTGGCAATCTGCAGTTATCAGTATCAAGGGTGATAATTATAGATTTTCTATAGTTTCAGCATGGGGCTAATATTAGAAATATATTTTAGCAATAAAATCGAAAATAAATCAAATAGATTGCCTATAATAGTGGTTAATAGTATAACTAAATTTACAAAGTGTATTTATAAATATTTCCCTTAGCGGGAGAGAAGCGGGGGTTGTGCTGAATGATAACTGAACTGAGCAAAACTGACTCGCCCCGGATCTCGCATTTCCCAGTCCAATTTTGTACAGTGCGGCTGTTATTCCAAGGATAGCACTCCCTCCGGATTTACCTTTAGTTAGTTAATTTATTCTTTTCATTTCTACTCTTCTTTTAATGGAAATTCGAACTGGAAAATCAAAAATAATAATAATTAATAAACGGGCAATGCATTTTGTTTGCATGGTTTTACGTTATAAATAATTACCATTCCAACTTGCGCCGTTGTTAATGACGATGATTCTATTTAAGTTCAAGACAAAACGTGGCACCGTCTCTTTTGTATCGTCGCTTGGTAAGTAAGTAACTGACTGACAGTTGAATTTTTAAACTAATCGGATCAGCTTTCAGAAATATTTATAAATTTCTAAAATGCTAAAGATTAATTTTGTTTTAAATGCCTAATCAGTGATATCATTATTTCTTTAAAAAAATAGAATTTTTTTTCTTTTCGTTTTCCTTTCGTGCGTTTGTAACATTTACTTTTTATTTTAGAAAACTATAATAAAAAAATCAAATGGATATAATGATTTATATTATTTCATTAAATCCTCCTGAACTTTGTTTATCTATCTCACCTCCTTATGATAAGGACAGCTTCCTTCATACCAGCCAGGTACTCTGTAAAAAGACACCTGCTATTTCACATTGCCGTGTGATAAGTGTACCGTGGAACTCCGATGAGTCGCCCTGAGTTTCGGTTAGATAGGTGTGAACAGACTTCACAGCGAGTAATACTAAACAATGTGAAGTAACAAGTATTTTACGTAGCAAACCTGGTACATAATTTTTCTTATCAAAAGGTGGATAAATCCAAGCAGAAATCGAGGACTATACAATGAGATAACGTACATTACTGTATCCACTTGATTACAACATTATTATAATTTAATTGATAATAATGAAAGCATTTGCTTCTTTTTTTTTTAAATATCTGTTGAAAAAACTTAATTTTATTATTCTACTCCCTCTCTAATCAGACCAGCAGAAATGTTTTGCTTTTAATTTTCCCAAAGAATTTATGTTGAAATATTCTTTTTATTTTTTCAGGAAAGTTTCGAAAAGGATTCAAAACTGCGTGTTCCTGTTGCTTTTCTTCAATGAAAAATGATAGAAGAATCCCCTTAGGTAAATATTATATCGTTCTTATTTCTGGCAGTAACAGTGACAGAAGTACAATGAATGCGACAGCATCGTCCATACAGTAATAACAAGAAAAACAGTTGTTACATTAGTAATAGTAACAAGAGGCACTATACGTATGGCTGTTAGTGGCAATACCAATGATCGTATAGTTAGTGCTAATGGTAGTCTGGAAGGTTTTAATGATATAGCAATGCAACCAGTAACAATAAGAGCAGCAGCAGCAGCAGCGCAGCAGCAGTAGTAGTAGTAGTAGTAGTAGTAGTAGTAGTAGTAGTAGTAGTAGTAGTACCAATAATAGTAACATTAATATTATCAATAGTATTGGTAGTATCAGTAATACTATGGTTTCCTTCAACGTGTTCTTACCGACGCCATCGAGCCTCTCTTCCAATCTTCTTGGTTGCATCGATTACCTCCCCTGTCTCGTTTTATTTGTGTTGTCTACATATCCAACGACGACAGTGAAGCAGCAGAAGCTCTTTTAAAAAAAAAAAAAAAAACTGTTTCGTCGGCGACGGAAACAGTATTTTGTAAATGAACGGGCAACAGTAACATTCGATCGCTTTTATTTCAGCTTAACAGTTTCCTGGGTACAAACTGGAAGTATGGCAAGAGTTTGCGCACTTTGCCCCGCATTACAGAAACTCTGGCATCTGTCGTGGCTGAAGTCTGTCGGAAGCCATGTTTAACCTGAACGACGGTGGTGCTGCTGTCGGTCGCTGATAACTCAGATTTCCATTGTTTTTCCATTGATTGCATCCCGCACGTTTTCTGTTTGTCTGTGGTTGATGAACCGGCCATCAGTTAACGATGTTCATCCATCCTTAAGATGGTTCGTCTTTCTTAAAATTTATCCCCCACCCCGTCACAGTCAGACAGGAGAGAATATTTAGAAGAAAGACTTGTTTCAAATAAAAATGTTTCTTTTTAACTTTTTGCGAACTAAATGTTTATTTATTGACCTCTGAAAACTTTACGCGGACTGCGGGGTAATCGGGGAGGGGGGAGGGAGGGAGGAGGAGAGGGAACAGGGATGTCAGCAAAAAGACAATGAAGAAAGTAGCAAATGCTTCGAACGAGAAAGGAGTAGCGCACCAGGTCGTCTAGGTGGGAGATCTCTCGGTCTCTTATCGGGCGGCTGGTTTCTAACGGATTCCTGCACCAGCGTGGCGTCTATTTTTTACGGCAGTCCGGGCACCATAAATCTGTTCGTTATTCGTGTCCAATATCACCGTCCATTTACCACTTTCTCTTGTTGTAGATATCGCAGCACTTTCTTTTCTCTCCCCTTTCCTGGGCCCGGCTGGCGACTCAGTTTCAAGCCACCACCCGCCCTTTTCTTTTTTTACTTCCTCCCCTCTCCAACGCCCGAAAATAGTGCAACGTTTGATATATATACGTCAAAAAGTAGGACTTTGCATAATTATTTAATTCAAACTTAGAACACGGACAGCCATGGACGAAAGAGAGGAAGAACTCTTCAGATGAATACTTGTTAGGTGAATAAAATCTGGAAGATTTCTTATCGCATGCAGAAGTTTTTAATAAAAGATCCTGAGGTTAAGTTTAGGGTCAGGTGCGCGCGACCCTGTCGTATTTGCATCAGCTAGTGACTGCAACATTTCTAACTCTCGCTGAAGAGTTCCCATCTCAGTTGAGCAGCGGAGAATGAGAACGTGCTTCCGCCAAACGCCAAGCCCCAACTACGAGCACAAAGCACCCTGCAACCGGCCCGGAGCTCCACCGGTGTAAAGGATGGATCGATCTCGTTGGTCGTTGCGGCTATTTTCTTTTTGTCGCGTTGGAAGCAAAACTGCCAGGTTCGCAAACGCTGTGACAGCGAACACACACAAGGCGGTTGGTTTATACCACTGCGCGGTTTTATCGGGGACTTGTTGGACAAATAACGAGTTAAGCGCCTAAACGTAGCAGGTGAGAGGCTGGGCAGGTTATCTGCCTGCCATACAAGGTTGAAATAAGTAGTGTTTAAGGCCAGCTCGGCATAGGTATCGGCGTGAGATGTAGATGACCTTAATGAAGAGATACTGAAGTGTTTGAGTCAGTTCAACAACGGCGATTTATTGATCTGGATATCCAGTCCTCCTTCCCCGTAGCGCTCCCAAACGAACAGTAGGTCGAGAGTCTGAATACAAAGACAAGTTTGAGGTTGATGGCGCCGCACCGAAGTCTTTGGGAATATAAAGGTCGCCTCCGGGATCAAAATGTAGGCCGGCTGTATGGCTCTGAATGCTAGAATGGTAGATGCGAGGGCCACTATTATTCTGAACTCCCTGCCCGATAGACGACATCACCACTTCGGATTGGGTGTTTCCCGTAAGAAAATGTAAGAGTCCGAAGAATAATTAGACTGAGTGAGAGGAGAAAGAACCGCCATAGAGAAGTCGCGCACTTACACCGGGCGCGGGTTTATTCGGCAGATATCTGGGAGGGCGCCCGAAAGGGAGCACGAGACTAGCGCGCCGCGATTTAGCTCTTAGGCTGAAGGTAAGCAGACATCGGCTGACCAGTTAGCCCTCCGGAACGGCCGCGCCTGCCGTACTAGACAGAAACATGACGAGATCATTAACGTCTGCTGCCCTGTCAGAAAGAAGACTGCGAATCTTCCGCGGAGCCCCTCCCACCCATAACAGCCAAAGTTGAGAGTGACCGGAAACCCACAAAAGCTGCTGTCTCGCGGTTGTACGAAAATCTTGTCGATAATCTCCATGGTGGTTTGTGGACTTCAGAAAGATTATCGCGTCGATGACATCAGCACTGACAAAAAGAGTGGCTGCCCTGCAGGTTTCCAGGGGCTTGGTAAAGCACAGACATGTTTACAAGATTTGGGCACCCTAAGAGCCAGGTGACCCCGATGTACTATCAAGGGGCTGCTACAAGCCGACCTAACAAAGTTTTCTCAAATCATTTGGTAGACGATCAACAATAATTGCCCTCCGTCATCCCTGTCCGGTTTGGTAAGCATTTCGAAGAGCACGGTGGGCTTCAGTAATACGCAAGTATACCGTGCCTAACAAAATCTTAGAAGTCTCAGAACTGTCAAAGCGAAATTATCCTCTGCGAAACCAAGAAGGTTTAGCGACCTGCGTTCACGTAGGAATCTAAGGCAGACACGAAGACTAGTGACGGATCTAGATTAGCTTGATTTCCCCGCGCGCTACTGGCTGTAAGGTTAGCCTCCAAAGAAACCCAATAGGATATAACGTCTCTCCCTACCACGAGTGACAGCCGCAGATCACTCACCTACTCGCCTCCGTGCTGGCTTAGGCGCTCATCTACCTCTTTTCCACGCCTTCAAGATTTACTGCTACCGAAGAAGTTCTGGTCGCCATAGACTCTACATTAAAGCAGCACTTCTCGAGCTTGCGATGTCAAAGCTTCCAAAAACATGGTAGATAGTGCGTATGTTAACTGATAGAAGGCGAATGATCCACTGATCATAGTAGCTTCAGCACAATGGAATGTCTAGGGCTATCAGTTCTCTGCTCCACAAGACCACGTAACTTATATATACTTCAGCTGAATTACTAAAGAGCCATAAAGAACATACCAAACTCAGTCATACCGATGGTAGATGAGCCATTAGTAGTACACAAGACCAGCTACCTAAACGAAGATAATGGTTTTGGCAAAACTACACAACCCATAGAGCTGCTTCACAAGAGGAATTCCATTGAATTTACACCACCACTCTTGTAAAGAGCAGCACAACAAAGACGCCAAAGCTCAGACCCAGCTGAATAGTCATTTCGGTGTGATAATCTTGGATAAAGAATGTCTACACCAACTTATTCTACGCCACCATCTTGGGATGCAGTACTTTCGTCCAAATAACTTTGGTCTACAATAATTTGGAGTGTTTTTAGACCAAAATGCCTTTAGACCATTGTACCTACACCCCACCATCTTACTGAGTCACCTGCTTGGCTTTTGTCGCGACGTCTGGAATGCGCTAACATATCTGGCTACGCATCAATGAAAACGAGACCATCTGCGGTGCCAACGGTATCCGTTAGGCCCTTGGGGCGGCGATAACGATGAAGCCAACTCTTGTAGCTCTCCATTTCTTTTTTAGGCTGAGTACATTCCCATGTAAAATGATAATGGGAAGTAGATAGCGCGCAAAAATTCGCTGGTAAACTCATCCATCGGCTATTACAGGTGCGTTTGCAATCAGCAGCGAGCTCAACGTAGCTGCTCCAGTCCTGGGCATGGATGCTCACAGTTCCTTCCTTAGGCTAAATTATCCACTAAAACAGTGGTAAAATTACAATTTTTAAAAAAGATAAATGCGCAAATATAATAAATCTGCATAAAATATTGCTACTGGGTTTTACTCAAAATTATGTTGGTAATCGAAAATCAGACACAGCAGCAAGATGTTACGATATAAAATCTACAGTTTACTTCTGATCCAATAAGTAGTAAAGTGAATTTAAGAAAATCTGTTTCGTTTATAGCGCTACAAATTATGTTCGTAATAATTTTCCCTGCGCAAAATTAACTGCCATAAAATTGACACATCGTATAACGCATGGGTCTACAGTACAAGTAAAAATTACTATTCTCCGATAAAAGTACACCTTAACTAAATGAAGACTATATATGAAAACGTTTATTGTTTTCCTAGTGATATGAAGAGTGCTTTTTACAACATATAATATATAAAGCCAGGTAAATTGTGGTGGTCGAGATCTGCTAGTCATCTATTTATAAGGGTTGTGCGACTTTCGAGAAGCTAGTGTAGATTAGAATACAGTGTTTCCAAAAGATATCAAGCTAAAACCTGTTTGAGACTTCTTCATAAGCTATGTTTTAACAATGCTTCTCCTGATAACAGAATCCGGTTATGTAGTTTAGTGTTATGGTTGGACGGGTACATTTAGTTTTGCTGCTGGTTAATCTTCGGTGTTATTTGTAGCTAGTATTACATTTTCGAAGAAACAGATAACCCCGCTCAAAGCTTATGGATACAGACACCGTTATCTGTTAGCCATAAACCTTGCTGACAGCAAAATACCTTCCAAATCTTTATTAAACACAAGCCATCTATGCAAATACATCTTCCTAATTGCTTTGTGGTTTTAGTGTAATTTCTAACATGTGTCTAGTATTGTAAACATTAAAAAGCTGGCAATTTAATTTAGTTTAGTAGGTATAAGATGACAGGTCATCATAAACAATGCGAGGCATCATGGAAAATAAATGCCGTTACTATGGTTTCTTTAACTAATTAATGGTAATACAGTTAATCAAACTTGCCATCTAAGATAATTTATTAAACTTATTGTTATTTTGCTTGTATGCCTTAGATGAGAGAAGGGTGTATTTATACACTTGATCGAAGTAAAATATTCTTTAATCTTTCTAATATTTTACTGTTATACATTGGTTTTGCTAATATCTAGAATAATTCTAAAATCTCAATTACAAAAATAAAACTTATCGGGTTCTTAACTGATTTTTGTGGTCTATAAAACAACATCTGTTTCGTATTAATCAATTCTTAAATAAATGTTTTTATTTTATTGTGCTATAAAATCGACAGTTTTACCTATTTTTATCAAAATCATGTCTTAATAAATAAAGAAATATATAAGCTTTTCAAAAAGACATTTTGTGGCTGTTATGACAAAGCTAATCCAACGTGATGCTATAAATCGCAGCAATGAAACTCAAACAGAGGTGAAATACTGAAAACTCACCCTAAACCTTACAAAAAGTATCAATAATAAAAACTAACAACCAGCTTCTTTACCCCCTTTTTTTATTAAACACTTTCTATTTTTTAAAAGAAGACAATCCACGGTTTATGATAATCTTTATTATTTCAATGAAACGAAAATTTTCAGAAAACGTAACAAACGGTAAAATTTTACTAACTGAAATTAGATTTAATGAATGAGATCATAGAAAATACGTGTTTTCTAATCCGTGTGCATCGTGCTTGTTTCAGAACAGTAATACTAATAAAATATGTATTTTTAGTTTTCAATTGTTTGATAGATTTTCGTTATGTGTCAGTAAATTTTAGATAAAACTTTTAATATCATAATGGCGATTCTTAAATTAAAAATTCTAACATTACGTTATTTAAATTTGATTTTCAAAGCTTTTTTTTTTCTTACACAAATTAAGTATTTTAAATTTGATTTTAAAAAAATAATGATATTAATTTTAACGTAATTATTTTATAAGCATATTTATATCATTCAAAGTTAATTGCTTCGGTTTTATATATCTATATTAACTGAGAATGTTTGTCTACATTTTGTAGTTCTCATCATTACTAAAGTCGTTGTCGGTGTTGCTGCACTTATTTCCCTCGTTGTCTGTGTTGCTGCACTTATTTCCCTTGTTGTCTGTGTTGCTGCACTTATTTCCCTCGTTGTCTGTGTTGCTGCACTTATTTCCCTTGTTGTCTGTGTTGCTGCACTTATTTCCCTCGTTGTCTGTGTTGCTGCACTTATTTCCCTTGTTGTCTGTGTTGCTGCACTTATTTCCCTCGTTGTCTGTGTTGCTGCACTTATTTCCCTTGTTGTCTGTGTTGTTGCACTTATTTCTCTCGTTGTCTGTGTTGCTGCACTTATTTCCCTTGTTGTCTGTGTTGCTGTACTTATTTCCCTCGTTGTCTGTGTTGCTGCACTTATTTCCCTCGTTGTCTGTGTTGCTGCACTTATTTCCCTTGTTGTCTGTGTTGCTGTAAATTTTTTTTCCGAAGACGCTGTAATTATTGTCTTTGATAACATGCTTGCATCTTCTTTCTTTACAAAAAAATAGTCAAATCGTATGACGTGCCAAAATCTGTGAACTTTTTCATATTCGTCATTTTCTCGAAAGTGTAAGCTGACAGCAAATCTGGATACTTACGCAACCATTCGTTCATTAATTATTCTGTCTCCCAGTTTACCTTTTATTTTCCAATCAGCTTGGGTAAGCTTCGTTTTCATTTCGCATTCACCAAAAACTTACATAATTCTTCGTACTATAACTGATGATATATAACAAAACTGAGACCTAGAGGACTATCCAATTACAATTTCTCAAATTTAAAAGAAATATGTGGGTTATTAATTAACTACTGTTTTCAATAAATATCCTCTAATGCTTACAAACACCATTATCGTCATCTTACAGAAACCATAAACATAAAAATGTAAAATCTTTTTTTAAATCCATTTTTAAATAGATAAAAAGCATACTACATCAAGCAAATATCATACAGCGAATTTCGTTTGCAATATAAAAAAATCTAAGTTAACTGATAATAATTAACAACATTTTCTCTAAGAGGTCAGATTCTCTGCGCATTCAGCTTCATTGCGACACCTAACCACTGATAAGGCACTGAAGTTAAACTCTTCGCCAATTCAAACGACAGAGAAACCTCGTGACTGCTCAAATTTTTTTTTATTATTTAAAAGCAAAAAATCCCATCTGCCTACCCAAGAGAACAGTGCTAAACTATTTCAGTGTTGATTGATGAAAAGCCGCAATACTATTATTATTTTTTAAAAAATTCTTTTGCCAGTAGGTTTCATTGCCATTAACTGTGACATTATGCAAGATGATATTGTTAAAATATTTGCTGAACAAAATATAATAAATCACCTTAGAGTTCAGATACAATATGTTGAGAACGATTACAGTATTTTACAGTATCAGGTTAAGAATCACATTATAATAATACTTATTTATGTAGGGTCGTTTATGTTCGTTCAGTAATGGTATCTTACACCAGATTTTCCGTACTTCTCAGAGTTTTAGTTAATTAGTTTCTGCTGTCGCCATCGTCCGGTTGTGTCAGGCATACGACCGAGTCCAGTCCTTTTCTTCTTCTTTTTTTTTGCTTAAAGCCATGAAGGAAAGTTTAAGAAAGAAAACAGACATTTCGTATACTCTATGCACACAAAAAAGAAATGCTTCCAAAACAACTGCAACTTTGCTGGTTACCCCCCAATGTTTTGGAGTGCGCGTAAACGTTCCCATCAGTTTTGTATTCTGTGAAAGTTTGGTTTTGGCGATTGGCGGCTGAAATCAAATATAAACAGTAGTGCAGTCCACGTGCACGAAAGGCCGGTAAAATATATTCTAAACTTGGATCCATTTAATGACCAGGTAGATAAATTCATCTTAAACCCTGGAGGTTTGTGTAACCGATGTTTCCTGGTTATTTCTGGCCGATCGCACTGTTCGAGAGAAAACCGTGAAGTCTTGCTGGCTGTATGGTTTAGCCAGTGCCCGCGGCCACTAAAACACTGTTAAACGTGTTCTGCATGTTCTTTCGTTCTCCGACGAATGATCTGGGGATAAACAGGGCTGGGGGGGGGACTCGCTACAAACCCCGAAGAGAAATCCCCTCGCTTTATTTACGTTATTCTGTCAAAGTAAAACTTAACGGATATCCGACGTTAATGGCAAAGCTTCAAACTGCTTAACGCGAGGCCAAGATTAAGAGTACGGACTATTCCTGATAGCTCTTGGGAAATTAGGTCTGGGTGGGAATCAAAACATCTTCAAGCAGGCAAAGAAGCATACCTATTTTAAAACTCCATAAACGGCTTAAGTTTGCTTGCAAACAATCAACGTGGATCCTTGCATAAAATTTCTGCCAGCAGCTTTGTTTGTTTATTTCTTTTCATTGTCTCTTCTTCAAACGTGTCCAGTTCTTTTCTAAGCCACGCTAATAATATTCATTTATAATGATCGAAGTATTTGACTCCTATCATTTCCCTTTTGTGCATGAAAGAATCGCCTTGCATAACCCAGTGCCGTGTTTTCCTAGATTAATTCTTTTATTTGTATTTTTCATTGCTAAAAGAAAATTGAAAACACAAATTTATTAATCTGGAGTGCAGTAAAGTATGCGCTTAGAGCGAACAAAGAGGAAGGAAGCTGTACCGCCCTGTCAACATCTGATCACGTGGTTAGAACCTACTTAACCATAGAAAAGTGGTTCCCAATATTTTTTGACATAACGCCCCCCCTATTTTTGGTGTTTATTAATCCCTCTTGTTTCCATCCATTTTTTATTGAAATAAATTAACGGTTCGATTATTGAAAAATATGCTTATGTATAGACAAAGAGCTGCAAAAGGCGTTATATTATATTTGAAGCTCTCCTCTCCTCTTTACACAATTAACAACTTTGTTGCCAAGTTCAGCGAAGTAGATAGATCATCTGGGAGAGTCTTAGCTGCCAAAGCTTTCTGTGGACGACGCAGTGAGTCTTTGGTATGGCTGGATTATTTTCTTTGATCAATGTCATGAATCCAGAGAGAGAGGCAAGCATTTCGGGGGGGACCGTCAGTGCAAACGCCATCAAGCTTTTCCCAAGAAAATCCATTTTCTTGAAAGAAGTCAGGAATTGTTGCCAAAACGTCACGAGTCTTTGATGCGGTCTCTAGTACTTTTGGGAATAGCATTTCTTCTTTCACAGCTCCATCAACCACAAATCGAGAATAAACGAGCAAACGACAGCATTGAGTCTCATCGGTGGTATCGTCGCACTGAATTGAAAAGAATATCGATGCTTTTACCTTTACCAAAATTTGTCTTTTAATGTCCTTTGCAAGTTCGGATGTGACGCTTTTCAGTGGCGTCAGGGAGTGGAATTTTTAGATAACCTTTTCTGGCTTTCGGAACCAAGCACAATATTCGCAGCACTCAACAAGCATCGTGGTTTTCCGAGAATCTCTTCAATCGTGTGAACTTTCTTTGCTTTGACAATGAGAAGTGACAGCTCGTAAGATGTTTCCACCATTTTGGCAGCATCCTGGTGAAAAGCTCCTGCAGTGACCAGTTTCATGCGTTTCAAGCATCGAAGTTTGGCAGCATAAATATTTTGGCTCGTCTTTCAATTCCATGTGGTTTGTGTTCAGATGTCGCTCCAGACGACGAGGCCTCAAGGCGTCACTGCTGAGAACTGCATGGCATATAACGTACTGGCGGGAGGTGAATTCCATTTCTTTTCAGTGACTGTGAAGCCAAATTTGATGTACTCTTCATTATACTTCTTTTCTTTGTCGTAGAAATCGCTATAACAGGACTCCAAACTAAACAAAACAAATTATACATAATTTATTTACTCAATTTTATAACTTATTATTATTATCACACGTACAAAAACACTCCACTGTTTACAACTGTTGTGTCCACAGACCTGAATGACTTGAGACAATGTTCATAATTACGTGAGCTTCTCGCGTCGCGATGGTGTTACGGTACTATTACATCAGCCTGTTGACAGGGTACCATCCTATCACCTCCCCCCTTCTGTGGATCAACAGTAAGAGGTCAGCCCTGGATCCATTTGAAGACGTTTGGTCTTATTTCTCCGACGTAGAGACCGCCTTCAAGGTTGTAGCAAGAATTTTAGACGACGACTTCGAATTCTAGAAGCTTCTAGTCATCGACGATTAAAAATTATTTCTTTTAATCTCCTCACGCACGCCCCCCCCAGTTTGGGAGTCACTGCTCTAGAACAAGGAAAGGACAGATGGAAAAAGTTAACGAAATTCTCTAGAAGGAATTGTTATGCATAAGCTAAAATATTCGATTCAGGTTGTTTGCACTCGAATTAAAATTACAATTATTATTATAACTTCAGTAAACTAATTAGATGAGGTTATTGTTGGTTTCTTTATTAAAATCTTTTCTTACAGGATGTTTATAAAGTCTATGGAAGCTTCACTGCTTAATGGATGTTTAACTATCCATCAGATGGAAAATTACATAGACTGTATCAAGAAAGCCAGCTGGTTTTACTGTTCAGACTATTGTAAAACGAAAAGTGCTTTGATTGATAAGAAAGTTGACTGCTCCTTGTAGCTGGCTGAATTTAAGTCTGCTACTGCAGAAAAGCAAGACGTTTAGGGCACATTTCAGCAATAATCCAGCATCCGACAGCTCCATTAGGGAATGCATGGTAAAGAAGCAGATTGTTTTATTGATAGAAGACGCTTTGAACAAACCAAGTTCTTCAATATCCCACAGAAATCCTCTCGCCTCGCCTCACAATAGTTAGGCATTTCTTTTTAAATAGTTTATAAGTTTTTGAAATCGAAGTCGCAACATCTTGGCAGAGAAATCGTCTGTGCATTCCCTTTCAGTTTTGATTAAAAAAAAATATATAAGGAAATTAATAATTAGATAGCTTAGATTCCGACTGTTCTAACTCCAGTAGTTTTTTTTAAATTTAATTACTATCTGAATATTCCTGGCAAATGATGGAACCAAAAGACGGTCAGAGAAGGATCTACTCCATCAAACAACTGAAGGAAAAAAATGGAGCGGGTAACGGCATTGTGAGATCTCCCACTACTCTGAAAGTAATACCCCTGGTGTTTCATCCTGTTACTGTTCGGTGGTACGACTGCTTGACTCAGCTTGTTCTCTACATTGATAATTGACTTTCAACACAAACTGCTCCGACAGAAAATTTCACCTCGAATTTTTACTTTTTGTTGCTACTGTTTGTCTTTGCGACAATACTGTCTTTGTATAATGAACGCTTCAATTTAATATTTTAGATTAATTACTACTAGCACCACGCTATTCGTAACAAGTCAAACTTCGTCTGACAACTGTACAAATTTGCCTTTAAAATGATCAGCCTCAGCAATCCATCTAAATTAGCTTGGCCTCATGGCTTTATTTTCTTTTTCAATGCCTTCATTTGCAGTTTTAATTTGCCAAATTCCTTTTCTATTTCCTCCTTGAAGAATTCTAATTTAGCCTTTTTTTGTTCTTTCTGGAAAACAGTGAAAACATTTTATTTTTTTAAAAAAAAAATACAAACTTTGTTTTATTTAACTAGTGCACCTTGCGAAAACGATAACATGGTTCATCAGTCGACTCCTGGTAAGGGGAAAAAAAAACCAGGCGAATATTCTGGTACTTTCAAAGACAGAAACCATATTGCGTTTGGTAAAACAGACAGGAATATAGACATAAGAGCCTTGATGTAATGAGCGAGTTTCAAAACCAAGTATATTTCTTTGATTACATATAGTACCTAAAGCCGCCCTTTTCTAACATTCTGGATATTCGTGTTCAAAATAAAGAAACGTTTGTCTTTTTTTTATTTTTCAGATAAAGAAGTAAAAAGTGAGAATTAAAAGTGATATGTTGCTGAATGGCGTGTGTGTGTGTGTCTGAAAGGGATGTTTTCGTATTTTATTCTGTCCGCACATCACCACATCAGTAAATTAAAGGGTCAAAACCCTGTGCCCGTCTATTCTTCGGGATAAGCAAGCCATCGGAATTTCTTACAGTGTTATGATTGATAAAATCTTATTACTTGATTAAAACGGTGTATAAATGAGAACTTTTAATATGCGCCGTTCGTTAATTTTCCCAGTAAGCAACGTACACATTCCCTTTGTTTATCAACAATGATGCCTGAGGGCAAAGATGGCTGGTTAACCTCATCAACGTACGGTTAATCTCTCCTCCGCGTTCCCGCATCTTATGCTAGGGGATTTCTTTTTTTTTTTTCTTCCTAACCAGTTTTCTTCGCCGAAACAATTTCTACAGTCAATGATGTGATGCTTTGTGTCCTAGGGGTCTGCGTGGCCATTGCAGAACAGTTAATTTCGCTTGCTCCGCTAACTACTGAAAACCATCGGGTGAGCGAAGTGCGCCCATGTATAACACGCAGCTGTGCCTGGATTATCTACAGTTGCATCTGAGCAGGTCAGACGTAGCGAGAGTAATTTCCTACAAATTTTGACGAGCACAAAGCGCGTCCGAGGTGCTCAGGCCAATGTAGATCGATGATGTAGACCGGACACGTAAGGAATTTAAAAAAAATAATAATTAACGCAGCCTTCAAATAACCGTATAAGCTTTCTGTCAAGAACAGATTTGGTCTACAAGCCAGCCATGCACTAAAGGCTATCCTGCCTTCGAAAGCGTGATGCAGCTCCGCGTCCTTTATTGTGGTAGATCGATTTAGTCTGCTCTTCGGCCTTAACGGCCCGGATGGTTTGATAACTGGCGAAGCGTGGTCAAGCATAGAAAGACATTTTTCAAGCCTTTTTTGGCTTTTTTTTCTTGGTGTTGTTGTTGTTGAGCGAGTTTGGACTTCCGAACGAGGTTCTTTCAATGGCATCGCATCCCGTAAAGATAAGTGGCCTGTTCTCTGTCGAGTCGTCCTCGTTACTGAGAGATGTTCGTCGAGCCGACAAACAGCCCGGTCCCCCGACACCGTGGGCCCCAAGAGGTCTCTCTCACGTCGGACACCAAGGAGATGTCGTACAGCTGTTTCACGCTATGGCGATCATCAGCGACAACTCTCCTTCCGACCCCAGCCTGGGATCGAACCCGGTACAGGAGCAACGGTCCCCTTACGGAGCTAACCCGCTACCACCTGCCCCACCGGGCCGGCTGGTGCTGTTGTCGTGAAAGGGTCAAATAGCGAGACTTGCTTATACAGAAAACCCATTTTCACAGATCGTTGTGGTGAAGCAAAACCGCCGCAGAGAAACGCATCCGGCCAAGCTGCCCATAATTGCCATCGCCCGTCATCCTCCACCTTCGAAACCCGTGACGTTTTCATTTGTTTCAATGAGATTTTCTTTTAATCAGCTCTTTAACTGAACTACGTCTTCCGCTGGCATAGCAACCTTACAACTGATGTTAAAGGAAATACGGTGACACCGTTTATTTAAATATTTCCAATTCCCTCGAAATCTTAATGTGGATGAAAGTACGGCCTCCACAGTAATAACCCCAGTACTGACGTCTAATGGCTAATTATTTATCCGTGATAGAATAATTACTGAATAAAAAAAAAACAACAAAAACAGACATGTTTTGAGATCTGTATATATTCTTACAAGTCTCTCTTTACCATCTACTCTTTGTTTTATTGCAGACGTTATGAAAAGAGACAATGGCGGGTTTGTATTAAATTTATTTAGCCACTTCTTTCTCTCTGCATCACCTATTATTCACCCTTTAATGTGGAATGTACTCATGTTCTATACCACTCTTTCTTTCTCTTTTGTTTCTTTTATGCTGCCAATCTATTATTTTTTTTAGTTTATAATTCTCTCGTTTCCTCAGTGAAATAAATATATATATTTTAATTTGCGTTAGTTTTCAGCTTTTTCTGTTTATTTCCGTGTTGGTCACCTACTAACCTGTAAATGGCGTAGTAAAATAAGTCTTTACTTTTGCAGGTTAATTTCTCAACGCAACATCGTAGTCTTTTCTTACCTTTTCAGTAAACCAACATTTCTGCTAACTTGCTAATCGGTTTGGTCCCGATTCTGCTTAGGCGGTTAAATTTATTTCCATAATCTGTTTTGCTGCATAGTAAACGTCAAAACCAATGGCATGCTGTGCATGCAGCCATGACTTCTGGTGCCGGAAAAACGAAACAGATGAAAGGGTTTCCTGCCGAAAAGATGCTTTGAATGCAAATGGAGCGGTTTCTTTTATCAATATGAAAAAAAGATAAATAGCTACACAAGTTGTATTATTATTCCATTAGTAGAATGATCCATCCTGTCAGAGAAAATTGCGGGATATTTTGTGCCAGATAAGAAAGTTTTCTAATTTTTTTCCTCTTTTAAGTGATTATTATATACTGATTAGTAGCTACACACACACACACACACACACACACACACACACACACACACACACACACAAATAACAGAATGAGCTGTCTCATTTAAATAATAATAATAATCACTAAATCTTTAATTAATAACAGAGCATTATTAAATTACAAAACTATGAATCTAAAGTTAAAAAAAACAGCCAACAATGTACGTTCCGTATCCTTCAAATACCAGTTAATCTCTTAAGTTCAGAATAGATGTTATTTATTGTTTTTCTAAAGGGCTCCATTTAGTAACTTGTCTGGCAGGGAAAACTAGACGGAAGTCATATATGAAAAGCACCTTTCGGCTCGGTTTTTAGAGAAAAAACAAATCTGCTTCGATATGCAGAATTATAAACGCTACATCATAGGAATGGCTTTTCAGAGACTTCTCTCGAAGGGATGTGATAAAATTTGGTAATCGCTAGTTCACCTTCGGGCTCGAGTCAGAATTAAAGTGAACAAGCCAGCCCGGTCGGGTTTAATGGAAGGCTGATTTCTAGACACCCTTCAAACCATATTCGCTCCAGGATTTTACCAAGACGACAAAAAATTGCGAAATTTTACTCCAAGAGGAAAAGGGCCCAGGTGATTGAGATGTATTAACAGGTTGTTTCCATGAAGAGTTTTAAGGATTTGAAACATTGCTAGGAAGTTCCAAAAGTGCGCTTGTTAATTTGTGCAGAATATAAAGCTTATTTAAAATGTATTTCTGACAAGTTTCACTACAAGGATTAGAATGAATAAATGAGCAGTGATCTGAAAGGTTATGGACAAACAATAACAATAATAATAAAAAACATTTATACAATGGAAACTATTTGCAACTATCTTTTAACGTTTGGAATATAATGTTTGTATTTTTTTACAGTTATCAAATATATTTGTGAAAAATCAACGCTTAATTTGTCCTCGTTTCCTTCTAAAAATCTGATGGGCGTCTGTTTTTCTGGGATTTAAAAATACTTTTATTTACGGATAAAGAAAATATTTCATTCCTTATTTGTTTTATGTTTTCCCGATGACCAAGATAAATTAATATGTATGAAAATGGAAATAGTTTATAACTGTACTTTTTACGTCCTTTGTAATTTAAAATAATAACGGTGGAGAAGTGCAAACCATATGACGTATGAATCTCCTTAAAATATGGATGGTGTTGCTGAATGTATTCCATTCGGACCTTTACACTGATGTATTCTGTCTCAAAGTCATAGTAAAACAGAAACTTATCAGACTTCCTTCTTCTTTTCACGGCATCATAGCGACAACCTGGTTTTAGGGAAAAAGCTATAGTTAAAAGATACTTGGAAAAGAAATTTCTTTGTGTTTTGTTTTGCTTTGATTACGTTTTGTTTCCTTTTCAGTGGAGTAAGAGGTCGCAGCCCTTTCACCAAACACGGCAGCACTCTTTCGGACAGCAGCAGAACTGGCAAGACGATATCCACGGCCATCTAGATGCGCAGGCTGACCTGCGCACCATCAGAGTTTCTGATGCAAGCCAATAATGTCACCAGAATGTTACATCATTTCTAAGCTCGAGCCATGTAAAGTGTCTAGAAGCGTATACTGGAAAATGGGTGATACTGCAGAAAACGAATATTCGCTTCTGTCTTGTTTGCTCGTTTTTGTCAAGGGAAAGTTTATGTAATGTCAGTGTTTAAATACACAAAACAACCTTAGCTTCTATACGAGTATGTAGTTACGCTAGCTATCATCCTTTGGATACATTTTTTTTTGCATAGGACGTGATATTTGCAGACCCTAATCAATTAGTTTATCGATTTTGCAATCTTAGTTCGGAATCACTCTTTTGCTACCTGTACACTGAATTTTACACCGTCACTATCACAAACTCTTGATCTTATCGAGCGTTATGTCGAAGAAAGAAACACGTGACTAATTCGTTTGTTGTTCAATGTTTGGCACGAGCATGTCGTTAGTGCAGCTCGGTGATGATTTCCTTAATGTCAGCCGGGTATCGACCAGCCGAGAGAACTATTATACGGGGCATTAATGGATCTGATTAGTCATCACGCCCTCTTTCGGCGATGATAACAACTTCTCAACCGAAACAAAAAAACAATACGCCCGCAAGTACGACTTGAACTGATTGCAGACGAGTGTTCAATTTCTACCTGTAACTGATGTAGGCGTCTGTGTAGGTTATGTCGGCGAAAGGCGTACCATCGAAACAAGGTCACGTGATCTGACTGCCCTATCAGGACTGCCTGTGTGTGTACTTTTCAGGAAATTCTGCGATAATCACTGATGTAGGTAGCGAGGGAAATTATCTTCGTGATGGTCGTGAACTTCTGGTTGTTTCAAAAACGCGTACAAGGTTAATGCGGAAAACAAATCCAACGATATCTATAATCGTCTCCTCACTTTTGACAATGGATAAGCTAGCCAGAATAGCTAACCTAAATCAACGGATATAAAGCCAACACTATTAGATTAAATGGTTTTAGAAAACACAACGCCACGGCACTGAAAGTTACGCTGTTCACTTAATAAACTTACGTTGTCTTATCGTATTTATTTATTTTAAAAAAAAGGATTTTTAAATTTTAACAACATAAAATAAACACATTCCAAGAGGAGAATGTTAGAAGATGCAACCTTTTAAGAAGCATACTTGGGATTTATTTCATTAGCACCCTTACATAAAAGATCGACGAACGGCTTGAAGGTAAGATTTTAAAGAGTTAAGGGACCATTGAACGTCGTTAATACGGAAACAATTCAATCGACAGATTAAATCACCTTTGTAATATATTTGTGTACGTCATTAATTTCAAAGCAATCTCAAGTTTTGGTGCCATTATAGCTTTTCTTTCAAAGACGATCATAAACATCGCTGTTTATTTTATAGTTCAAGGTGTAATGGTGCAGTTATTCAAAATGGTGTAGTGTGTGACTGCTCGAATTCGACATATGCACGTTTTCTGCTCTCACTTCAAAAGAGCTGGAAAACACAAAGATGGCAATTTTCGAGTATTTACGTAAAAATATAAGATTAATTATTTTACACCCATTTGATAATTTGTAGTTAGAAATTTTAGGTTAAAAATGGTATTACGGTTTCTAGAAATTTATCGTTATAATATATTTAAGAGTGACTCACTTTTTCTTTTACCTTTTTTTTTAATCTTTTTTTTACCTTGATTTTTACGTTTTTAACCCTTGTCCAGTAGCTCGTCTTCGTAGCCGGCAGAAACGTAAACACAACAAAAGGCCTTAAAAGGGGTCAAACGTTCTCATAAAACAGAAACCACACGCGGAGAACCGTTAATTGGTGGCATGAGGTCCTGTGTTTGCTTTATGGGATATGAAAAGGGTTTGTATATAATGGTATTAACTTTTAGTTTCTGGATTCTTCCATTCACTTTTGATTTTGTTCTTTACGCCGGATTTCAGTTGACTGAACTGCGTTTTAAACTAATTGCATTTGGAAACTTTTGTTCTCACTGGAGAAACAAATACTTAAATCACAATCAGAAGGAACGTAGCTAAAATTTCATGCATATAGCTCAAACTTACTTAGACATATTCTAGCTAACAGCATTCAGCTTACTTGTCAGAATCGCTCAGTTGTCTACCGTTGACGTTCTTCTCCATAAATTGATACAGATTGTAGAAGTTAAGTCTGGTTGCTTCTTTCCGCTGTTAAACAGAGAGCAAGACCAACCAGCCGTGCACGCGTACCAATGCTGCGATTTTAACAGGCATTCGAGGTCTGTTTGTTGTCTTCGATCAGCCGTGGGAAGAGTTCAGCGAAGACTGCGGATTCTGAAAGAAGAATCATTGTCCGGGAGCACAGTAGTACAGCCCTTGTTCATTCACGACAGTACGTGGGACGGGAGTGTTTGGACAGTCAGCATCGATCTGATATTTGGCAGAATCGTGTGTAAGCACCGGCGAGATTTTAATTGTTTTACGAATCAAGCTGAATCTGTAGCATAAGAATTTACTATTGTTCAGAGTGGATCGGGAGAGGGCTGCTCCAATATATCCTCACACAACTTGTTAAAACCTCGAATAAAAGTCAAATGACGGAACTTTAAATATTTTTGTTAATACATATTATAAATATCGGCTGTCATCATTAGCTTTCCATAACCTGGGCTAAACAAGTCTTGACAGTCTGGTTGACAATGCCAATTGCTAACTATTTTAAATAATGTTAAAGCTTGTTTCTTTTTCTATTAATTATTTACTTTAAATTCAGTTACCTTTTACAATTTCGTGAAGAGTCCCTTAGACTTGTGGACAGCGCCAACTCACAGTAAAACCGAATAAATTTTTCTTTATATAAGTTGAAATAAAATGCTTTACAAAAACGTTAATTAATCGTCATTTGTCATGTAAATAACAGAAACCCTGTATTTCGTTATGCATGGTTACTGACACAAGTAAACTAATACATATTTTTTTTAGAATAAATCCGTTATTTGTTTGTTTTTTTTTAAAAAAACAAAACAATTGGACAGTATTTTCGTTTGAAAAGAAACAAACAGACCAGATCGAAGATGAAAACTTAGTCAAAGTTATATTTTTCATAGGTTTAGATATAAATTTTAATTCCTTAAATATTTTTTTTTATTTTATCAGAAATAATCAAACGAAAAATGATTTTTACAACTCCCTTACAATCACGAATTGAATGTTCGATTATTTCCTTTCGTGAAGTCTATAAGTAGCTCTTTCCTTAACCGGATTTAATGGTTTGTGTCGTTTTTAATTTGGTAAAGTCGCTTGGTATAACAGGTAACCAATATGAACGATTGACCTAATCTAATAGTTAAATGTCTACGCTAAATTTGACGCTTTAAAATTAGATTGCTATCTCAGACAAGGCTAATGACACACCACCATCATCTACTGCAGCATAATTCAATCATTGGCATCTCGAATCCTGTAAATATTACAGTCTGCATTTGAAAGAAACGCATACGATTCTTCTACATTCGTAATAGGCCGCCAACAGAAATAATTAGATCCTAAATCTAGAATTACACAAGAAACAAATGGAAATAAATTTTTTCATTCGTTTAAAATGTTAGGGAGAGTAGAAATGTTAAATCCTGTGTTAAAAAGACCAACATTTTAACGATTGTATCGATATTATTTTTAGGAGAATTTCTTTTGAGTTATTATAAATTTAATTTGATATGAATTAAGCCCTGTTTTAATGTTCGCTCTGCTATAGCAAAATAAAATATTGACTTCTAAAAAATAATAAAAAGTGATCGCAAAGCATGAACCCTAAAAAGTTTAATTTTAGCAAAATAGATGAAGGATTGTCAATAAAAGTTAGAAACCAGCAAGCTCTGTAAAAGCTCAAACAAAATACGAACATCTCAGAATCTTACATGTGCAATATCATTAGTCACCTTATTGCGAGAGGATAGCCTCCTTTTCAATACCAAATTAAAACCGAGGTCGAGTACTTTTCCACTGGGAATTAATCATCAGATTGGAAGAGTGATGCCGTCATCTGCTTGGAAAAAAGCACGTGGTATCCATTATATTTAGATGTGAAAGGAAACTTGAGTGCTTGGTTGGCATCCACGCAATCGACAACGAAAGAAGTGTTTAGTGAAGTAAGCCGAATTGAGTCGGTCATAATATTCGAATTTAGACCTTTTACGTTAACATTTCTGTAGCATAGCCTTCGGTCTTCTGCCTCGATAAAGACACTGAACCCACTTTTCAATGAACGCTTACGGCTTTTCCATTTTATCTTTTCTGTCGATTGGTACATTTTCTAAGAGAGGTACATCAAAAACATGAAAATATATGTCTATCATGAAATTTTTAATTTTTGCGTTCAGAAATAGAAGTGGATTCTTAATATATATATATATGTATATAATTGCATCACTAAAAGTTCACATAATTTATTTCGTTACTATGTTTGTGTTTCATTTACTTATTTAATTGTGGCTTATTTTGTTTTGTTCTTTAATTCATATTGTTGCTAAAGCACAAGAATAATAGTTCTATATTCATATGTGGCGCAGTCCCGCACCATTTCATTCTTCATCCGGCTTTTGTAGAGTTTAAACGTCTGGGTGTTGTTTTTTTTAAGATCTTATTTTTTGTTACCAAATACATTGTGAATTGTGACTGACAATCACGTGATTGAGCTGAGAATTTTTTACCGTCAAAAGACGGTCATTCCAACATGTAAAGCTTTAATGTATCCCCGTGTTTTACCAAAACAATAAAATGCAAAGTTATATTTCTTTTATTGCGAGTCAATCAGTACAAAATTCGTAAAATACATTGTGTTAGTTACCCCGTTCACTATAAGAATGCCCTGTTTGCTAATGAAATACTAGGCGACATGATAACAAAGTATTTTGTAACGAATATATTCAAAGTAAGAAATTGTCGGAAGTGACACAACCAAGTTTCTAAAGAAATGACCGCCTGAAAAATATATATTAATACAATACAGCAGATTACATTAGCTTTTCCCGACCAAATTTGATATTTTTTACTAATTTTTTTCAAGGTTAAAACAAAAGTATATTTTATAGGTTTCTATTATTGTTGAATTCTATCCTAAATTTTAGTCTTTTTATAAAAATCCAGAAATTTATCAATAAAACGTTGTTTCTTCAACAATAGCTTTAATCATTTAAAAACACTCATTGACACATACCCGGAAATAGAGATCAATAATTTTACAGCGAAATAGATCTCGGAACAAAACGTGACGATGAGGTCACAAAAATGATTTGGAAGCAAATGTTTACAATTCTGGAGAAAACAGTCAGTGGTGAAAATGAATGAGAATATTTCTTCATCGAAAGCATTCGTCATTATTTCCATTTTTAAAGGTTCTGCATCTGCATCTTATTTCAGATAAATATACAAATTTCGCACTTACGAAAAAGAAATTGTATCCATACATAAACTGTGCAGGGATATCGGATTTAGATTTTTTACATACTGTTTAATAGGATGAAAAAAAGAAAACAAAATAATTTATAAAAAGTTTTTGTTCTTTGTCAGGTTACCAAATAATGTCATTCAAAGTATATCCGGTATCGAGTGGTGTCTTGGTTTGTGCAGGTAACGGACGTTGCCAAAAGACACAAGGATTTTACACAAATTCGCAATAGCATAAGGCAACTCAGGATTGAGCAGCTGGAACATCGTCTACGCATGTTTTTATTGACTTTTCTGAAAACCAAGCTTGGTATCGCTTGACGTATTCGATATTACTACAGATGTGAAATATGTAAATATTTCGAAAAAAATTGGTCAGTAGTTTGTGTTTAGGTCAATGAGTAAAAAATTAAGTGAGAAGACCATTTTGTCAAGCGCTACCTCTGGATCAAAGATTCGTCCAGATCATGGATAATCTATCTGAGAAGTAGTTGTATTGTAGACATGTGCGTCTCCAAAAAAGTATTGAGAACATTTTGATAGGTGGACATCCAGAACAATAATGTTGTTGAAGGCTGTAGCGATCCTAATCTTCCTTTACTGGATGTTAATGTGTTATAATATTAACCCAAACACAGATCAAGCGTAGATTAGTCCTACAACATCTACGAACTGACGATTTTTCAAAGTATCTTGAACAATACAAGTTCATCCGGCAGACAGTGATTTCTTTCTATGGCAGTAAGTGCTACTGACTGCCAGAGTTATCGTTGAATTCGAGAGAAAGCTACCGTTCTTTTCTCCTAGAGACATTTCATTAATTATGCGCTCATCTCGACAGTCTTTGCAACGATGTTGAAACTGACAAATTTTAAACTGATGACACAGCTTTGTAGACGGTAGGAGTATTCATTATGCAGATGATTGATTGCGATACACCTATATTTGAACTAACTTCGATCCTTTTAACATCATTTTGCAGCTGCACTGCAGCTGTGGTATAGTAATAAGTGTTGCATCATCGTGACATAACTGTTACGTTTGCAGCAGTATTTTCTGACCCCCCACTTACTAATGAAAATATTATATCATGCTGGTCATATTGAATAAGATTTAATAAACCAAACTTCGATATCCTTACAGTTTTGTGCCAGGCTAAGATTGACTCGGAATTTACTCCTGAGTATTATATAGTCGTTCGACATCTTTGTCTCTGAATTAATTATGTTTTTAAAGCTGTAATATCGCTCATTCGAGGATAACAACAATTGTCAGTAAAAATCACAGCAGATAATGATGTTAATATGATATTCCTAAAAGCCTTCAAACAAGTATCCATCGAAAAAGGTGTAAATATATGATACTACAGGGCATTCTAATAGGAACTGATTATAATCTGATTTATTTTCATGTATCCGTTTGTTTTTGACAGATATTTTCATATTTCAAATTGCTGCTGTTGTGACTATGATAGAGTTGGTTAAAGCGCTAAGAACTTACCTGTTTAATTTATTGCAGCTTTTATTGTGAGAGCAGAGCACGTTGATTACAAATTGTATTGTAATAAAGTTATGCGTGAATTCTTGTTATTTTGTGCTGTGTCTGAAAATGAATGTTAGAAGAAAAAAGACGTAAGGTGCTGAGGTAAATGGTGTTTTATAGAAAATTTACATTCAGTGAGAAGCTGCAAAATTGTGTACAAACTACTTTAATTTACCATAGAATATTAACTATATTAACGACTGAAGGTAAATTCAGAGCGCTATGTTTCAAAAGGAGTACCCCCCTTTATTTTCCTTACATAATTTCTTTAGACAAAGTAAACAGTGATTCATGAGTCTCCGATAACTTTTTTGTCTCAGTCGTTAATCTTAGCAAGAATGGAACATTTTCGACGACTTTTTCCCGGATAATTTATGGCAATTTTTCCTCTATCAATACTCGACAGCCTCCTTCGCTAACTATGGTGGTTTGTTACTCAAGTCAAATAAAGTGATCAGTTTTAACCCATTTTTTGCCTCCTCCAAACTCGTTGAAGAGTTCTTCATCCACCCCCTTTGCTAACTACAAATAAACTGGCCATCATTTACCATGCTTAAGATATCCGCTTCCTGTTTGTCTGTTTTTGTTTTCTTAAAAATGATCAGTAATTTCTGCTTCTTTAAACACTCGGGATAGTCACCGGTTTTAGAAATCCACGCCATTCTGAGTGATTCTAATGTTCTCAACGGTATCGAGTTAGGGTAACACGCAGCTTGTGTTCATCGTGCTGGCTTGGTCACGACATTGTTTAAGAATCCTGCTACGTCTTTTCTCGCCTTTTTTAAATACACAGCCCCTTTCACGCGCATCTCCCTAAGGCAACCTCTGGTTTCTTAGAGTGACCATAAGAGGGCTAAATAGTTCTCTCTCTCCCCCCCCCCACGATAAAGTCCGTTGTATTTGACCACCTTGTAGGTAGCGCGATGCTTTTCTCACACTTACAAAAATCTCCTTAGTTTTTGTGAGATACTGCACTTGCAACAGGGCCCTTCAAAACATTCTACACACCTAAATTCTAAAAGCGTGTTTAGTCTGTAGTTTTGGCTACACTCTAAACTGCGGATACCTTCTTTAAAAACAAGGCAATCCCACGACTGCACACGAAATTTCCAGCCACCGGGGGTGCGTTTTTAGGTGAAGAAACACCTTGCGTCACGTTTTTTCTGACCACTCCCATAATACAAATAATCAGTCAACCCTGACCTTTCAAACACTCATTTTTCAAGCAGTCCCTAATTTCTTGGTTGTCCATCCATGCGTATCGAGTCAGTGACTGACCACAACCTTTCCCTAATCACTAAGCACAACTTCTCTACCTGAACTCAGCTATTCATTAACTGGCCTACACCGCATGACCAAACATTTTAACCCGAAACCATTGAATTAATTAAATGAACTTTAATTTTACTTGCTATACCAAACCTGATTAACTAGGAAGTAAACTTTTTTTTCTAGTTATCTTTTAAATAATCGTCACAAAGTAAGAAAACAAAAGTAACAAGTAGAACAGACAAAAATACAAAATCTTGAAAAGCAACGAAGGTTTGGATGACTTATCGAAGGCGGTTCTTTAACTTAGCAGATATACAGAAAATCAGGCGATCGGTCAAATGAAAGACGGAATCTAATAACAGAAAGTTTAAAATCCATTATACTAAGAAAATTTGTTTTTCACATTATCTAACGATAATGCTAAAAATATTTATGGTTGGTGATTGCTGGAAGTGGTAAATGCAAAACACGATTGAACAGGTTAAAAAAAGATGTTTAAAAGCCCAGCTGGATTTACAAACAAAAGCCCAAGAGATGGCGGTGCTACTGTAAAAGATTGGTTCAGAATCAGCTTAAATACACGGAGAAAATTAAACATTCAAGCAATTCCAGTTTAATAGAATTTTCTGGAATTGTTTTTAACTCAGGCTTAAATGTTTACATTATTTTAAACAATTTCTTTAAAATCTGGGTCCTACTCTTTAGTACGTAGACATTTTAGAAAAAAAACTAATTGAATTGATTAAAATTAACAAAAGTTTTAAATATTTTTAGTTAACAAACAAATTACTAACTATGCTAAGCAAAAAAAAAAAGATTCACTCCGCGATATTCATGAGTGGCAGCATTCATTCCTCCTTCATCTTTATTGAGATGAATTCTTGATACACTTTTTTTCCGCACTGATAAAATTTAATGAGAAATTGTACTTTTCCAAAAAAAATGATTACTAAAGAATATAAAGGGCGTTGACATGAGGATGTAGATTTGCATTTCCACCGAGCATCAGTGCCGTCACAACTTTAAAATTCTGATTGTTCCATGAAGCTTCAAGATCACAACATGGGCGTGCATGAATTTATACTAAAAGAAGATTTGGATAGGTAGATAATCATTCCAAAGACGAACATTCTACTGATGATGCAGTAGTTTAGAGCGACAAATTATTTGTAGGACAGGACAGAATCCGGACTCCTTTGAGTCGCCATTCTCAAGCAATACAACATCCTGCAGATTGCTACTTCTGTTTAAGGCCTACACGACGAATTCGGTCTGGAATGGCCGTCGAGTTGCTGGTCTCCGATGAAAAATCTCTGTCCTTAAACCTCGTTTCGATTGCTGCGGGCTTCACACTCGATTAAATCAACAGTGATGGTGTTCTGTGCTGTTCACAGGAAAATCTAGTTCTTTTCTACATTCTAACAACGGCAAGTGTTGCTGAGACAAAACGTTTGCTAATGCTGCTGTCCGTTAATGGCGAACGCTCGATGATGTGACGTGAAGAAGTGTCAGTGCTGTCGCCTTGTGCGACAGCGAAGCCTTACAGAGATACTGTCCTGCATAACCTGGAAATTACAGGAAACTGAGCCATCCTCCAAGATGATAAGGATAAATCTCATTGGCACAGATGGGCAGCTACTTTCTGCGGCAGAATAAGGTGGACTGGCCAGCCAACATACCGGACTTGACCCCCATTAAGTATATGCACCGATTCGGCAATTATTTATACCACCGTCCACAACCTTCATGCACTCGCTGTTGTTTTCTGTATGAATAGGTCGATATATCCCTGGAGCACATCTAGAGGATCGTCAACAATATGAGAAAACGATGTCAAGTATGTTTACTTGCAAAGGAATCTCTCTCTCTCTCTCTCTCTCTCTCTCTCTCTCTCTCTCTCTCTCTCGCTCTCTCTCTCTCTCTCTCTCTCTCTCTCTCTCTCTCTCTCTCCTCTCTCTCCTCTCTCTCTCTCTCTCTCTCTCTCTCTCTCATCTCTCTTTTCTAATGTAATGTAGCCATTAAAGATTTTCTTGAGTTGCTGTCATTTCCATACGTTCCAAAAATACCATGCTTGCAAAACTTTATAGATTAAAATATATTCTCAAATTAGCTGAACCGTCAGCGAAGACGATTTTCAATGATTTTCTCTCTCTTACTGTATTCTGCTTGTGACAGTTGAAAAACCGCATCGACAAATATTTTCCTCTTAACATTAATAAATCCGGCTGACACTATCTGAGGTTATTCAATAAACTTACCAGGGGAAATTTGAGAATTAACAAACGAAAGCCAGACAAGATTCGGAACTTTCCTTTACACAGCTCGGACGGTTGTCTGTTTTCCTAACGTTTTTGTCTTCTTATTGAAAAACTTATAATTAAACTGTCATATGATAACGTTGTTTGATTTTTTAAAAAAACTTTATTGTGCATCGCACTACATTTATTTGTAAATTAACAGTATCTGTAAAACTAGGAATTCGATAAATGATTCCAATAAGAAAAGCCTCATAATTTAGAGTAGTACGGTTTTTTTTACTCACATAGTTCAGTAGGTCTGATGTGATGTTTTTGATTTATATTGAGTAAGAAATAAATCGTATGAAACGTATTCTCCAACTACCCTACCATCCCTGCCTGCTTCTCTTTGCAGATTAACTAATAGTCTTCTGTAAAAAAAAGTCCCCCATACGTAATCTCAGGCCGAACCCATATTTCAGTAATCCAAT
Organism: Nautilus pompilius; assembly: GCA_018389105.1. Classification (NCBI taxonomy): domain Eukaryota; kingdom Metazoa; phylum Mollusca; class Cephalopoda; order Nautilida; family Nautilidae; genus Nautilus; species Nautilus pompilius. Next base: position 923,179 of record JACATO010001426.1, read on the forward strand.
CAGCTGAAAATCTTTTTTCAGCCACTAATATTCTTAGTTCATTTACTTTGTTTACCAAACGTCTAGCATCAATACAGTATATGTTCAGCGCATGTTTACAGGGTTATTCTCAATCATTTTTGATGTTTCTGTGCTACATTTTCAGATGCATCACTTTCGGGCTCACAATAAGAGAGCTTTGTTGAAGCTGCCACTTTAAGGAAAAACTTCTTACAGATCTGCTAAATTAGTTTCCCTGGACGGAATACACATATTTACCTGCTGCATCCGCAATGAACTTGACCATTTTCACCAAACCTAATTGCGATGCAATCCATTCTTGCCATAGTATCTTGGCCGACCAAGAAATTCCTTTAATGTGTCTAAAATATCTACATCGTTCACCTGGCACAAAGAATCCGGCTTGTAAATTGGTCGAAAGAATAACGCGGGGCAAAGCCAGGGTATGTCAGCTTGTGGGAGAATGCCGAACACCAAAACACTGCGTTCGTCACTGCCTGGTACTTATCGCGGCTGTACATCTCACTGGTGGCCATATTAATCATCGTAACAGCTTTCTCCAATTTTCGGACGATATCGCCTGATAAGCGACATCTGCTAGCCTGACTTCCGGTAGCACGGACGCATCCAGTCGTCCAACCATTAAATCGCCTTCGATAATGAGCTCTTCTTTCACGGAACGAAAAATCTTGAAACCCGTTTGCAAGCTTTAATGTCTCGTTTTCTTAAGACATCCACTACGCTGCTTAATTATATATTTGCGCTCACGGACCCCCTTTTCTCCCGCATCCTCCGACTGAAGCGTTTAATTCTCCTGCTTACTTTCTCCATCACGCAGCTCAAGTACGAACGCACTCACATGTACTCGGCTCCTCTCCCTCACCTTCTCGTATTTACCATCCTTTCAGAATCGTCCAAGAAAATGAGAGAGAGAGAGAGAGAGGAGGCGGCAGTTACCGATATTTCTTTCATTTGAAATCCGTTCACGTTAATAATCGTTTGACATCGAGTGACGATTTGGAAACGTTTAACTAAGGAAATAGTATTCTGTTGAAAATAGGCAGCTACCACCATAAATAAACAAAATAAAGTGTCTAACAACTGGCTCATCAAAGATTTTACTGACAGGTTTTAAAAAATACCAGAGCTCCAAAATCAGGTGCAATAGCTGGAATTAGCAGAACTGTTGGGAGATAGTCGTGTATCGCTGATGAGGCGGACGCTCAAGAAATAAGCCCATAGCATCTGTTTAGTTGTGGGAGGAAAGAAACCACGCCGTTAGGAGATTTTTCCAAACCAAACCGATCTCTGATAACGCGGAGGTGACTCGGGTACTGAGCCTCCGAAATCCGGCGAAATATAATACCAACAAAATAGCTTTTTGTTCGCGAGTGACACTGTATTTCACGCACAATTTTTATTGACGCAACAGGAAGTTAACTCCGAAACTTCCACATTCTTTAACGATGGATTCTTTACCTTTTCGTTTGTCTTTACTTTTAAAAAAAAGAGAAATTTACCGATACAGTAATTTCAATTTTCTTTACTGTTGTCGGCAACCGACTCCATGGTAACGACTCCTACAAGTCGATTGCTCCGACCAGCCCATTTTGAAGTCCATGCTGCCGGATTTGCTCTATTTAGGATGTCCATCCCCACCAAAAAAACTATTTTGTCATTCTCTATATCGCTGAAGTCATCTTTATTACATCTCTAGTTGCTGACATACAGCGTAAATAAAAAATATCTTTACATGGAATCTGAACGACATTAAATATTAGGCATAATGTATCGGCTCCTTACTTCAGACATTATGAAGGTAGTAAAGATGCCTTTTCCTCGCGTGCACATCTTTAATTCACAAGCAACAGTTAATTTCTAAATTCAGCACAGTATTTCACCCCTGTAATGTTTGCGTTCAATCCAAATCAATTGTTAACTTGCTTAATTTTTCTAGAGAGGGATTTCTTCTCATAGTTATCTCCATAACCATAACTCTGGTGCTCGTATTTAAAGCTGAGTCTTTCGTGTTTTCATATTAAAATTTTCGTATTTGTGTTTTCTATTCTTGTATTTCTGCAGTTAGTTTTAGAATTTTCATTTAATAAAAGTTAAAGAAAACAAACATTTAGGATACTAACGATGCTAACAGGGAATACTGCTATTTTAGTTTTGGTGATGACTGGAAAAGCTAAGACCGGGAAAATCGCTATACGAAATACCACACATGCAGCAAAACCATTGAGTTGCTAACCTGAAAGGTGGTGATAGAATGCTTCAATCAGCATGTTGGTCTTTCATCCAGCAATCCAATCATCATCCCGGATGTCTGTACTTCAGTATGACATTTTTCTAGTTATGACGTCATTATCACTACTATATTTGGAAGACTATGCGTGCGATTCCCATTACTGATTTCGCGCTTATGTGTAGAATTTATCAAATGCATGTATTGTATCCACATTAGAAAATCTTTCTCAATTTAGCGACGTGTCTAACCTCACTGCAGAGGTTAACATTTTAATGATAACATTGTGCAACACAAAATCTTCCACATAAACAAAAATAGGTGATTTTGGTCAAATCATAGGTGCTGAGTTCAAAAATGCACCTTAAAACATTGCATCACTTCTAGATTTTTTGTTATTGTGATATGTACTTAGGCGTCCGAGTTCAAACAGCTGTAGAAATTCAAGGAGTGAATCGACGGAGCTGAAATCTAGTGAACAGATGGCAGGATGAATTCTCAGTCGAGTTCTATATCTGTTTCAGGATGAACTGGCCCAGTTCTAGACTAGTCGACCTGGGACATCGGATATAAGGGACCAGTTTTCCAGGTCCAATCAAGGCAAAATATGTTGATATCAACTCTGATGTAAGGGGCTTGTCAAATGGATGCGTATTTACAACATAATTGAGGACAATAAACTCGTCAGTACCTACCACATGACAGATTCTTTGCCCCTTACCATGGCATCCAGACGAGGTTTTGCGAATAATCCAAATAGTTTTTGTTATGTTTGCGGCAAATTTACCAAAAAATCACAGCAGAGAAGAATTACAGATCCGGTCAAAGTTGCATACCATCCTTACCTAAAAGTCAAGCTTGGAGACCAGGACAAAAGTTGGGCGCCTCATAAATTGCAATACTTGCTATTCTGGTCTCACAAAATGGATGAAAGGCACTGGAAAAATTCCCTTTGCAATTCCAATGGTTTGGAGAGAACCTAAGGATCACTCAACAGACTGTTATTTTTGTATGAAAAAGATATCTGGGTATTCAACAAAGAACAAGCACAAAATAGAATACCCTGATATCCACTCTGCTATAAAGCCTGTTCTTCACAATAATGAGCTACCCGTTTCAATACCACTTCCTAACTATGAAGATCTTCTTGAAGTTGGCAGTAATTCAGAACCGGAAAACAGGAAGTGGTCATCTGACAGTGATTACAACCCTGATAAAGAAAATGACCCACATTTGATAACACAATCTGAACTCAATGACTTGATTCGTGATCTAAAACTAACCAAGGATAATTCAGAATTGCTTGGTTCAAGGCTGCAGCACTAGAACTTGTTGGCACCTGGCACACTGATCTCAGTTTACAGAAATCGCGGTGAAAAACTGGCCAGCTTTTTTTGAAACCAAGGACAATCTTTGCTATTGTACAGATATCAATGGTTTGATGAATGAACTGGGTTATTATCATAATCCAGATGAGTGGTGGCTGTTTATTGATTCTTCGAAGCTCAGTCTCAAGGCAGTTTTGCTGCACAATGGCAATATTAATCCATCTGTCCCAGTGGCCCATGCAACTAGAATGAAAGAGTCATACAAATCCATGGAAACTATACTCAATGCCATCAAATACAGTGATATGTGGAGATTTAAAAGTGATTGGCTTACTTACTGGAATTCAAAGTGGTTTTACAAAGTATTGCTGCTTCCTTTGTCTGTGGGATAGCAGAGCCACTCAGCAACATTACCAAAAGAAAGAATGGCCAAGAAGAGAGAGATACCTGTTGAAAGCAGTGTAATGCACCAACCATTGCTAACTCCTAAAAACATTCTTCTACCACCACTGCACATCAAATTAGGTCTAATGAAGAATTTTGTGAAGGCTATGAACAAGGAAGGTGATGGGTTTAAGTACCTCAGAACAAAATTTCCAAAACTGAGTGATGCCAAACTGAAAGAAGGGATTTTAATTGGGCCTCAAATCAGAAAAAACTCTTAATGATCCAGAGTTTGAGAAGCAGTTGACTGAATTGGAACTTAATGCTTGGCAATCCTTCAAAGCAGTTGTCACTGGTTTCTTAGGCAATAAGAAGAAAACTATATAGAGCTGGTCACCAAACTTATTGAAGATTACCGTGTGATGGGTTGCCGCATGTCACCTAAAATGCATTTTTTATATTTACACTTGGACTTCTTTCCCCAAGAAATTTCCTACATGGAGCAGCGATATCAGGGCAGATATAATTCAGCTATGATAGCAGATTTTTGTTGGCTTCTTCAGAGAGAATCGAGTGCAAGCTACAAGAGACACTCACGTAGTACAACACATTTAAAACAGAAGAAAGCTTCTGAATAAGCTGATATAGGAAGTGATCGAACCATTCATGACAATGTACGAAGCGTTTCTCACTGAAAAATTGTATAAAATCTTGAGTTTTACTGAGTGGGACATATTATGAAAATCTTTCAGATATTTATCCTTTGAACTATTTAACTTGAAATAACAAAAGATCTAGATGTGCTAGAGAAAAACGGATGGTACCATTGGAATTAGCGTGTAAAAATTAACCAGAAACACCTAATTATACGTATGCGGATAACAAAAAGTTGAAATTTGTTGCATAGTGTAATCATTCGATTCTTAAAACTGACTTTTACTGATAGACTACCTAGTTTTCAAAAGACGCTAAATTCCTATCCGAATTAGTGATTTGTCAGTAAAATAGTTGTATATGTATAAGTTATTAAAGTACTGTGGACAAGTATCTATACAGTGGGCACAGGCGTATACCTCTTTATGGCTGTATCGTGTACTTAAAAATGATTTCAAAGTTATCAGTTTTTAACGGATATGTATATTTTATTTTATTTTGAAAACTGATATGTTTTATTATCAGTTATGACTTCAGCAAGCTTAGATATAGTGATACAAAATCTTGCTAGCCTGCTTTCATATTTGCCGAAAATTTTTATCTCCGATTTAATTATAGAAGTCTGCAATTGAAGAAAAAAGTGGCATCTAAGTAGTTTGTACTGAGCCAGTCGCGTCGCCATTTCGTTTATTAATTAAGTTTTGTGTTTGCATTCCGGCTCGGCATCGCATTTAGTAGTGCCAAGGAAAATGGAACTTCGGTATTTCGTGCGTTAAAAGGCTAAGAAAAAAGTCTTAATTGTCATAAATTAGTGTTACTTTTAATGGGTTTTGGTTGGTGTTTTTTTTTTTTAGTGAACATGAAACCCGCTATCATCTAATGCCAGCTTTTATTAGCATCACTGCATACCATCTAACCATTTCGGCATGATTGGCAGTGCCTTTTGTGATCGCGAGGTGGCGCTACTTACAAAGCCGCGCCTGGTCTCTCTGTCTTCTAACGTATTTTTTGAAGACAGAGTTTTAAAGAATAATTTATCAACTATTTACCTTGTATCATATGATTTGTGACGTATAGTCATTGTTTTACTGAGTCAGTGTACTGTTATACGACTATTGCCTGATTTTATAAAATTTAAAAAAAATTATACTCACAGCCAAGACAAAGAGAAATCTTTTTAAATAATCACCTTTGAACTTTGTAACTGCGATATTATTATATCGAATGCATGAGAAACAGCAGTTCAGTGACCAACCAGATAAATCCAAATTGTTGTAAAAGCTGGCGATGACCTTCTAGAACTGTTATCGATCAAAGTTTTATGTTGTCTGCAAGAAGTGAATTCGACTACTCGATTGAAAACCAACTGTTCTCTATATGTTAAAAGAAAGAATGAAAACATAAATTGCTAACAAAACTGTCTATTTTTACTGGCTCTACTGTGTTAGGATGGAAGAAGGTGGCTTTGAGGACAGATGACTAATATATAAAGGTGACAAAAGGGCGAAACCAACGAAGAGAAAATCCAGTCTCGGTTTCTTCAGTAAGAAATTTTGTTAAGTCTGCCGGACTTAATGACTGCTTAGGTGTACCAAAGGCACTGCAAATAAGTTAGCACGCAAACTTAACATGTAAATTAAATAAATGATAAATGGACAAAGTTGCTTTGTGATAATTTACGGTCTGGCCAATTTTTCAAAGCAAGTCCTTTTATCCAGCGAGAGGCTGGTGATTGGATGCTGAATTAATGCATTGTTCCTATAGTAAAACAGCGAGATTGTGTTCTTAAAATTGGGGCCAGTAACAGTGGGATTAGGCGCCCTGAGGGTTATCGAAATGTTCTCCAAAGACCTGTTTCCCACCAGTATGTGAACGAATAATGAACCCAGAAATTTGTACTGCTTCGGTGAAGGCTACAGTAAGCAACGAACAACAAAGTGACTTGCAAATCGCAGTCATTTAAACTTTAATTATGCCTTTCTTCCCAGATTTTTCTAGAAGTAGCGGGGCTCTACAACCGTCTTTTACAATCGCCTCGTCAGTGGAAACAGTTCCACGCACTAAACCCACAGCCAGCTGGGACATTACTGTTTAACTTTTCCTTGCTTTTACAGACTGAATACACATTCCCCTTTAAACACTCAAGCGTCTTACGTTTGCTTTGTTGTTGTTCTTTGTTTTCATGTCTGAGTAAACTATAAACATAACACCAGACATCTCAGAAAGAACTAAAAAGAGATGGGTTCGAAGATGTAGTCGGCGCGATATTTTGTTTTACGAGCTAATTGGGCCATCATAAATCGAGACCCCCGGAGAGTCTGTCGCGCGCGTGTGTTGGCTGGGGGGGGAGACAAGTTTCAGGCTCTGCGCAAGAGTTATGTCTCACATATTCAAGAGAAGGGCGAAATATCCTGCCTAAATAACAGGGCAATTAAATGGCTGCCATGATTCCAGCGTAATACGTGTTTGCTTGAAATTATATAGAATGTATGCCGATCTCGTTTACTTGCCTGTCTAAGAATAATTAATCATTGTAACACGTTATTTTTTAATCCTGTAAAGAATAGATTTAAATACAGGACAAAAACACTCACCCCGATGGTTTGCTGGAGGAGACTTGTATCGAATTTTTGTAAAAAAAAAAAAAAAAAAATTAGTTTTGAATATTAAAAAGTATATATAGATAAAACTTTTAAAAAATAATTCTTGATGCTTCTTACTTCATTTTCATGTTCACTTATCCGGTTTTCATGTAAACCAAAGTTTAATTTTTATATTTAAAGTAATTCCGAACTAATCCTTTAAATCCGTAAGCTCGATACATCGATCTCACGTCCATTTACTGCCTTCCAAGCGAGGGAGCCAATCAGCGATCGCCTAAGAGCAGGACCTTATACTTGGTTGTCACAAACGTTTGGTCGTTTTTTTTATCGCAACGCAACAATGAGACTTCATCTTGTTGTGGAACGTCAAGTTTATTAATCAAAGTAAATTCCATTACAATCGATACACTTCTGCCAACGAGTTACAAGCGCATTTATACCATTTTGAAAATAATCTGGATTTCTGGAGTCGATAAACTGTTGGAAGGCAGTTTAAACTGCTGCTTGGTTGGAGAAGGATTTCATATGGAGGAAGCTGCTGAGGTGTTTGAAAAGGTGGAGGTCTGGTGAATAGGCTGGGTGAGGGAGAACTTGGTACCCCAACTTGTTCAGTTTCTGAGGAGTTACTTTGAGGACGAGCACTGTCGTGGAGCGGGATTAGGCCTCTTCGATTCACCAGTTCCGGCTGTCGTTGGGAGAGTTTCTGATAAACAGTGTTTAATTCACGACGGTACCCGTCAGCTGTGATGGTTTTGCCAGGTTGCAATAAGTTATAGTGGATGACACCAGTTGCAGTCCAACAGACAGTGACCGTGACCTTCTTTGGGTGGAGGTTGGGTTTTGGAATGTGGCTAGGCGCCTTGTCTCAGTCGAGCCACTGTGCTGACCGTTTGCGATTGTCGTGAAGGATCCATTTTTCATCACGCGTAATGATTCGGTCAAGAAATTTATCTTTTTGTTTTATTGTGACCAGCGTAGAGCAGATATCCCTCCAATCGAGGATTTTCTTGTTGTTCATTCAACTCGTGAGGAAGCTATAGCTCCCTAACGCCCCGCGGGGGGGGGCTTCCGCTATAAAAGCACGGAACCTGCCGCACAGGGGAAATTTCGGAGACCAGCGGGCCACGAGACGGACGCACACACCAGTTCGGCTCCAGTCCTTGGATAAGCTGGGCACAACACCCCCGCTTACCGAGCTCTTTCACCTGGCCGATTGCGTCGAGACGCCGGGGAAACAGCTGCAGTGCTGACGTCGAGCTCTCCAGCGATTTCTCCCACTGTTTTTCTTGGATCAGCTGAGGCTGAGGGTCTCAGACTGTCGTCGTCACAGCTGGAAGGACGTCCGCTACCTTCCTTATCTTCAAGGCTCACGTCTCCTGATCGAAACTTTGCAAACCATCGATGTTCTGTGCGCTCATTTGCTGCGTCCTCGCCCCGTACCTGCTTAATGTCACGAGTCCGCCTCGTGGCCTGGATTTAACTCGTGAAGCAAAATGGCACAAGAACTTTTCTATCCCCGCTTCACTCAGAACCCCGAAACAAATATCCATTTTATGATTTTTGAAAAGGTAGGTTTTGCATAATATATGCCAAAGCACACGCTACAAAACGATGTATAACTTATCTACATACACCTTAAAAGGAGGCAAAAAATGAACCCCAAATTAACACAATACACAAACCGACAAAACTTTTGCAACGGCCAAATAAAATGAAGTCTGCCAATGGCGACTGCCTTTGTTTAAAGGGTCAGAGCTGTGATCAAGTCAGACCATCGGGGTTTTAAGGTTAACCGTATAGATAAGGCTATAAGCAAGATATGGAATATTTCGTTTAGACAGAACATTATAAAATTTAAAAAGTAAACATGTCTAAATTCTTTTTTAAATACTGGAAAGAAAACTAACATTAAAACCGAAGAGATAAAATGAATGCATCTGAGAACTGTAAGCAATATTATTTCTGAAAGATAAGTTCATAGAACCCAGAGGTTTTTGACTGGAGATAACACATCCAATACTGAATTTTTAAAGTAAGGATGCTTTCTTTAAGAATCTTATGTGGATATACCTAAACTTTCTGCTTTAATGAAAAATCACCTAATATAACGCCCTGAAATCACTAGAAATATATTTTAACGGCTGTAGTATTAAAAGATAGTCTTTCATGGTTTGGATTTTATTATTCTTGAAACTCTCACATAAACACTTAGTGTTTCCTTTTTTATTTCCCCTCTCCTGCTGGGCTCCACTACCCCAGGGTTCCGTGAATATGGGCAGAATAGCACAAGCACTCATTCCTGAGCAAGATATATTTTCTTTACTGCGTGGTGCTAGTTGTCGAAGCAGTGACAAAGTCAGGGCGTTGGTCAGCCGACCGTCATGACTCAGATACAAGAACCTGCATGGTTTTATTTTGTGGAGGCAAACAAGTGTAAGCGACACCTAAATCATCCATAATCCCGAGATGCTTCCAAATATAAAATATTCAACGTCTTGTCCTGGGCCTGCAGGTTCCAAACACTAAACTTCGTGGAATCTCTGGGGTGAGTTTTCTAGGCTTATTGGGCAGTGACGAAACGTCCTCGCAACCGGGTTATGCTCTAGCAAAGTGGATGGAGCCGCCACACGTCTGATGAGCAGTAAGTGACGTAGGTGCAACACTGTGGTGCGAGCCGCCACACGTCTGATGAGCAGTAAGTGACGTAGGTGTAACACTGTGGTGCGAGCCGCCACACGCCTGATGAGCAGTAAGTGACGTAGGTGTAACACTGTGGTGCGAGCCAGAGGCGTAACGTTAGGTCGGTAGTTATTCGCCGCTGTCTTTGCGAAGCCACTCGATGATTCAAACAATGTCCAGGTATTGCGCTAAAAGAATTGAATATGTCAATGGTTAAAGCCAAATGGGAATTGTGGACACATATTTTATCTCCAATAAATTTATAAGATTTATATTACAACAATACCCCCTATTGTTTCACTATATTATATTATATTATATTTTAAAATAAAGTACTCGATAAATTAACTTCAAAGTTGAAATGATTTGTGTCAGGATCGGGATTACAGTCAAGCGAAACCCATTTATTGCAGTACTAAATATTATCCAAAATCTGAATAACATTAAAATTAATGAAAATTTTTTTTTGTCATTTTCCATTATTTAAAATAAAATCAAAATTAAAACATTTAATAAGAAACAGCACTAGAGATTGGCATATTGTGTCTAAAGTTAATATAAAATATGTTAAATGAAATTAATTCCTAAAAAAATAAAAAAAATTAAATGAAAAGAAAAACATTTCAATATTTTTAATTTTATTTTTCGTGGAGCAAATTCTCGCCTGAATTTTCTTTGATATAAATCCAATTCATCTTCTAATTCAAAACTAGTGGGTAGCATATTCGAGAAACACTACATCAGATCAAAAAGTAATCTGTCCTCAAATTATCGCAGCGGCTTTATCATTTTAAAATTAAGCAATTTTATATCTCAAACCAAAACCGAAAATCAAAGACCGCCCAGAGAGTTACTTCAGAAGACTTCATTACCATCCCTGATATTTTATGTACGTTTCGTCTTATAAAAGGCGGAAGTAGTTTCAAAGTCTTAAAAATCTTCGCAGGACTGAGATTTTATGCACGTTGGGTTGTTGCCTTAAAAATTAAAGTTTTAGAAGATTCTTGATATGTTTTTGGTTTTTTTGATCATTTGTTTTTTTATTTAAAAAGTACAATAACATTCCAAAATTATTGTATCACTTAAAATGATACTGATTTTCTCCTATAAAAAATTTTTGTTAATGCATCGTTCACTGAAACTAAGGGAAATTCTCTGGTGGATGCTTTATATGCCGATAACGGTCCGCAGGTTCGAAGAAGAAAAAAAACAGTTTAATTACTTGTTTTTTTCTGAATTGTTTGTTTTTTTTTCTATAATAATATCTGGTAATTAGAACAACGTTTTATAGTGTGTACTTATTGACGTTCATTGCTTTATTACTCCATAGCTGTATGTTCACATGAAATTACTACATTGAGAATGTCTAGCGCAGGTGTCCTATGAATATTCATACATTTAGTTATGTTTATTGTTTAAAATGCAAATTTTACAGATCAACGAAAAGTCAGCATTTTGTTTTTAAACAAAGTGATACAATAATTTTGGTTTCAATAAAGGTAAGTTTGAAAGATTTTGCTCATTTCGTTTATAACAAATATAAAAGAGCATAAGTGTTTTGGATTTTTTCCTCTTTTATGGAGTAAAATAATTAATTAAATGAAGAAGATCGGAAGACATTGGGTTCCTTTAAACCCTGGTTTTAATTTTAGCAGATGTATTTGAAAAATTCAGAACTGTTTGTTTTTTTTAAGTATACAAAATAAAATCTTCAAAAATTACACTGGTCAACAAGTATTTTTCATCAAGCATATGTCAAGGTGTACTTAGTGTAGTTTTTAATGCTGATTTCAAATATACAATTAGTTTTTGACATCACGTACAGTTTTCAAGATGAGAAAGTTTTTTGGTTTTAGCTCATGCATTATATAAATTCCAATTAATGACGTGTATGCATGTATTTCATTTACATCATGGAAACATACCTTTAAAATAAACTACATATTTATTCATTGCTGCATAGTTCAGAGATGCAATATTTCATCATCTTAAATTAACCAATCAAGTTTTGTCTGATGAAATAGGTATTTCAACATCTCAAATTGTCCAGTCATAATTGGTCTGATGAAATATTTCATCATCTCAAATTCAATATAAGTATAACCATTTGTATCTATTTCCTTACTTGTTTACAGTGTTAACAATGTCAAGACAGTGTAGAAATCCTCCTGATGTGTTTTGTTATGTCTGTGGACAATTTATTGTGAAAGCTCAAAAACGTACAATAACACCAGAGATCAAGAAGATTTATAAGCTATACTTTGACTGTCCTCTTGGAGATCAGGACAAGTTATGGGCACCACATTTTATCTGCTCAGCTTGCTCGAATGGCTTACGTGACTGGTTCAATAGAGGAAGAAGTCCATGCCTTTTGCCATTCCAATGATATGGAGGGAGCCGAAAGACCATTTTAATGACTGTTATTTTTGCAAAGTAAATGTCACAGGATTTTCTATGAAGAATAAACACAAAATTGTGTATCCCAATTTGGATTCTGCAAAGAGACCTGTGCCTCACAATGGAAGTCTGCCAATTCCAGTTCCACCAGATGATGGTATTGAAACATCAGATGATGATGCTGACTGTCACGATAGTGCTGCTGAGGAAGATTACGTGGCTGATGACGATAGCTTTGAACCTCAGAAATTTTCCCAAGCTGAACTGAATGACCTTGTCAGAGACCTATCCCTCTCAAAAGATAAAGCAGAACTATTGGCATCAAGATTGAAGGAGAAGTATCTGCTAGAGCACGGTGTTCGTATAACTTATTTTCGGCAGAGAAATGTGTTCTACAAATGTGTTTTTCTGTTGAAGGCCCGCTTTGCTTTTGCAGTAACATCGATGGACTTTTCGAATGTTTATCACAAAATCACGATCATGCAGAGTGGCCTTTGTTTATTGACTCTTCAAAACGAAGTTTAATAGCTGTACTTCTCCATAATGGTAATTTGAAGCCCTCCACCTATTGCACACTCCGTTCATCTTCATGAATCATATGAGAATATGGAACTTTTACTTCATGCCATTGCCTATGAAAGATACTCATGGAAAATATGTGGAGATTTAAAAGTCATTGGAATGTTAATGGGAATGCAGTCAGGTTTCACAAAATACTGTTGTTTCTTGTGTCTATGGGATAGTCGAGCAACTGACAGACATTATTCGGAATCAAACTGGCAGACAAGAACATCATACCAGCCAGGACTGTCTAGCGTCAAGAATACACCTCTTGTAGATCCATTAATGTCCTATTGCCTCCTTTGCACATAAAGCTTGGAGTGATGAAACAGTTTGTAAAGACACTAGGGAAGAGAAATGCCAGAGGGTTTGAGTATATTGTAGAAAAGTTTCCCAAAATCACACAGGCGAAGTTGAAAAAGGGTAATTTTGTCGGACCCCAAATTAGAGAAGTACTCGAAGATGTCAACTTCAAGACAAACACTGGATGAACTGGAACTGCCTGCCTGGAATGCTTTCAATTGGATCTGTGAGAATTTCTTGGTCAACAAGAAGGCAATGGACTACAAGGATGGCATCAAGAATCTTCTGAAATGTTACTCAGCAATGGGTTGTCGCATGTCACTGAAAGTTCACTTCTTGGACTCCCATCTGGATTTCTTTGCAGATAACCTTGGAGCAGTGTCTGATGAACATGGTGAAAGATCTCACCAGGACATTAGTGCTATGGAGAAACGGTACCAAGGCTTCTGGAATGACAGTATGCTGGCTGACTACTGCTGGACACTTTACCGTGATCAACCAGATCAGGAACACCGCAGGAAATCCAAATCACAATGTTTCTAACTCTGTTGTTCTAACTTTGTCTGTTTTTCTGACCCATTTTTTGTGTATTCACTCTTTGTAGAATGATAGTGATGATTTTTAACTCAATAAACTCATTTACTTTCTAAAAATAATGTGTCCTTATTTATTACGTTAATGATTTCATATATACAAATATGTAAACACTTGCATGTATCTACTGAAAAACTGATACGTGCTGCATACAAATGGAGTGAAATTTTGAAATCAGCAGAAAAATTAGTCAAAAAAGTTGGTTTGCATTCTTAAGGAGTATAATACATTTAATTTTGTTGACCAGTGCTATTACACTGCTATCAGAATATCAGAATTTTTATTTGAAAATAAGAACACTTTAGAATTATTGACAGACTGGTTCCGGTAACCGAAGATCGAGCCAAAGAATCAGAGGAAGTGTAACTGTGATACCTTTAAGAGATGCCACAGACGATAACACTTTACAGACTTCCGGAGTTGTAAACTTTGCAGAATTGGGTGAGAGAAAAGTTTTGCTTTTAATTTATTTTCCGCCCTCTGGTGTTTACAAAAGAAACCTATCCTGATGAAGAAAGCGTAGTACCACCGCTATCAACTGGAAAGTGTAAGCGTCGGTGCCGACTAGAGCGGAAAAGCTTTTTTTCATTTTTAGATGTGGGAAGAACCTGAAGAACGGGTAGAAAAGTTGAACTCAGACTCTTAACCCACGGCAGTATATTTAACTACTGGGCCACCGGTCACTCTGCACCACAGTTAAAACCTGGGGTTGTTTATACAGTCGGGAGACGTAGATTCCACCAAAACAATTTACGCAGAAGTTGAGTTGATCGCAGATGTGCCTATTAACAAATTGTGTCATGGTAAGGATGCTCCTGGAATTGAAAACCAATGATGCGTAGACATAGTTTTGGCTTCTACTGATGTTTGCTTTCCGACTGATATTAGCGGGGCTGTCATAGGCTTTTGCCCTTATCCTGCCAACTAAAAACTTCATGTCCTTCACTGATGAACAGTTTTCTCGGTACTATGGTCAACTACCCTTTTAATGAAGATGTATTGACGATACAACTCGCAAGAGGTTCACGTTTCATCAACTGGGCAGAGAGTATTGGACCCATTGGCATCGTATCCCTTTAAATTCAAATCACAAATTCGTTTCAGAAACGTCAAGCATTGGTCATATTTTGTACAAATTACAAACTTCAAGAATGTGTTCATCAAGCATCCCAGCTGTATCTTAAATAGAAATAAAAGCATTCTTCGTTATATCAGTCGTATATTTAAAGTTGTCCTCGTTCCAGTTCTTGTTTAATCGGGCTTATTCTATTTTTTATTTTCCCTGGATTTTGGCTTGGAGATAGTATGAAACACTCTGTTTATTTGATTTCACGTGTTTTTCACAGATGTTTCGTTTGTTGTTGTTTCCTTCTTAAAATTTAAAGTTTTTCCTGTTCATTTCATTGAGATTGAGAGAGAGAGAGAGAGAGAGAGAGAGAGAGAGAGAGAGAAGAGAGAGAGGACGTCAGTTACAGAGAGAGAAATGACGTCAGTTACAGAGAGAGAGAGAGAGAGAGAGAGGGATGACGTCAGTTACAGAGAGAGAGAGATGGAGAGAGAGAGAAGACGTCAGTTACAGAGAGAGAGATGACGTCAGTTACAGAGAGAGAAATGACGTCAGTTACAGAGAGAGATGACGTCAGTTACAGAGAGAGAGAGATGACGTCAGTTACAGAGAGGAGAGAGGATGGAGAGAGAGAGAGAGAGAGAGAGAGAGAGAGAGAGAGAGAGAGGAGAGAAGAGAGAGAGAGAGAGAGAGAGAGAGAGAGAATCAAACCAAACGAAGGAAGAGTTTACAATGCCGTCGACCAGTCGCCCACGGCTTTTTGCTGCTGTCCAGTATGGGGATGGAGCTACGTGCTGGGTAAACCAGAAATGTCGATATCCAGATGTAGCAACGCTTCTGAACGATTTTCCTGTCAATCACCTGTCCAACAGAGAAGTGGGCGTGTTCCTGTGCTCCCTGATATCTGAACATTTTCAGTAGTAAGGGCTCAAGTATTTTATGCCGCGTTTTCCCGCCTGTTCGGTTTCTAATACAGATAATCAGTGGTGCGCGCCCGATTTGCTTCAGTGAATGTATCTTTCTTCCCCACGCGGAGCCACAAGTCGAGAGGCCACCAAAATAAGCTCTCCCCTCTCACGTGCTGCCGGACGCTCTGCCGCCATCGCCGTTGTTTGTTTAAAGAGGAAAAACTACACAGGGTAACAACAACAACAGTATTCAGCGAAATTCAATGGCAAATTTTCAGGGAGACAATTAATTTAAATATCAAATGTAGTGCGAATATTTTTCTGATACATTTTTGAATCGTTATCCGTTAATTTGGTTCATTTAAACACAACTCCCTCTTCGCCCCTTTCCTCCTTTTCGTCTGGCGATTTGGTTGGTCTCCGGTTTTGTGGAGGTCACCCAGAGAGGGGCTCGGCTTCACACATGCCCCAGTTTCTTCCCCTCCTCCTCCCTCTAAATCCTCGTGTTGCAGGCCGCACAGCCGCCCTCTCGGCGAGGTCATCGCCCGAAGGAGTCCGCGAATCTCACCGCCATTAAGCCTGCGCGCGCGCGCAGGTAAAGCGAGTAAACGGAACACCATTTATAGAAGAAGCTCTCCCCCCCCCCACCACGGGCAGCCAGGGCTGTGACGTCCGACTCAACACGAGGGGAATTGATTTTATGTCACTCGCACAATTTGCGGGGAGCCACTTTCCCGAAATACGGCGCGCGCGGTCTTGGTCATTGATGCGCTACGGGACTTGGGGTCAGGGTTAAGATGGGGCCGCTCAAAACTGTCAATGCCGCCAGTCTTCTGGCGAGCCCCCCTCCGGCTATTCTCCGACCTCAAAACAACGGGAAACCATCACTTACCAGTCTTCCGGCCACTTTCAGGCAGAAAGTCTTCTATGAAGAACAAGGAACGGAGAGATATATTCTTAACAATAGGCTTTGTCTTTGAATTGCCATCTTTTGCAATAAATGTCTGTGTCTACCATCATTTTTTTTTCACCACCGCCACCAATAATTATAATAATAATGTTTCGTCTTTAAAATACCAAGAAGCGAATACCGTAGGGCATTTATAAATATTCAAAACAAAATCTTCCTCTGCAGCGCCAGACCACTACTGCCACACGGTTTACTAGATTGAAAGTAGAAATGCATGTCACGTCACTGGCGAGTCCTCCTCACTGATACAACCACACAGCTCAGCCCAGCCAACCGACTAAATCCTGTGCTGTTACGTGAAATGACCCACCGCCGAATTAATTTTGCATAAATAGAGTCGTGAAGGAAATGAGAAGAATAGAAGATACGTAAAGCTGCTTAAAGCACCTCTAATTACAGAAACGGTCGGTATGTCTTATCTCCAAGCGGTTAAGCTCTAATAGGACGACGCGAAGAAGGAAAGAGTTACCCCCCCCCCCGATAACGAGGCCGCACCCACAAAACTCCAGTCGCCAGGGGGAAACATCAGCGTTTGTGCGCGCTATCAAAAGGGAGATGAGTTGGTAGCCACGCTTATCGCCACGCTCCGGGCAACGGAGTACGAACTAAAAGGTGGGCAAATTACTCGCAGATCTCCATTCGTCGGTGACATCAAGGCGGCAGCAATCCATAACAAGAGTTTAATGCCACAGCAACACGAGCCAGATGGTATCTAAGAAATCAGCGCTCATGAATACACTTTACAACGTTTAAGCCGGATGGACCCTATTGTGAGAAACAGTTCAAGACTTTTTCTGTGGGCTTTTCCTCGTTCACTGTTTACAGCCTCGGCCAAAAGCTTTGCATCACCATAGAAATAACACTGGCTAATTATAACTCCGGATCACACTCACAGCTTGTCGGTGGGCACATGATCACTTTTTAAATATCCTCCTTCGATTACTTCTAATGCGATCTCACTTGTCGCCGTGACTTCATTTATAAGGTGTTTTCTCCGGAACTTTTCTATCGGCGTGCTGGATTTCAAATTGTCGAATTTTCCTGTTTTGGCCACATTCCCAGGAAGTGGAGATCTATCTACAAAAGTGTCACGCGGCGCTCGTCAGCAAGTTCGCACGGGTTACTTTGTCAATCCAGCGGGTTTAGCTCGACTCCACCGAGCACAAAACTTGCAGCATCCGGAAATTAATTTTATTCATTAATACGCCCGTTTTTTCGTGGACGATTTCACGTCGTTTTGACAGAGAGAGAACACTATTTCGTGAAATTTAATAAGCGAAAATACTAAAAGCAATGTTCTGGAAAGAGCCAAAAATGTTGCTTCACTTCGCGTCGTTGCCTAAACAGTGTGCGCTTCTATTATTCTCTGATACCGACCTCAGACCCGTCGTGATTGAGTGCAGGGTTGTCTCGAACAAAGGTAATATGATAAAAGAAACCGTGACACGAAAATTCAGACAATCGTCCCATATAAACTTTTCTAAGCCGTATGGAAAAACACTTGCTCTATTCTTTTATTCTTTAATGTTATAAAGCTGAAAATACCTCTATTATTTAGTCTGTTTGTAAGAATAAAGACATTTTTCAACGATTGGTTAGCTGATGGTATGGAATCCGCCTGCCTTCTGATGCATCTACTTTGTGTGTTCTTAGTTAAATAATCTTTTGGATAGAGTCCATATCACCTGTTACTGTCAATAAAAGTATAAACACTCTTTTTATCAATTCTACTTACAGTAATAATATGGAATTTATTAAGGTTTAATTCAATGGTAAATGAGGTGAAAGTTTCGAAGACAGGAGACCAAAAACTTCCTTCATAAAAACGATCTATCAGCAGTCATCAGAGAGGCGCTGAATCCTCTCAGCTAGCACTGCTGCATCATCTTGGATTACCCAATCTTCTATAGTAACATCTTTGCAAGAATGCCCTAAGTCTTATTATTATTATTATTATTATTATTATTATTATTATTATTATTATTATTATTATATTATTATTATTATTATTATACTTTTGCTGTATATTTCAATGCATAAAATTGACAAGTTCAAGTAAAGAGGGACATAACGAACCCCAAGAAAGTGTCTGTCGCAGATAGTGCAGAAAAATGTACATCTTAACATTTTTTAAAATTGAAACGAGAGAAAAATGGTGCACTGGCGAATCTTTAGTGTTTCTCTTACAGCGGTAGTTGCTTTGCTTTCTTCAGCAATATTTGCTATCCGTGGATCTCCTCAGTACCAATAACTCCACATTTATGACCGTCATTTTGTGGTGGTTCAGTGGGAGGCTAATGCACTTTCATGGTCAAGGAACCGCGTTCGACTCCCGGTCGGAAAGGAAAGAATGTGTTTAGCGTACAACCTTGGCAAGCTTTCTTCCCACTCTTTATCAGCTGGCTGCATTGAATTTTTCTGATAGTTTCCTGTGTAAATGCGTTACAAGTTCCCAGGGTATGTCTTGACTGGCTCGCACCTTGACCTCTTTCCTATCAAGAGCTCCCAACAGTGACTAGACAACCAACTTGTTTGGTCACCAAAGCTGATTCCCCGCCATTCATGCTTCTTCTCGTCCCTTACTGAGAGAGGTCCTCGAGACTCCGAAAGGCAAGGCAAGGTTCACCAAGAAAAAATGTTGTTTTTTTTTAAGTATTTAATCGATATTACTAAGAAAAACATGTTTTCATTTAATATTTCTAAATGCCAATTCATTCGGCATTTAATCTAAAATTTCTAACGAGTATTAAATTAGACAACAAAGTGT
This sequence comes from Nautilus pompilius, assembly GCA_018389105.1. Classification (NCBI taxonomy): domain Eukaryota; kingdom Metazoa; phylum Mollusca; class Cephalopoda; order Nautilida; family Nautilidae; genus Nautilus; species Nautilus pompilius. Next base: position 942,641 of record JACATO010001426.1, read on the forward strand.
GGAAGGTCAACTTTAGTAAAGTGGTACAACTAGCATATTTCAACAAATTGTGGAATTTTGGAGTTTTTCATTCGCATTTCCTGCTGTAAAGACTTAGTTTAACTTTGCCATATCCGACATCACCTTTTGTTTGTCGTGGAAATCCAACGACAGATTCCTTGTCTAATTTTTCTCTTGAACCACACCAAGAAAATACAAGGTCTACAATTAAGCAGATAATTAACAAAGGAATTTATTCGCTGCTTTCCTTTCTTGCCACGTTAGCTGCTGTCGCGAAAGTCTGAATCATCTGAAACCGCATCTTATTAACGGGAAAGTGTTTCACAACTAATCAGACTTTAAATCTTCGGTTTTCTTCTCTCTCTCTCTCTCTCTCTCTCTCTCTCTCTCTCTCTCTCTCTCTCTCTCTCTCTCTCTCTCTCTCTCTCTCTCTCTCTCTCTTTCTCTCTCATTCCTCTCTCTCTCATCTCTCATTTTCTCTATGTGTCTCTCTCTCTGTGTGGTGTGTGTGTGTGTGTGTCCTCCTCTCTCTCTCTCACTCTCTCTATCATTCTCTCATTCTCTTTCTCATTCTCTCTCTCACTCTCTCTCTCTCTCTCGATTTTTTTTTTCGTGTTTAAGTGTAAACAAAAATTCTTTTTGTTATTTTCCACAATATTCAAAAAAAAGGAACCAAGGTTGCCTTCGATTATGTCAGTTAGCTAGGTTCCCTGCAGACGGTTTTGTAATCACTTTCTCCTGATATTAATCAGCAGATGTTTTCAGTATCTCACACGTTCAAGACAGTTATTCATCTAAAAGAAACTTTAAGCCTCCGTAAGGACAAGAAAGTGAGAACAAAATTTTTCTCTGTGCAACTAATAAATGTTTGGCAAAAAAAATCATGATGAATTGAAAGTTTTCTAGGCGTGAAATGACTGAATAGGTTTGGGTTTTGTTTTTTCTTTTTCAAATAAGAAAATTGACTTTTAAACTTTCCATAACCGACGCATCTATACCCTGAATTCGTCCTCTCGTCAGTGGCGCAACCCACAGATCGCTTGCCATGAGGAGTCAAAAAAGTAAATGTTTGGAAAGATATGTAAGGCGATTTTAAAACTAATTTGGAATTTAAAATTCAGGTTTATTAACAGCGATTGCTTACTAATTATTCTACTATACACGCAAATATAACACTGAACGATTTCTGTTCGCAATTTCTTTTTTGTCTTTGTTGTATCTTAAAAAAATGAAAATGCTAAAGAATGTTCTGGCGCTAAATCTGACTGAGAAGTCAGGGAATTTCTCTGTTCTTATTCCACAAGTACTGCGGAATGAAAGTCCAAATAATAGCAGCGCTATAGTTCAGGTGTATTCAAGGCTATTTTCGAACATCTGTTACTCGAAACACTATTATTATTATTATTATTGTTGTTGTTGTTGTTGTTGTTGTTGTTGTTAGTTATTATTATCGTTATTATTATCGTTATTATTATTATTATTATTATTATTATTATTATTATTATTATTATTATTATTATTTATTATTATTTATTATATATTATTATTATTATTAAAAATTTACTGCTTCCCACTAATACCCATATTACATATACATCGGTGCTATCGCAAACCGTAAAGTGATATATACTACTCGATCATTATGAACACATTTTATAGTATGTATATATATATTTAATGCCGGTTTCCTCTCACATCTAGAGATGGAGAGTTCTAGTAGGCAGGGCTGCGGTTAGCGCTTTTGGCGACCAGAACAAAACCCCTAATATGCCTCTCTCCCAACCAAGATTTTCCATTAGGAATTATTTTGTAATAATTAATAACCATCTGTTAATACCCTAAACTTAAATGCTATTAAACACTAGTATAACATGCGAAACTTTACATATTCGCATAATTATGACCCTATCGTCTGCTTCACTTCCTCCCCGGAGCCGGAGACGGTCTCCCTCTGCCAGTTGGCCCTTTCGACAGATCGGCCGGCCATAATCTCTGGTGTGTCCTCTGTCCCCTGTTTCCTTTCGGATGGTGTTCCGAATCGAGGGGATACAGCGGCGAAAGGTTTTATTTTAAAAACATGATAACAAATTTAAATGGAAAAAAAAAAAAGTATTTTCCCTTTAAATAGAGGAAGCGTCCAACGACCTACAGTATTCGACATGACTGAGGCTGTCCTAAGCTACATAAAGCATGGAGTCCAATGACAGATCTAGCTGAGCATCAAAGATGGCGGATAATTTCCTAATGGATTTTTGGTGTCTTAAGACATTTAAAATAAATAAAATGGTTGTATTTCAACATGAAGTCTTAGTTATTGCAGAGGGGATCTCAAAACTCACTGACACGAAAGCCAGGCATTAATGTCACACAAGCAGTAGACTGCCCTCTTAATACTTGTTCTTTATTTCAGCGATAATACAAACAGAAAAAAAAAAATCAAGGGAGACAAATAATATGTGACTTATCAATTAAGAGAATGTAGTTCTAACTGCTACATCTTCCTCCCTTTCTCTAATAAATAAATATACGTAAATCGCTAGAAATCATCCTGGTCATTAAATCCTAATGGAACATAAATACCGCAGATGCTGAGTTTGCAGGAATGGTCCTGTGTGATGTCATATCCGCGTCATAGACCGACAAACGATCATCTGCGACTCTGCTATCTCTCGAAGCACATTTGGCATCTCCTTGATAAACTAGGTGGGGGAAATTTGGCTAAATGATTGTCTTTTACCGATTTATGCAATACGTGATCAGTAAGCACCCTTTGCACAAATCCAATATCAAGTATAATCAAATAGCTTAAGCTACCCGTGTACTGTAAAAAGACACAGCAATGTCCAAAACCGTCGACCGCACTGCAATTCCCTGGTATGAGAGAATTCTTTCTATTTCACGAGAAGATTTGTCTCTTTTGTTTTTTTGTTGTTTTTTTTTTAAATTTCACTACCTTGCTAAATTAATTCGAATTCCTTTACTTAGATGTAAAAAAATACTGAAAAACCTATCAGCGACCTGCTCAAACCTTGACAACTTAAAGAGTTATATCTGCAGCACGATTTGATGCCGGGAGATAATACGGCACTTATTCGTGCTCAGTCAGTATCGTTGATGCATAGAGGGCCTAGATATCGTGACGTTACAACCCTGGGCCTGTTATCAGTCCCAGTCTGTAGCCTGTGAACCGTTCTATTGAGGCCTGGTGGTGGGCATCGGAAGAAAAGCTATCTACGAAGGTCAGATATAGTTGGGTTCGTCTATTTCTATGTTTGTAGTCTAGTCATGTCAGGGGATGCGAATCGCTAAAGTGTTCGCTATCTTTCTTTGATTCTGGTCATCACAGGAAACTACAGCTGATGATTTCATACCGCGTGCTTCCGGCAGCATGAAGATCTATCGAGAAACTCTTACGATCAACCACAGAATAAATACCTATTTTTTTTTATACAGATAATTCATTGTGCTTATTTAAATATTGCTTTAATTGTTTATTATTCACGTGCTCCGACAACCTCTACTGATGTCACATCTTTTCTGGCTGCTGTGCAAATGCCATCAACCTTCATCCAGATAACTACACAGATGAAGTGCATCGGGGCTTGGCTCTGCTCTGAATAATAATCAAAGCTGTGACGTTTGTCTCATACCACACAAAGATACCTTTGTAATTTTCTATGAATACTAACGTCTGTGTCAGATGAATCAAAAAAAGGGGAGATTACTAGTGTAAATCTAATAAAGTTAGTTAAGTAAAAACAAAAGGTGTGATTTACATATGTTGCTTAAGACGAATCGTGGCTCCTGGGCAGTTAAACTGCGGCTCGAATGAACTGAAGAGAGAGAAGAAAGAATAATAAGATGATAAACACGCAGCTTACATGCCACACGGTCAGCAACCTGGTCAAGCTGGCTTTTTTAAAAATCACGCCTCAGCAGGTGCTTTTTTTCCGGAATCTCAGTAAAGAAGCTAAGGTTCGAAGCGAGAGTTACTAGAGCGTGGAGAATTGCACCTGTCAAACGTCGTTATTTAGATGGAGAAGAATTCATTAAGAAGAACATCGCAGAAGTGGTGGTGGGTGGGGAGAGGGGCAATTTTGGATAGAGATGGCCCGAAACAGAAGAATAGTAAGCCAGATTTAATCTTCGCAGCACACTACAGAGAAACGTATTTCCTAGATCGGCGCTGATGTTGCGACCAAAACGCGTAAGAGTTGAACAACTCTCCGGTGTTTATCTCAGCAGCCCCCGACTGGTTTAAAGACATCTCAGACAACACCCCACACTAGCGACAGTTTTATTATATTTCAGCCGGTTTCAGCGTAAATGGATAATCGTTAAACGGGGTGGTCTCAAAAGAACCAACTGGCGGGTGTCGCCGAACATCGCCCCACGGGGGTTCCTCCGCGCAGTCGCGTGACGTAGGTGGCTCTGTCGCATCCAGCCAGTCCAGCAGCAGCAGCTGGCGGTGAGTAAGACGTGGAACCCTTCGTACAACCGGCGATGTTGGCGCCAGGGAATGGATGGTGTGAGGTGACTGTTTCTTGCAGATCTCGGCCCATACGAAGACATCGGGAAGTTTGGACACAAAAGGTTCCGCGTCTCTTCTGCCGAACGTTAACCTCGGCCGTCTCTCTTAGGTTCGGCTGAGTGACGAGTCATCAGCGAGCTCCCCACACAGCTCGGCATCCTCCGAAACAATTAAAAAATGTGACATCACTGGTTTACAGCAGAGTTCTCTTTCAGTTTCTGCCTGACTCAATCCGCGCGGAAACTTCGAAGGTTGTGCGTTTTCTAATAACGCTGCCAGAATTCTCTCCCAACTATATGCCCGTTGTCTTTGAGATCGATTAAAGAATGTACACCTTTCATCAGTAATCACTGGTTTGGTTTGAAATATTCCTTCAGTGCAAATGTCAGTATATCGTGAGCTTTTTGTTTTGAGGTAAAACTTGGAATTAACGCCCTTCAATGGCGCAGATGCCAATATTGCCGTCTCCTTCCTGCCTCTTGTGCGCAGTTAACTTTTCCAAAAACGGTCTTACCTTTTGGAAAGCAAGAAAACCTTAAACCTGAAGTATATATTTATCCAGTTATCTTAGCAATTCCATTTCGTGCCGACTTACCAAAACCAGGACTCCAATGCTGTAGTAACTAATACCAGCGTACCAATGCTTTATTTTCAGCCATAATGCAAAAGACAACATAAAAGAGGCGATTAACATATTTTAAAATATAAGCAGCAGGTGTTGTTTCCAAGCCCCTAGTACCTGATTGGTACCTGCTCCACGTTCGTATTTGTCCATATTCTGCATATTGATATAAACTGATGTCACTGAAAACTAAGTTAAACTGGCGGTATAAATGACTTCGGTAACTCGCTGACAGCAATACGAACTTGAAGACGTTTTGGCATCGACCAAATGAGACGGTTCGGATGTCGTGGTTGGATGCTGAGGCATCTTCGACCGGGGAAGCGGACTAAGAGACTGGAGCTGAAGAGGCGCCCCCATAGGATGTCCCGAGCATTAGGCCTCACCATGCGAGAGATTTTGTAGACCTGAAGTGGAGTAGGGAAGTGTGCATGGTGTGGAGGGGCGTCGTCATCCATAAAAATGAAGTTGGGGCCTGACGTTTGGCTAACGGGACGACGACAGACAATAATCTTACCCCTATATTTAACACTAATTATGGCATTTCTCTAAATGAGGTCCGGATCATTTCGTCGGCCAACTTGAATGCCAGCCCACACCAAATGAAGCATACAAGGTGGTGGCAATGTTAGCAAATCGCTCCCTCAGCTCATCTCCAAACCACAGCCAGTCTATCGTTGATATCCAGCTATAATCTAAACCCTTCGATGTCAATAAATCCGTCTTCGGAGGAATACACAGCGGTAGTATTCTGGACGTACGCCAGTTGTGTTGGAATTCAATGGTTGGTTGCTCCTTAGAGATAATTCTGAAGAGATCGTGCTGTTAAAAAATGTTTCTTGTAGCATGGATGACAAGATAGCGATCCTTACAATGGGGAGTTGTAATCAACCTTTGTGTAACCTGAAGGTGATATTTCCGTGAACTGCTCAGTCTGACGGCACCTTGTTATTGCTCTAGAAATGACATTGCGATGAACACTGTACTGGAAGGCAATGACACCACGCACCATCTCCCCCTGAGATCATCAGAATGGCCTGAGACGTGTCATCTAAAGTTATATACATTTTCCAAATTTCTGTGCTAGCTAACACCACGTGTGGCCAGTTTATGAAGGAAATGGCAATAGGTCTTGTGCATAGATGTACGCAAATCAAGTGAGAGAAGTGATTTTTTCCTGAGTTTCCAAGGTTGCTCAGTTCATGTGAAGATGAGTTAATGATCCATGTTGTACGTACAATGACATCTTTCGGTTTTCTTCCTCAATATTAATGCTCTCATCTTCAACAGGAATATGAAAACGTTTTAACAAAGTACCGCTTTCCGCTTTCTTTTGCGAGTATATATGGCAAGCAATTTTTTTTAAAAAGATTGTTTTAATTAATAAAGTAAAGATGAATATTAATATTACTGATTATCAATTTCCATATCACAAACTACTTTACTACACATAAATTAGGCCGTGCTGGCTGAACTGACTGAGTTCTTTCAATATTGCTTCGGTAGATCATTTCAAATGTCAAGCATATAACTATGTAACACGACTTCTAAGAAAACAATACATTTTGTTATTATTTTTTATATTTAAGGTGTTTTCTGTATTTTTTCTTAGTGTAATTAGATCATCAATTTAGTTTTTAAAATTTATTTTAATCAAATAGTTATGAAAACTATAAGAGCAAATGCATAGTTTTTACTTGTATAAGAGAAGTAACCTTATTGGATGATATCGCTTACGTCCCTTGGCTTGTTTTATTTTTGCATCCCTAGAAACATCCATTGAAACATTCCATAAAATAAAATGTTTTTTTTTTTTTTGTTTGCTTTGCTTTGATGACCGGACTTTGCCTGTATCGATCGATGGGTCCAAACCGTGTTCCTAGGGTGTTGTTTTTACTGGATGAAGAGAACTTTTCTCACGATGCGGACCGTCGTTTCTCCTGGGAAATCACTCAAGCCCTCTTCACAGGTCTCCGATGCACCGACAACAATAGGAGCATCTTCACATTTATTTTTGCTTTATTTCGTGGACTTTACACTTGGATAGTTCTTCTAACTTCCTTGTTGGAAGCCTCTTCTCTTGTTATAATTTCAAAAGCAATTAGCGCATTATATATTATTATTATTATTATATTATTTTTATTTTATATTAGATTATTATTATTATTATTATTATTATTATTATTATTCTTATTATTATTATTACTATTGCTGTTTTAGAACGTACCAAAGGATAGTTGAAATTGCATTAATAACATCTCCTTTGTTTTCTGTAGATATAAATTATCTCAAGGGATGGTATGCAATCTCCAGGCACAAGACATCAAATCCGAGGGAAGGTTTGCAGAATCTGAAGCTTCTGCCACCACATGGAGACACTATACAAAATTCTCAAAATAAGGGAGATAACTCGAATTAAAGGACGTGCACAAATTGCTTACGAATTCAAAAACTGCCTGTTTGTCTTTCCAAAATCCCTCTCTTTACCCATCCCCTGTCTTCTTCTCTCTTTCGGCCCCCTTTCTCTAAGTCTTGGTAAAATTATGATCAGATTTTATTGTTCATGTATCGTTACGATAATCGAAAGATAGCCCAGCTTGTTACAATTCATTCTTGGCCGCCTGTGTTAGAGTGTGACTCCAGCTAATCCAATTTGAGAAATTTGTTATTAATTTGTATTTTGGATTTATTTCTTACATGTGGGAACACTTTAGGGAAGTGGTATTTTTTATTTAAAAACTTTTGTTGTTAAACATTAAACTGTCATTGGTTTGTTACAGAGATAGAGACGAGGAATAGAGTGAGGTGTTTGATGTCGGTTCTTGGCTAAGCCAGCCCTTTTTTTATCAGGAAAAGTCTTTACCCTGCTTGGCACTGAATCAAGGGGATTTTGTATCACGGTTCGGTGGTTCAGTTTTACCTCTATCCCCAATATCTGTTTTTCCGGGTTCTTTTAATTCTATTATATTGGCAGGACGTGGACGGATTTCCATTAGTTAAGATACCAGGTGCTACCAAAGGCGATGGAAGGGGTAAAATACCCTGACTTGTGGTCTGTGGCACCCATCCTCCTGAAGAATACAGACAGTGAATTTCAGTATGTATGCTTTTGGATCGTTAAAGTGGCAATGCACCCTCCCCGACAGAATTGAGAGTCCCTTTACTTGACACCAGACTGCATGTTTGACCTGGGCCGAAGATACTGAGTTTGAGTTTCTTCGTTCGAACTTCTCCGAAACCCGGTGCGACATCTAGACGTGAACTGTTTGAAACACGGACTCACCAAGGAAGACTACTCGACGATTTAGCCAAACCCTTCTGTTGACCGGACTTTTTAAAGCGTTTTACTCCTCTTGGGCATTACAAGTATTTGACATCATAATAATTAATAATAATAATAATAATAATAATAAATAATAATAATAATAATAATAATAATAATAATATCGAAGAAGAAATTATTTTATGATTTACTGAGCACTAATCGTTAGAAAAAACTAAAACTGCTAGCATTTACCATTTCCCTGGTGCTATTAAAGCAGGCCAGCCAATTCTAAAATTTTCCCGCAATCTGTTTTGGTTTCATTCTCCAAATGAACAACTAAAAAGAAGAAGAAGATTTTTAACGTTACTCCAGGCCGCCTGTTTTGGCACGACATGGCTGACGAAAACCACGGCGGGGAGATTAGTGGGATGGATATTCTCTGTATCTCCATCCAGAGGTCAGGTCACGCCGAAGGAGTGTTGGTCTGGGTTATTTTTACATCATCAGCTACTTACAGGCTAGGTCCCCCCCCATCCCCTGTTGTCAGGGAGTTCCGTTTATTGTCGATGACATGGAACTCGATCCCAGCCGGCTTTTTAAAATCTCTCACTGAACGCTAACGGACGAAAATTCGCTCGCGCAGAGAAATTTTAAAGGACAGAAACTTAAACGACAACAGGCAAACAAACAGACAGTCTGGGTCCACAAGAGGGTGTTGCTGTTTAAACTGTATCATATTCAGGTGTTAGCAGGCCTCCCAAAACACTTCCCGGTGGAGGCTGTGCTCCCTTATGGCTTGGCAGGGCCCACTTGCGCCAGTCCAGTGATTTTCACGAAAGCAGAGGTACACATTGAAACTTCTGGTGGTTACCTACTATGATTATACCGTAATAAACCGATTAAGTGGACGCAGCCAGAGAACTAATATATTGGAAGGTCTCCGACAACCTGAAGACAGTTTTCTTTGGGTGGGATGGGTGAGAGGAGATAGAGACCCGTCTTTTCCTTCATTTTCGTCAAATCAACTTGAAGAGTTTATATCAACGAAATGGATCAAAACCATAGAGATTTAAGCATAGATGAATCCGTAGTAAAGTCTAAATATTATTTCCATAGTACAAATAACAGCAAACTGATTAATTAGAATATGACGTACTCGAAGATTCCACTGCAGGACAACTGCTCGAAACTTCAGTGTAGCTGCGAATTTTTGGGGATTTAAAGTCGGGCTGTCCACGTGATCACGTGGCCCCGGCCGGTCTTCCCCAGGTCGCCTTAGGTCTAACGGGCGAAACTGGCAGTGGGAGGCGCTCGGGTATCAGGGGTTGTTGATTTCTCCTCCACACTCCGTTGGGGAGCCACCCCACCCTTCCCAGGATCGGCTAGCTGGGGCAGACGAAGGGTGCTGCGATTTGGAAATCCCCGATGCCAGAATGCAGATGTGTCGGGGGGTTAGGGAAAGCTGTGAGTGTCGAATCGCTATGGCTGGCTGGCTTGGAGAGGAGGGGGGTGGGCTTATCTGGATTCATAAGCTTCGTCAGAGACAGCGTGCCCGCTCTCCTAAATCGACCAACTCTGTACAAAACCCGGCTCGGGGCGGTGGGGCCCGCCCCCCTAACGCGACGACGGTAGCAGCTGGTACCAGTCGCGGTCGCTCACTCACTGAAGGCAGTCGTGCCAGTCCGATCTGTCGGCTCTCGATAGTAGGGTGCAGAACGTCGGAAACCTTCGCAATACCGTTCGCAGCGAAATAAAAGTCGTCAGCTGATGGTGTTTTTAAAATTTTTTTTTTTTTTAAAACTCATTTTAGTTTATGCTGTAGTTCAAAATGTGGATAAGGTCGTAAGGACGGACGGACGGCCACCCGCGGCGACGATGAACGAGCTCCATATTTGATTATCTAAAAACAAGGGAAAGATGGATATGGAAAAAGGTCTAAAAATAACAAAAAAAATTGTAAAATTTCAATTACGAAAATAAACTAAGCTACATAGTTTTTGATTAATTAAATAAATCAATATGTTTATGTGTTCAAGTTGTAATCAATTTATTTTTTAACTATTATTAATGCTCTTATTTTGTTTATTAAAATTGTTTATGCATAAAACGTTTTACTTTTTCAGGCCACTAAATTAAAAAAAAAAGGAATTTAAAAGGAGGAATTTTAAATTAAGGTAAGTTTACTGTGTGTGTGTGGAACATTTGAGGTTGTTGTGTTCATAAACTGACCAGGAAGTACGGACATGCAAAAACTTTTACTTCATGTATTAATTTCATATTTCTGTACGTTTTAATATTATTTAATCTATTTGTAATTTAGATGTAAAGAGAAAATTGTGCGGGTTAAAAATTTGCATTTGAAGATTTTTGCAAAATGATTCTCAGAAAAAAAGAGAGAGAGAGGAGAGAGATGAGGGAGAGGAGAGAGAGAGAGAGGGAGAGGAGAGAGAGAGAGAGAGAAGAGAGAGAGAGAGAGGGGAGAGGGAGCGGAGAGGAGAGAGGAGAGAGAGAGATGTATAGGGAGCGGGAAAGAGAGACAGAGAGATGTATAGGGAGCGGGAAGAGAGAGACAGAGAGAGAAAACTTTTTTTAACTCTCTTCTGTGAGAAACTAGATAAATAGAACAAAGTAAGTACTTCCTTTTTGTCAGCCCATCTGAGGCTTGCGATAGCCGTGTGTTACTCTCCACATTGACATGTTGTTTACTACAAGTTTTCTTCTAACCTTTCTCGTGGTTACGAATTTTCCCATCAGTGAGTATTCTTCTTCTTCTTTAATCTGCCTAACGAAATGAGCTTTAACTGGTTTAGATTATCTTTAAGACTATGCTGGTAATCAGCTGGAGGAGTATTCTTTATCCCCGGAGTTTTCATTTTCAGTTCTGGTACAGAAGCGGAGAAGGGAGACAGTCTACATCTGAGATCATCGTTGTAGTTTTTTTATAAGAAATAAACTAATTGCTAACAAATTTTTTATAAGATAAAATTTGAAAAGTCGAGTAACCGTTTAGTGGTGAAATTTTCAATACACAAAAGAACTTCACTTGGTACCTTGAGTTATTTCTTCACAATAAGTTTCAAATTTGCCTGCATTTTTGTAATTTGATGCACAATTTTCGTTTTGTTTCTTTTACATTAACAAATAGACAGGTGCGTCCCCTGGTCTCGTTGTGTCGCTGCTGAAGCAAGCAAAGTAAAATAGTTTTTTTTTTTAAATGATTTTTTTAAATAATCTTTTGCCGCCATTTATTATGACCATTATACCTGTACATTATTATTAACGCAAACTTAGATCCTTAAAACTGTTTTTAAGATGTAACTTTTGATGCTGACTTTCAAGACTCGTACGTACGAGGACAGCTATAATTCCTGGCGCTGACTGGTTCTAGAGGCTGAATATTTCATTCCAGTGCTCAACACGATCCGCGGAGGAAAGGGAGATAACTTGAATAAATACCAACATAATGATCGAGTGGAGGGAGAGCACTCTCACACTCAACACGTATCAACGCAGGTTTTGTTTAGCTTAATAAAAACAGAGTTTATTTAAAATATTCCATTTCGAGTCTTCCACCTGAATTCGCTGACACATTTATTTTCTTTGGATATCTGAATTATCCCTATATTTGACTAAGTCTCTTGTGCTGCCCCCTGTGAGCTTTATCTGAGGTTACATAAATTTATAATTTCAATGGTTTGTGTTTCACTTTTTACAGAATTTACCCAGGGACAGGAGGGGTCCAGTGGCTGCTATGTATCGAGTAAGTAGAATGAAATCAGATGTGCAAAAATTCTGAAATTTGCACAATAATTAAAACCCACCTGCCCAGGTGAGATCAATATGTGGAAGGTGAGAGGTTGGGAAGTTTTAAACCTTATTTAAAAACACTTTCCCAGAAGATATGCATCTGGTCCTAGTAACTCCTTCAACCACCTGATTTGGCAAAGGTTATTTGTCTTTTTGTGCCAATAATCAAAGCTCCTCAGCTCAGTAAAGAATGTACAGATGTAACATTCTACTGGATAACTGAAATAACCTTTGTGATGGGAAAATATTGCTGCTATCAGCCCTTGCGTTGTTTTAATTTTTAAATTACCAAGATTCCCCTAATTTATCAGAAAATTGTTTTATATTCTTTCATTTTAAACAAAATAATCGATTAAACAATAATATGAAGTTGTTTTTTTAATATTTTAACATCCTTATGTGGTGTTGCCATTTCGCAATAGGTAATGATACAACAAGGTGTGTGTTTGTGTGTGTGTGTTCGCTCATCAGTTATTTCCCTTTTTAAAACAACTGGCAAAAACTTTAAAAAGTTGTGAAAACAAAAAAAGTATTTATTTCGTTATTTATTGTTCTGTATAAAATTCAGATGAGGCTAAAATAGTCAAAAAGAGAATGGAGTACAGGTGTTTTGGACCAGGAGGGAGATACGACTGTAACTGCGCTAACAACGGTAGCTGTGATGGTAATGACGGCTCCTGTTTGGATAAACTGTCAAAGTGTAGACGAGGTTGGTCTGGACCCAGCTGTCGGCGGAGTAAGATGACCTTTTACTTATTTACTTCACACGCAATAAGTGTCTCTGTGTTTCCTTTAACGGTCTGGTATCTCAGGAATCGGTAACTGAAAATTTTGGAGGTACCATTTGCTATATGGATGAAAACACAAAAGACTGTTCAATGTTCTATGAGACTGGTATACACTAATTATTGAACCTGTCAAAGCGATGAAAAGTTAAGAATAATTTTTCTTTCTTTTTAAAAAAGACCGTCACAGTCAATGGGAGGGATTCTGTTTAAAACTGACATTTAGGATGAAAGATCAAATTGGGGACGGACACCAAATGATAATAAAATAGGCATTTTGTCAAAATCACTGCAAAATGTATTAAAAAAGTGAAATGAAAATATAATTTTGTAAATTACTAGGATGATTTTAAATCTAAAAAGGATCAATTTTGGTGTCATAATGGTTACTATGTCTTTCGTGAGAGAGTTTAATTTGTAATCTGCCACCACAGTTAATATTGCTAATTAAAATATCTCGAAATTATTTAATGGCATCACGAATAATTATATTCTCTGCATTTCTTTCATAAATTCTAGAAACTTTTTCATCAGTGAACTCTGCTCTGAGACCTACTGCAACCAGGCGAAATATCAGCTTTCTTAGTGAAGCATTGTGGGAAGGTTTTCTTAAAATTGATCAATGTAGTAGGTGGCCAGATGTCCTCCACTGCATCAGTATAACATATGACAGCTCTTTTGTGCTTATTCTTGTTGCATTTTGTAGCAAACGACTTATTTACTAAAGACCCGTGTTTCCAATAAGTTTCAGTCTCTCCACAACATTAGTAGTTTGTCAGAGATGAAGACAACTATAAATGATCTTAGACAGTTGTGAGATGGGTCAGTCAGTCAATCCATAGCTGCACTGCCCAGCCACAGAGTACAGAGCCAGACCTCTGTCCCAGGTTGATGACCTATGACCCCAGCCAGGAGACCTGCTCCACAAACTCTAGTCTGGGTCTGTTCCCTATTAATGGAGGTCAGTCATTCTGTCTGTGGGATTCCCCTGCCATGGTTACTGATTTCATCTATTTTATTGATCACACAGTTTAAAAACTCTTTGAGGCAAGTGAAAATTAACCTGACAATTAATAACAGTCTGTTTACTAATAGCATGGAGCATTCTAGAAACAAAGGGATGTCTGTGCTTAAAACCTGATAAATCTCTGTCTACTTTATTTAGTGACTAGACTATCAGTCCATCATCAGGAGGCCCAAAGAACAGGATTCCCATCATGCATCACTCTGAGGGCTGCTTTCTGCTACTGGACTCCCTCAGACTTGTGGCTACCAGAGAATCTTTATCTTAGTTTTATTCTATCACCCACAAAATAAAGTTTAAATGTCAGATTTAATGCGTGTGAACAAAATTAAGGTGGAGGCCACAGAACAGGTGAATACTTAAAAAGTAGCAACAATTTAATTTAAACTTTGCTCCTGTAACCTTAAAAAACCAGATACTTTTTTCTATGACAATTAAACTCTGTGTTGCTGCGAACAAATATCTTATCACGTGATCATTACGAAAAAGCCTATTTTTCTTCAGCTCACTGGACCATATCCGCTTTCCTTAGATTTAAAAGTTTAAGGTGTTTATTTATGTACCTGTTCGTTTTGTGTTTTTTATGTGTATTAATTTTAATTTGTGCAGATAGTGAACGCCATATGTAGTGAACTATTTTTGTTTAACGATGGATCGGAAATCATTTATCTGCAGACTTTCAGTTCTCTTAGAAGAAGAAATTGTCTGCTAAATTTACTCATCCAGCACAGAAACCACACGGGAAGCTACCAGATGATATATTTTAAATACATTTGTTGGTTCTTATTTTATAGAATTCTGTTGACATTTTATTTATTTTTAGAAAATCTTCCTGTTCAATCCAACAATCAACTGACTGACGGCGATGATTCCACCTGTAATTTAACCAGTCAAGGAAATGTAACTGTGGATGTTGGGACCTTGACCATTTCTACTGTGATAGTTACTGCAGATAAAGGTAAGCCTCATCTTTTGTGCATTTATGCCAGTAGTTCGATAAGTAGATAAATGTATAATCAGAGATGAAATAACTCCATTGTTTCTCCCACTTGTTCCTGTGTTTACTATAGAAGGTTTCAAACTGTAGACCGATTCTTTTATTCTTCAGTGCAGCAGACACTTTGTTTAGGACCTGATTAAAGTAACTTTTAGTAAAGTTCTGGTAAAAGCTAGTGAGTAGAGGGAATGATGCTGGAACAAACAACCAGATGTAGCTCGCGGATAAATAATTTCTTGGAAGTAGGTAGTTTAAGGGAGATAATATTTTAAATCAAATTTTATTTAATTTCACCCAACATCCATCCTCTCAAAATTGAATATTTACTAAACGATAGATGTGAGGAAATCTTACATTAATAGAGATTATGATTAATGATGATTACTGCTGCTGAATGAATCAGGTGAGACACCGTCATTCAATGAAGAAAACCATGGTTCATGATTCACTCTTCAGATGCTGTGAATGAGCCATTTCTATTTACGAAATAATTGATGATATTTAAAGTTCGAAAATGTTTTGCATCATCTGTTACCTAATCATCTGTGAGGTTTCAATTATTCTAATTCGTTTTCTTTTTCAAACTTGATGAATAATTGAAGAAACAGCTTTGTCCATATTGTCAGCTTCACACCGTACCTGCCTTTATGCCCAGTTGGCCATTACCTTACTTTGACTTCTCTAATGGACTGTACTTCAATGTATTCTGTATTTTATATGTAAACACCTTTTATTGTTTTTATTTGTTAAAATGTAATTTACCTGAGAACATTGGAGGCGAGAATAAGTGACTTGAACCCAATTCATTAGAAAGATTAATTCTTTAATTTTAATGAAAGTAAAGTATACTTGTGAAGTATCATAATTTATACAGATAGAATATATACATTTGACACACGAGGTTTCTAACAGCTGTGTAATTTATGTTTGTATATTTGAAAGTAAAGGTCATCATTCTTTTGCAATCACTGAGCTTCAGGTAAAATGTAAAACAGATATTTCTAAAAAAAAATAGTATATTACTTGATAAAAGCAGCAGGGACAGCAACAACAGAACTTGACAAAAAAAATGATAATTATTTTCTCTATATATTTTAAATTTAGTTAAAATTGTAAACACTATTGCTCTAACTCTTTTGATTTTTTTTTCCTTTTGGATAGCAAATTTCCATAGTTAAAAAAATAAGGAAGCAACAATTAACATTACAGTAGCATCGTTAATGCTGAGACACCATGTCCAAGTGTCCACAGAAAACTGATGTTTGAATCCAGCTTAGAATGGTTTAAATTGTGTTTTTTTTTTTTAAATTATTTTCTCTTAAGGTAATTTTAGTTTGGGACTAGGAATGAATTCACATAAACCAGAGAAGGTGGTCAGATGGGAAAAGCAATTGTCTAACAACAGATATTGGTTTCCAGTACAGATAAACAGTTTTCATTACATCTTCTTCAACTCTTCAGCTGCACAGCTTTCTATTTGTGAAGTTCGTCTGTATGGTAAGAAACTGAAAATTTCTTTTCCTTATTTATTTTTTTAAACTTAAACGGTTTGAGTCACACCTGAGAATTAGGGGATATAACACTTATTTAACTCTTAGAGTCACAGCGAAAAATTTGAGAGAATTTCTTTAGTCTGATAAAAATGAAACATGGTGAAAAAGTGGGGAATTAATCAGAAAATCGAGAGAGAGAATCTTGGCAGTCACAATTTAAAATGGGCTAAAGTTACTTCGTATCAGTTAATAACATCTTTCTATTTTTCAAAACAGTTTTCCTTTCAACTTCCATCTAGAAATTTCCTTTTTTCCTTTTAATTTTTATATTCTATCATTTAATTTCATTTAGAAAATCAATCAAATAAAATTCTCACTTTTTTAGTCTCAATGATCAAATCTTCTGCACGACTCTGCTTCGCCGTGTTTTGCCAAATCGTCTTCGATTTATTTTTCCTTTGTTTCAGTAAGGAACTTTAACCTTAGATGTTTCTTTCTTTGGTGCTGCTTCTTTTATAAATGCACGTCCTGAACACCATTTAATATTTTAAACACTTCATAGGAAGATTTACAGAAGGCACCAATTTCCCACAATGCACTGCGCGGGCACTATCCTTAAAGTACACGACCGGAAGACAACATTGAGAGATCGCGTTAAAAAGAATTTATTTCTGCTGTCTTTCTAATTTTAAATATCTGTTAAGAATAAACAGTTATTATCACTGCTTGATAGTGGGATATTACAGAAAACTAATTTGTTACGCTAGACGAAGTATGGAAGGCGAGATCGCTACAACTTGACTCTCTACCATTTGCTTACTGTGCCGACAAGTCTGTAACATGCTACTTGATGAATTTCTGACCTATTCTACATTTTTACACCGGAGGACCTTAGAAATGTCAGAAACCTTTAAAATCTCTTTGTCTGTAACAGCAGCGAGGTTGAATTTTATTGTTTTAAATGATTTATCAGCTGATCGTGAGAATTGCCAACAGTCGGAATGTAAAAGAAACTCATCATCACTCCGTTTTAACAGCCAAGAAGGGCAGAGAGCGAACAATCTCATCTCTTCATCAACCTTCCGTGCACCTTTCTAGAAGGAAGATAAGTAAGATCAATCTGATGCAATCTTCCTTCGAGCATCTGTCCTACACATCTGTCAGCAAATTTGTTAACTCTGACTTTTCTCATCTTTCTGTTAGGTAAATTTTCTTTGCCTTTTAAAATTATTGATAAATTTATTTCTTTGTGATAGAATATAACATGAAGATGGTGCAGTATTTCTTATTATTCCACAATTCAACAAAAATACATTTGCCATATGATAATGTGAATCACTTTCAACCTTATTTGTGAACAAATTCTTTATAGATTCTCGTCAATGGTGTTCAGAGATACAGTGATGTGCAAAGTGGCACGAACTCTTTCAGTGTTCCTTCAAATCATTTATCCAGTGCCCTGTTAAATATATTGGTTGTGGCACAATGAACAACTGCACTGGGCAGACTCTTCTATGTAATCGCATTCTATTACTAAGACACACCTTTGGTATCAAGGTTACCACCTATAACTGGGGTTTGTTTACATGCCTGATAAAATGTATCTCTATTAGGTCCCTGTTATATATGCAAGACTAGGAAGTTTAAATCTTGCTATTTGTTCAGATCATTCATTCACCAAATCAGTCTTTTAGTGTGTTTACCCTCTTTCCAGACCTTCAGCATCCCTAACAAAATTATAAAACAAAGTCTAGAACGTATACTTTATATTGGATGTAACTAAAGCATTAAATAAAGAAACAAGAATAATTTTGCAACCATTACAATAGCTTTCGTTAACAGACCTAAATTTTTCTTTTCTTACCCACCGCATAGCAACACAACTCGTCCCAAGGTTGAAGTTCAAAGTTATCCCGAGATTGCTCAATATTGTTATGTTTGTTGAGACTATTTTCCAAACGGCGAAGACTCGTTTGATCTTCATGACGCATGAATGCATTTGTACTTTAGGTCATGTGATCAGTGTCAAATTTTGACAGGTGTAACTCCGTAGTTCTCCTCTCTCCCCTTCTGTGCCAACATGATTTTTTATCTTTTCTTTTCCATGGGCATGTGCTTGGTCAGCAGCCAACCATTCTAATTTTCTGCAGTCAGTAAACAGAACCTGTCTACTTTCATATTTAGCCAGCGTTCTATGTGTCAATGGTTGCATACTATCCATGCCGATGGTATCCTAGGATTCTAGATCTACCATTTATGAAACGGTGTGCGTGTCTCAGATTCTATTTTGGATCATGGGTTTTACTTTCACTTTAGGAAGTCGTTTTTTTCTGTTGTGGGCATGCTTTTCTTATTGACTGTATTTATATTTCCACGATCCACAAATTTCAATAATGAGCACCTTTTAGAGAAACCTGGCTACACTTGGCTACCTAAAGTGAACAGAAAAGCTTAGCACCAGACTCAGGTGAAAAACAATACCCTTTTCTTCCAGTAACAAACAAAAATTTGTTTGTACTAATGAATTCCAAAATAAACCCGACCGGATACCATTAGAGCTGTGTTACTTTAGCCAATGGATGCTGATTCAGAGAATATGAGTTGTACGACAACTAGATCCACCACTTTTTTTCTATCCTTTCTATATCAAACAGTTAGTCATCACCTGAAACACAATCGAAATTACAATGGACAATGTACAAACCAGATATTACAAAAGGACATTATTTTATTGTATATTTAAAACGGTTATTTGGAGCATCTCTCTGTTAACCTTACAGTTAATATTTAAGTCACTTCGCCGAAATTTCTTCCTGATCCGAGCATCAGTGCACAAAACGTCATTCAGCCACAGGGCCATCTAAGGATACAGCAGTTAGAATTGATGTCGAAAATCTACTTGCTAAAGTCTCAACAAACAAGGTCGGATGCTTTGCAGGAAACAGAGAATGATACCAACATAATAGGCAAAACTTCATAGAAACGTATAAATCTACAAACGGAACCAAACCACTGATAGCAAAAGTGGTGAAGAAAGTTTACACAGACCCTTTATTAAGAATAAAGACTGGCAAAATACATGAAATTCTTTCCCTAGGTGGCAATTACTGATTCTCACTGTAAAAGCATCTATTGTAGTCAAATATATAACTAGTATTTTTAGTGTTTCACAGAATACGCTGTTTTAATTTAAAAAGAGTTTTTGAATTTTGTTGAAAGTAATTTTAGCGAAGACCAAAGATGTAATTCTACTGTCCACTGTTGGTCCGTTGTTCGTTCTGTGTGACTGTCAGTTTTCCTCTGCTACTTAGTTTATATACTTGTGTCTGTTTCCTTCAGACTGTGAGGAGAATTGGTTTGGTCGTAAATGTGACAAGCAATGTCACTGTAACGGCAGCTGTGACAGAGCTCTAGGTCACTGTACCAGGGGATGTGAGAGCGGATGGAGCGGAGATTCGTGCCAACGTAGAAATTATGGTTTGTACAAATTACCTTTAACCCATTAACCACAAAATCCACTAAAGTAATGTGACATAACAGGCGTAACTTGTTGAATACCGGTAGTAATATATTTAAAAGGTCTATTCAAGTAAAAACAATGCAGAGAAAGGAAATCTCTTATTTTTAAATCAGATTTTCTTTATAATGAAATATTTCATATACATCAACTGTATAATTGCAATATTTTAATTTCTAAAAGTATAGAAATCTGTCAACAGTAAGATAGATGGTGGTGGACGGAGTCTCCCGGTCTTCTTTGAGGAAGAACATCAGTAGCACAATAATGATTTATAATCACAGACTTCAGATCAAAGCAGAAAATTATTTATTTACCTATTTATGTGGACATCTTCTACCAACTTGCTTATTAGAAATATGTAGTTAGACAATCTAATTTTCCGATTGTCTATCACCATCATCAGGTTGCAGTCCCGAGAAGAGCTATTTTTGTTCTGCAATCAGATTAATTTGTCATAGGTGTGTCTAGGTTTTGGTATAGTACAACAGACTGGACCTGGTCTTGAAGCTGCTGCCTGTTGGTTTCCGAGTCTTTTATATGTATTTTTCAAACCAACGATTTAACCCATCGAACGTCGACTTTCTGCTGGGCTTTCACTAAGGCAATGCTCAGCTGTTATACAGTAAAATCATACTGTCTTTATTGTCTAAAAGTTGTAATAAATTGTATTCACCTGGAAATAAATTAAGAAGCAATTTCAACAAAACGTTAAAATAGGAAGAGACCAAAGATGATAATAAAATGTAACTGGAATACATACCTGGGGATTTCACTCTTGAATACTTTAGTTTGATTGTCTGTTTTTGCAACTGTAACTTCTTTGGCTGTCCCGGGCGTCTGTTACCATCTTGATACTGAAAACTTTTAATTTACATGAAACTGAATACATTCAGAGAAGTAAAGTCAAATTGAAAATGTTCAGGTATTTTTCTTAACCATGAAATAGGTAATGAACTTCATTTCTTTGAAACAATTTTTCACGTGAGGATGGAGATGAGGTAGTCTTTGTTGTGATAACTGCTAAATAGATCAAAATCTGGGTGTAATTGCACGTCGCCACGTATAGAGAAATTATTCCACAGGTTAGACGGAACAAAGTCACTTTGTTCTTGATTTTTAACATAAAAATTAGAAATGTTAAATTATTTAACACCTGATAAAACTCCGGGTAACAGAAAAAAACCAAGGTATTCAGCTGCATTTTGGGAAAAACAAAGCCCACACAATGAAGATTTCAGAATCTAATGACATTAAAAACCAAAGACCTCGGCCAGGTTAACATACGAGATGTTCAGACGGTTTGGGGTCTGCAGGAATAGAAACTATAAAAGTTTTGTTTACAGCCCGCCTGAATATAAATGGTTGGGGGGGGGGGGTGTTCGTTCCCTAATTCCCTTCCTCTGCAAGAAGGAATCAATCAATGATGTACAAAGATATTGATGGGAAATGATGTTGTTCATTCTGAAAATGTAAAAGGAAATAGGACAAGTTCATAGGAAATATTCACAAATATCAACTGTTACCTGTTTATAGTCAGACGTAAGAAATGGAATAAATAGAAGACATAAAACTTTTTTGTTGTGAAATCACTCAGCGCTGATAATGTTCACGGTCTGGACAGATTCAGAAGTTGAACTGATTGCAGGTTTTGTTGTCATAGCAACGAACAGAGAAGCTTTAGCTTTGTTTCTCATTAATATGTAAATTGTTCTGCAGAGTTTTCTCCCCTTTCACCGGTGAAGCACCACTCGTAAAATTTATAGTATTTTATTTAGCCTCTTTGACTCTCAACATAAATTTGTAGCGAGGATAAAGTTCCCTCCTGTGGGGATGCTTACATAAATAAACTTCAGTCAAATTAAGATAAATAGAAAAATGAAATTATTTGTTATTTAAAAGAAAATAATTTTCAATTTCTTTTCAAATTCATTTTTGTGTTTTTTTTATTTAAACAGAAAACGTAGCCGTGAATAAACCAGCCTGGCAGACTTCTGATTATGTTAATGATCTGCTGTTTAAAAATGTCCATAATACAAGTTATCCTGCCCAGCTGGCAGTGGATGGTGATCCAGATGGATATTTTAACCACCTGTCGTGCACTCACACAGCAGCTGTGGATCATAATCCAGAGTGGACTGTGGATCTGGGTCCTTACTACACAATCTCCTGGATTCGGATATATAACAGACTGTCATCACGTGAGTTTTCGTGTTGTCACCTTCACCTGAAATATATAAAACCATACCTGTTTGTAATCCCAGGTGGCGCAGTCAGTCAGCTCGTCTCGTTGTCATGGAA
This sequence comes from Nautilus pompilius, assembly GCA_018389105.1. Lineage (NCBI taxonomy): Eukaryota > Metazoa > Mollusca > Cephalopoda > Nautilida > Nautilidae > Nautilus > Nautilus pompilius. The sequence goes on from JACATO010001426.1 coordinate 964,983, forward strand.
ACAAATTTACGTTTTTAAGATTCGGTGAAAGTCTAGCTGCATATGCACGCTACCAGCAGCTGGAAGTTCAGTTCCATCAACTTTTCCCGCAGCCGTGAAGTTTGAAAATTTACTTTCTTCAGTTTCTGATGATAAACTTTACCTGACGTGGCCCCTTCAGTCCACAGAATAATTAATTTTAAACCCAAAATATAATTAAATTTTAATTAAGTCATCTTTTAATTTTTATATTTGCTGAAAAGCCGATTGGACCTGAATAACCATCTTTCTTTCTACACCGTTATATTATATTATTATTATATTATTATTATTATTATTATTATTATTATTATTATTATTAACACAACCTCTGCACAACAACTAATTCCAGAGACAGAAACAAAGATGAAGAACTGACCCCTCTGAGGTTGTTTTCCCTCATTTATTATGTTTGTTTGTGATGATTTTCAGATAATCGATATCGATTGAAGGGCTTTAAAGTCTATGTAAGTAACAGCAGCAGCAGTTCAGGAGAACTTTGTTTTGAAGACACATGGAGAAGAACTAAGAGTGGACAGGTGATCATAGACATCCACTGTGAGCCGTCCATCAGGGGTCGATACGTCAAAATAACAAAGACAACAGAGTTTTTGACTCTGTGTGAAGTTGAAATTATGAGTGAGTAAATATGTTAGACTTCGGTGAGGAATTATTACAATCTGCTCTATTTTCCTGTGTGCATCATAAAAACCCAGTTACCTCCCCTTAATTTCTGGTGCTTAAAAAGAACAAGGTCCCTTTTTATAATCTGTTATTTCCTCTACCTTTATTATTGTGCATGTTTTTGTAGGTCTCCTTATATATTTGTCTACATTGTTGCTGTTATCATAAGATACGGCACTGAAAGGTGGAGAGAGACATAATACATGTCCCCTACCTCAACCAAATAAGTGGAGGGGACATGTACTTGTTCTCCCTTAATTTTACCCTGCTCTAATGTTGATTAGTAATTTCTGAGAGTAAGTTCATGATCTTTCAGGTCGAGCTGTTCAGTAGGTAGGAGGTATATTAGGGGAAGGATGAATGTCACATCTGATAGTTCAAACGACAGGTGATTTCAACTTTTCACTCATACTTTCCAAATAAAGCAGCGAATAAAAGGGGAGATAATCAATTACATTACCTGTCACTTCATAGACATTACAAAAGAATTAAATATCCAAGGACGAGTGGTTAAGAATCTCCTTACCTTTGAGACAGTCAGCTCTGGTATCAGTGCAGTGTTTTCTCAGCTTTAATGTGGAAGATCGCTAGTTTTTAGGATTGTTTTAATAAAATTAAAGCTGTAAACAACATAAAATATGCAGGCCATTGTTGTTGATGAGACTTTTTTTGTTTTAATGTTACCTGCACGAAGTTTAAGAAATGTTTCTCAGTTGATATCATGAAGTATTTATCTCAATAAGTAATTGTTTAATCTACAGCAGGAGATAAGGTAAAATCTCCTCAGGTTTAGAATTGTAATTTGATGTAATAAAATGTAAAATGTTTACCTCAAGTCTCCATTGTCATCTGTGTTAAGTCCAGAACCCAGACAGATGCAGGGAACACAATGGAATGGTGAACCTCAACCTGATACTGGTTCATCAAATGGAGTTTCTGAGTGATTAACTAGTTTTAACTATTAGAAACTGTTTAACTTATCTGTTGTTTATTAGAACAATCAGTGCAGCAGACTTTAAATACACGGGGTATCATCAGTGGTAAATAGACACCTCAGCATCTACGTCTACTAGTAGACAAACCAATTTGTTTCTGTTTTCTTACAAATTCTTTACACAGATCAATACTCACCTGTAGAGTAGGGGGACTGAATTGTGTTGAGGTATCACTGTCTGTGTAATAATATCTATAAATGGATATTAAGACCACATCTACATAGAAATATGTGAGAAGTATACATTTTTCCTCATTAAGCAAGAATTGTGAATAAGCTGACAATGAACCTTCACCAAAATTGTTTTGACTTTAAGTGGCCCACAGATAATGTGGATCCCTGTCCAGTTGTTAGGAGATTTTATTTAATAATTTAATTTCCATTATAAGTGCAATCAAAATAATAATTCTAATAATAATAAAATATATAAATGCTATGTGCTTGATTTTGAGTCCAAATAAGTAAATTTGTGTCAGCCATATAAAAATTAATCTTATAAGTTATGGTATTTCAAAACATTTTATGTCCACCAGCACAGACTTGATTTGTAGTGTCATCTATTCTGCTGCTGCTGCTGCTGATGATGATCTTTCTTAACTTACATGTTATATTCTCTCTGTTTTGTCACAGGATGTAAACCAGGATGGAGAGCTGATTACTGTCATAAAGTAAGGAGATTTTCTGATTAATGACCTTTAGTTAATGTTTAGCTTTGAAAACTGATTTGGCTTAACAATTAAATATCATTTAATGAAAAGAAAGTGGTAACAGGAAGTGGAAAGATTTTGGTGGGTTGGAGATACTGCTTTTCTTTTTGTTCCTTTTGATGGGATTGATAAATTACTTATCTGTATTTGTCACTTCTCAGGATTAAATAAGGATCAAAAATTGTTTGCAGCATCTTTCTATACATTTATGAGATTGTCTGCTGGTAACTGAGATTACCTCAATACTAAACAAACCGATTATCTACTATGTTCCTTTTATTTAAACTGCTTCTGTGTGTCTGACAATATCACTGCATCACCGACAAGATGAAACATGGCTGATACATGGATGGTAATCTTTGAGGAATTACTTGCAGGATTTCTGTGGACTGATAACTGTGGCATCATTTTATGTTAATCTCCTGTGCTTGGCTATACCATTATACACCAGTGGATGGGCTTCAGTTAACGCAGTGGTCATGTTTGCTCTGCGCTCATCATGAAGTCATTTACTGTGAGACTTTTGTCATTTGTAGGTTTGTTCTGTGATATGATTCCACTTATTCTTCTGAACCAACTCTGACAGTCTGTTCATCTCTTTAATCAAATCCTACCACTGATTACAGCAGTGCTTCAGACTCCTGAGCCAGAAACATTTGCCTGGAACTTTAACCTGGGTGTCAAATGTTTTTTTTTCATGATTCCAAATCTAGTGTCAGTGGTTAACTGAGTTATTATGAATGGTTTCTATGTTTCAATTTATTGCATTACTTTGAGGAAACTCATTTCATGAATGATGGTAGAAATGTGAGTTGTCACAGTTCACCAAATCACCATCCTCAGGTCAGAAAACACAGGGAGTAAGTAGTAGGAGGCCAGAATTGTTACACACATCCATTTCACATTTTGATTTAATGTACCTTTCAAAGATAAATGAAATTTCAATTAATCATTTGATGATCGGAGGACTTTGGATTAGTGCCATCCACATTTTGTAGATTATTGCATCCATCAGCACAATAGATTTAATAGTGTAGTAGCATTATATTATGAGCTGCTAGGAACATCAATTATCTCAATCAGCTCATGGTTATGAACCAGAATCTGTTTGTCCAGCCGGGTACAGACAGTATTTTGCAATCTGTACAATGACTTGGACTGCACCATATATTACAGCAGCACAATATCAAATCATTCACATGTTAATACTGGCTCAAGTTTAAGACAACTTTGTGAGTGTAGCATCATATCTTTGCAGCCAGGATACAATGCATATACCAGTCTATGAACTGTAGACTTGATGCATATACCATGTAGTTTCTGGAACTCTGGTGTCAGGTGATGTTACATAATTCAAAGATACGGATGTCAGATAACACTGGACAACAAAATAAAACTTTTTGTCTACCACTGAGCAAAATGTGGGTGATCTTAGCTAAATTTTGTGGGGTGATTTCAAATCTGAAGTCAGAATTTGGCTTGGATATCAGGTTCTTGAGATATGCATAAGGAGGAATTTCACTACTAACGCTATATTATGACTTATGTTATATGAACTATATAAAGCTTGAACAACAATATTTGGTATTCAAATGTTTAATATGAAACATATTTGCCATGATCAGACAACAGATGAATGAGAGAAACTGATAAAAGCAGTATGGAAGATATGGAACGCATTTAACTTACATAGTAGGTACATTCAAAATGTTCAAAAATATTTCAGACACTTTTTCTTGCGCTTACATTATGTGAGGTATCAGTCTCCCTTTGGGGGAGCCAACAGTAATCACCCATCATGTTGGGGTTGAATTTGACCTGATATCTACTTTGCATCACCTTTATGTTTTGGTGGAACCTTTCACCAAACTCATCACTGAAAATCCCTAGATTGGTTGGGAAAAAATCAAGATGCGAATGCAGAAAATGCATCTTTAAAGGCATCCGGGTCCCCTTTTACTGATACACCATTAGCATGTTTTACACATACTCAGCATAGTTCTCAGCTCTATATTTGCCAAGAATGTTCTGTACAACTAAAATAGATGCTTCCCATGCTGCAGACTCCAGTGGGTTCATCTTATTTTTGAACTCGTCATCATGCATGACTTCTCGAATTTCAGGTCACACAAAAGTTCCTTCTTTGAATTTAGCTTCACCTTTGTCAGCACCAAACTTCTCTCTTAGGCAATTGAAGCCATCACCGTCATTATCCATGGCTTTGACAGATATTTTCATAAGGCCAAGTTTGATATGAAGTGGTGAAAGGTGGACGTTCTGAGGGTCTACCAATGGCATATGTTGTACACTGTACCTGCCAACTATAGGTTCCTGTTGCATAGGCCAGTCTTTTCAAGTGTAATGGTTGGCATCATCACTGTTGCTCCAAAGACACAAGAAACATATGTGTTTTGTGTACCCTAGCTGCAATCTGAGGAGAGAAATAACTTTGAGATCACCACAAATTTTTCATTTATGATCCAAATAACTCATCACTTTCAAAAGGAGTTCCATCAACTCGTATGTCTCTTTCAAGACAACTTCATGAGCAAGGAACTGAAGGTTTTTGCTTACCATGATGTAACAGCACAGCTTTAAAGCTTAGTTTGATAGATTCTATGAATAACCTCCATTCATCAGTCACATGTCATAACTAAAAAATGGGACATCCTAGAAACGGTTTTTAGATTAGATATAAGTATGTGAAATACTACAAAGTAAGCATAATAGTGTTCCAGTGGCAAAATCATTGTTGTCCAGTGTAATCAATTCTTGTCTTAAATATCCAAACTCCATTTCTGAAAAATTTCACACTTGCATCACTAGCTACTGCAATTTTTAAAACAAGAATTAGTAGATAGGTGAGCAGGTGCAATTCAAACAGCCTCATCACCAGAAAAAACAACTGGCCATCCCCCAATACAGAATATAATGGAACATTACATAAAACACTTTGATTAATTCATTTTACAGAATCTTTCAAATCATCTTTACTAAATCACAGACATTTTTTTAAAAAATCCACAATACATCTGACAACTTTAACTGTCAGGTTCCCATCATGGAATTCATGATTAAGCTTCGATGCAGCTGCTCTTTTTAACTGCTGCCATTTAACCTTTTACAAAGAAACAGTGTTACATGATGACTTACAACAATTGCTAATTTCCTATTATCCTTTAGTTACACTGATGACTGAATAAAGCTTGATCCATAAAGGTGTCCATTCCAGTTTCTTTGATGACAATGGATTTCTATTGGAGTGTTGTCTGTGAAGCTGTTTGCCATGAAGCTTGAGGGATCTTTGAGAGTATTTGTCTTGTCTCTTTCTATATTCAAGGGTTTTGGGACTGGATAAAGGACAAGGAATCCATACAAGTTTCTTGTCTGTCAGAAGAACTAATTAATGGTGTTTACTTTACATTCTACAGCCTGTTCATCTGGATATTATGGACTAGACTGTAAATATAAATGTCCCATGGACTGTCAGACTAACAAATGTAATCACATCAGTGGCCATTGTACTGAAGGATGTAAACCTGGATTTGTTGGTGACAAATGTTATTCATGTAGGTATTTAGATTTTTAAAAACGTTTTATATTTAAAATAATTAAATGGTAAATTGCTCTTATAATGTTTATAAAGTAAATTTTAAAATTAATACGATTACATTAAAAGAGAGAGGTAAAAATGTTTATAACAAGCATTTAAATTGTAAGAAATAATAAAGATGCAGAGTGTAGGAGCTGCTTCCCTGATAACAAGATTATTGAGTATCTGCCATGATCTGTTTACAGCTTGTTCACCTGGGAGCTATGGAGCCAATTGTACAAGCAGGTGTGAGAATTGTAAAAATGGCAGCTGTAATCACATCAGTGGCCATTGTACTGAGGGATGTATACCTGGATTTGTTGGTGACAAATGTAATTCATGTAGGTATTTAGATTTTTTTGTTTAATTTCAAATTTTAAATCATTAAATAATAAATATTTAATTCCATTATTGTTTCTCTGGAATAATGGTGTTTCAAATATAAATTTAAGAAATACTTTGCATGCATTGAAAGATAAGCAAAATTATTGATAACAAGCATTTAAATTGTAAGAAATAATAATGATGTAGAGTGTAGAACCGTTCTTGATCAAATGATTTTGAGTATCTGCCATGATCTGTTTACAGCTTGTTCACCTGGGAGCTATGGAGCCAATTGTACAAGCAGGTGTGAGAATTGTAAAAATGGCAGCTGTAATCACATCAGCGGCCATTGTACTGAGGGATGTATACCTGGATTTGTTGGTGACAAATGTAATTCATGTAGGTATTTAGATTTTTTTGTTTAATTTCAAATTTTAAATCATTAAATAATAAATATTTAATTCCGTTATTGTTTCTCTGGAATAATGGTGTTTCAAATATAAATTTAAGAAATACTTTGCATGCATTGAAAGATAAGCAAAATTATTGATAACAAGCATTTAAATTGTTAGAAATAATAAGGATGTAAAGTGTAGAAGCTTTCTTCATAAGAAGATTTCTGAGTATCTGTCATGATCTGTTTACAGCTTGTTCACCTGGGATCTATGGAGCCAATTGTACAAGCAGGTGTGAGAATTGTAAAAATGGCAGCTGTAATCACATCAGTGGGGACTGTAGGGATGGATGTATACCTGGATTTGTTGGTGACAAATGTGATCATTGTAGGTATTTAGATTTTTTTAAATGTTTAAAATGTAAAATAATTAAATGGTAAATATTTATTGTTGTTTTCCTTTGCTCTTATAATGTTTATAAAGTAAATTTTAAAATTAATACGATTACATTAAAAGAGAGAGGTAAAAATGTTTATAACAAGCATTTAAATTGTAAGAAATAATAATGATGTAGAGTGTAGAACCGTTCTTGATCAGAAGATTTTGAGTATTTGTCATCATCTGTTTACAGCTTGTTCACCTGGGAGCTATGGAGCCAATTGTACAAGCAGGTGTGAGAATTGTAAAAATGGCAGCTGTAATCACATCATTGGTAACTGTACTGAGGGATGTATACCTGGATTTGTTGGTTACAGATGTAATAAAAGTAGGTATTTAATATTTTAATACTTCAAGTTTAAAATGTACAGATGTGAGGAAATTCTGTTAACTTTGCTGTCTCTTGCTCTTTCTCCCCCTAAAATATAAATGTCTAATGATAATAACCACGAGTTTGATAAGCTGACTAATATACATATTACATCCTGCCCAAGTGGTTCATTTGGACAAGAATGTGTCATCAAACTGACAGGTGTGACCACATCACTGGAAGCTGTGATGAGGGCTGTAAACCCGGTTTTGTTGATGACAAGTGTATAGTCAGTATGTACCTGGTTTTTTACTTAGTGTCAATGCAGAATTTAACTTAAATGACTAGAAATTAACAGAAATTCTACTTGTTGTTCGTGTTTCTCTTATTTAAGATATTTTACAAATTATTATTTATGTACAGCATAATTTATATAATTTTTGATGCTCACTTCGTTCTAAACTCACAGTTCCACTGTAGACCGGAGACTGACTTATCAACATACGTCAGTCATCTACTGATGAACGCCATTAGTTTAGAATAAATGTACTTCAATAATGATTTTACACTGTTTCCCATTATAACTATGGTGACTGACACCTGCTTACATCCGATACCTAAATTAAAGGTAGAATATTGACTGAGTGAAATAAATGCAAAAACTCATAGTGCAGTAGTAATTAACATATATTACATTACTGCCCCAGGAGGAATTATTTATGTCTGCTGTCTGGTCTACTTATCCTTTGATTTTTCTGCTTCTGTTAAATTTTGACAGATTGAAGAATTTCAGGGCATGATGGCACTATCTGAGCCATACAGGTGTAACAATGGATGGCCTGGCTCCCAGAGAGTCCAGCACAAACTAGATCCCTTCATTGCATCTTCACTGCTACAGCTTTCTGAATTTTCTATTTTTCTTTTTGTCCATTAAATAAAGGATAGAAAAACTAAATTCTTGTCCATGTGTATGGAAAGAAAAAATTAGTTATTAATATTTAAGGCAATTGCTGTGTTTTAATTTCAAAAATGTTCTCGATTTTTCTTTAAATCAGATTATGAACGACATCGAAGAAAGTCATAAATTTAGTAAGTGTCCCTTTTTGTAACTAAAAATGGCCAATCAGAAATTACATGTGAACAGCTGGGTTTGTTTATACTGGAGGAGTCACTGGCTGGACATCATTCCAACTTTTATGTAGTGAGCAGTGTAACCTGGTGTCAAGTAATAATATCTGAGGGGACCAGACCCACATTTTACAGGTACCCTGAAATCCTAGTATAATCCTTTGTTTTTAGATGTGAGAAGAAGCCAGAAGCCCAGAGGGAACTCATACAGCTGGCTTTTGAAGGAGAGAGAGAAAGAGGAGAAACCCTGCCAGTGCAGTGCATCAAACTGGCCATCGTAAACTTGCTATAATCAAAGTTGAAACTACAGAGAATCAATGTGAAGATACACAACTTATCCTCTCTGCTGGTGTGAAAGAATAGATCCTCCCTAACAGAAGAGTATTTGCATTTAAGTTAAATATGCGATGCATTATAACACAAAGCAGAAGAAAGTAAATTCCAGAACTCTGCTTTGAACTAATGTTTTCTAAGCTTTGGTAATTGTCTGGAAGGGCAGTTCTGGTCGTTGCTTCACTGGTTGCCAGATAACGGTAGCATTGTCGTCATTTCAAACCATGGAAAATCTATGCAATTGCAGAAGTTCTAAGAACAAAGAAATTAACTGTTAATATGTAACTTAGCCTCATCAGATGTCTTTACATAAGTAATAATTAAAAACTAATTTGGTGTGATCACATAGGGAATAAATCGGTTTATTCTGACACAGGAATAAAGTTATTATAATTTTTCAAAATATACATTGTTAGTTTAGTTTTAAACATTTTATAGAAATTGGTCAGGCCTGTACTTTGGAGAACTATGAGAAAAACTTGTTTATGAAAATTGCAGTGATCAAAAATATAAACTTTTACCAAAAACTCAAAAATCTTTGAAATTCTCAATCATATTTTATAAATATTGTATAAACTTTCAATCTTTTTGGATTGGTCTTAAATTGAGGGGCATGGAGTAATATCTACCATAATACAGTATTTTTGGCTGCTTAAAGTCTGAAAAATCATAAGTCTTGACACAAATCAATACAAAGATATCACAATAAATACCTAGACATTTACCACAGATATGAGAAGCCACTTTTTAGTTTGTTTGTTTATTTTTTAAAAATTTCAGTTGGATTTTATTGCTATGGTAACTGCCAATATACAAGAAATATAATTCATGGTGGTATAAATGAACTAGAAGTCCATGTCTTCTTGAACCTTGTCTAAAGTTTGATTAATTTCATACCCAAGCACATCACCTACCTACACTGACAACCTTAAATGTGGACTCACCAATGAAACACCTCAGGAAGATATATCGATGATGAGATCAGAGTTTTGATTCACTGTAACCCATTTTATCATGTGCAGATTTTCTAGGTGTCATAAACAAATATAGATGTAAGTAATTTCATTTATAAATTATCTGCCCATGGCTCAGACCCATACCAGAGAAATGAATAGTTGAAGTGGTTCCCTGAATTGCCTTTCTCCAAAAATGTGGGAATGCTACTAAGGCCCTACTAGAACTCTTCATTTCCAGATGTGGGAGGAAGCCCATGTGATCCACTGGTGGAGAAGAGTGAGTAGAATCTATGTGAAAGGGGTGAGCCAAACCAAGCCTGAGCCAACTAGGATTTGAACTTAGGTTCTCAGACTCAGCAGACTACTACTGGACTACTACACTGTCCACACACAACTGTATTTACTAATAAACTGATTATATCTTAAATATGGGATATTCTATTTGTGAGTCAACAGTATGACTGCAAGTGTATCAATATGGTTATAATGTGACCAATAGGAACAGTTAGAAGACAGGGAGATAACTGTATGAAGATCTTCCTTACAGCATTGGAAAGGCAGTAGTTGCATCCCTTATTTGCTAAACTTATGATATCACTGCAAAAAAAAAAAAAAAAAACGCTCAGAAATTCCCTTTATTTCAGTTGTACTTCATCTTTGAATCATGGGAAATGTGAGATGTCACAAGAATCTGTAGTAAGTTGAGAATTATGGGTTGTGGTCAGAAGTTTAGTTGTATGTATAGAGTTGCTATTAAATCAACTAAAAGTTAAGTAAAGGCCAACACTACAAAATTTTTAATAAAAGAAAAAAGGTCTGAAGTGAAAACTGCAAATTTGCAGCAAAAATTACTACAAGAGTGCACACGTAAAACTTTAAATGAGCACAATCTGTGACTGGAATACTTTTTTTATTGTTCACATATAAATACAGAAAATCTGTAAATTCTCATTTTGATGTTGGCTGTTTTGTTCCCCATCATCAAAAGATGGTGTATCTCAAACACTGCAGCTCCATTTGGATCTACTGAAGGATGGCAAAGCTAAGCCAGGGTTCTGTAGTAACAGAAGAGCAACCAAGATAGTTGTATACACCAAGACCAATACAGCTTTTACAGTCAGCATCTTTCAGAGATTAGGGAAAAACTCATCTTGCAGTTCTCTTACAATTTTAACAGCTCAAATCAAAATCTGTAACAAAAACTTAAATTTGATGAAAAAGCAGGACATTTAATATCGTTTATAAATCTTTAATTTCAGGAAATAACAAATATCTAATGTTAAAGAAACAACAAACTTTCGTCTCTATGACAGTAGGATGAGTCAAGATTCTAGTTATAACATCTCTCTTAACAAAAGGAATCAATTTTTCTTCCTTTTTTTCAGAGGCAGTTCCAAATTTAAATAAAGATGTCATTGTGAAGATAATAGGGCCTGTTCTGGTCATAATTGGATTACTGATTGCTGTTGGTCTGATTCTCTTGTGGAGGTAACAATTTCATGATTTCCCCATAAACTGTACAGTGATGCAGTGCCATCAACAAAACTGGGAATCTCTGATTCTGACAGCTGTAGCAGCAGCCCATACATACTGATCAACTGTCAGACTGGACAGGCTTCGTCATACACTAAATCACTATAACAGAGATTGTATTGTGCCTGAGTATTTGAAGTTTCCAACCAAATAAATCTACCTCCCCTTGGAGCTTTAGAAAGAATTTTGTCTGTATCCCTAACTCATCTTGCATTACATTCAGTTAAAAGTTCTGAAAATTCCTTCCTGAAGATCCCCTTCATCATCATCATCATCATCATCATGAGGTGCCATTCTTGATCTTAGGGTCAGTCTAGGATCATTTTAGTTGTTCAAGATAGACTAGGGAGAGAGAATGGTGGACTCCCATAATTCCTCCATGACAGTTGTTGAAGGGGACATTAACTGGGGCCTCAAGTTTAGTAGACCAGTAGCCTAACCAGCAGCCCACCTGCTGAAGATCCTACAAGGTCAATATCTTTCACTGCCCTTTATACAATACATTTAATGGTTACTTAGTATTGTGCATTTTTGACTTTATTTCTTTGTTCTCCTCCAGGAAAAAATCCTCAGAAGTTTCTGGAATTAAAGCAACAAAACTTGAAGATGACGACTTCAATGGAACTATTCCCTTAAAACCAGGTAATTATTTATCCCTCCCTCTCCCTTTTCTAGTAAAAAAGCTGACACTTTCATGAGTAATGTTGATGATTTTAACCCTAATCTTACTCCCAATTTTACCTCAAAAAATTATTTTCCTAGATAAGTCTGAGAACGAACCGACAAAGTAGTAATAGTAGCGGTCATGTCTAGGGTATGTTTACCTTCTGTTACTTTGTTGAGAGCAGTTGTTTGTTCATCTGAGAATGAAGATAGGTCCAGACATCAGGAAGAGAGCATTTCACCTAAACACTGATGAAGATAACTAATATCATAGAAGTGGAGATAAAGGGGCAAACATCATCACAACAGCATCACCAATAAATCTCTGCAGATGTAGTAGTAACAGCAGCTCTGTTCTGTTTGTGCTGCTGAGAATTAACATTAAAGCAGCTCTTCCATCAGCGGTGCTCGTTCATGGGTAATGACTTTCTTTGTTTTCTAACTTTAAATCATCTTTTCTTTTTTTTTAATTTAGAAATCTGAGGAAATAAGTTTACAAATGAAACTGTTAGCAAAATATAATGTGGTTCTTAGAGTAAAGGGCTCTCACCTTCTGCTTAACCCTCTTTATACCAGACCAGTTTTTACCTTACTCATTACACCACCAGCCTCCAGGTGGTGTTTGTGTTGAACTAGCTGCATATTTAGATGAATACAGTCATGATGTAAAATGTGGGATGGGAGGAAGGTACTGTGTTACAGTTCCTATGGCTCATCCTGTGCTGAGGAATATGGCAACATTTTGCAATTTTTTATATTCAATCATCAATGGGCCTAAAAATTTGAAAGTATAACCACTTTTATATTTTAACAAATGAAAATTAATTCACACATACCTAGTGGTCATAAATGCTGGACTCTCCACTGAAATTATCTTTATTTTATGTGAGTAAGTATAATTAGCACTTACCTGTATGACTGTTAAAAGTGTATACATGAAACATCGTTTCACAGTAAGTTGTTAATGTTGGAGCTTTGATCACACTTACAGCTTGTTTTCATCAAAATATTTTCTGGGATATTCTATTGGAGAGTCCACATTTATGGCAGCCAGTGTATTTGTATATAGACCATAGTTTTGAAGTGTTTTTTAAATGTTTTTGTTGTTTTGTTTTCAGTTAAATCAGACGATGAGAATATGGATGAAAATATATATTCCAATGATACTCTAATTCCTGTTCAGAAATTTGAAGATTATTTTCTCAAGAAAAATGCCATTCCTCAAGCCTTTAGTACTGAATTTGAGGTATTTATGACATTTATTATTATTAGCAGTACTGAGTTGTGTTAACTAGTGGTGTAATAACTTACAGCTGAGTTGGCAGTTTCAGAAATGTATTCACTTGATGCTGATTTAATGTAAGCATCACAATCGCACCATTACTTTCATTTTTAATACAAGTCACAGCCACTGAGCCGTGATGAGTGACACTCGCTCACCTTAACAGACTGGAGGAGTAGAAATGCAACTGAAAATGATACTGCTGCAAAATATAAAAAGTCTAACAAAGAACAGAAAAGTGATTTATCAACAAATTGGCCAAAAGCCCCCTGATGGCACCAGTTTCTCCTGAGGCAACAAATCTGATTAATATTTTACTGATCTGCAATACTTTGAGAGCCAAAAATGTACCAACTGAAGCTGAATGTGCAGACTCGATTGCACTGCTTGTGGAAGATGCAAACAGATGATGATACCTCCAGATGTACTGTAGCAACTATAAACTCAGGTACTGACATCAAAACTGTAGAGTAGGGATTGAGACAGAGTGGTTGGCTGACCAGTGCACAACCAATTGGTCCTCCCTCTCTCTCTCAAGGAGTCAGCCAGCCATAACCCCACCTCAGACACGTCCCTGTATGTACAATCATATCAAAGGTCACTACCAGGAAATTTGAGGATTTCTTTATAAACTGAACAGTTGGATGTTTCAGAACTTACACAAAAACATTTTTTTTATCATTCGCGACTTTACTTGTTTCATTCCCCAACTTGTTACCATGGAGATCTAAAAAGGAGCAAACTGCTCTTAGCTGAGTTAGAAAGATGCTGGAGGATGTTTCTGGTCCTGGCTTTTGATTTTGTTTTGTTTTCATACAGCAGATTTGCCCTTTAACCCTTCCCCACCAAAACACTGACATCTTCTCTGTAAATAAAATGGAGAAAACCTTTTCAAACACAGACTTTGTTTTTTATTTTTCTGTTATACTTCTAACCAGAACCTCCCTAAGGGTCTTCTTGCCCCCTGCAAAGCAGCTTTAAGGGAAGAAAACCTGGTGAAGAACAGATACAAGAACATGTATGCATGTAAGTAAAGTCCTCAGCTTTTGTTTACTGCTCCTGTCGTCTGTATTCAGACAAAAAGTCTCCAGGATCCACTTAGTCGTGTCACTGGCAGACTAGTAGCTACCTACTGATAACTGTAATCATTAGCGCTGACATTACCTGCATAATGTCTGCTGCTGTCTTATCTTATATATACGCAGCTCTTTGGTGCGTGAAGTGTGAAGTTATGTTTATTATTTATTTTAAATCAGATGTTTTGTTTTTTAAGTTTTAATTAATTCATTTTTTAACTTTTAATGTATTAATTTTTACTGCAGCTTAAAGGCTGGAAGAGACTGTGATGAGCTGCATCTCCTGATGTTGTGATGTCATTATATTATTATTATATTATTATTATTATTTTATTATTATTATTATTATTTATTATATTTATTGTTGTTGGTGTTTTTAAGAAACTTGTGTTTACCGACTTCCTCCTTTTTCTGTTACCGTAGATGATCACTCCCGAGTTGTCCTGGATACCAGTGACGGCTTCTCCGACTACATCAATGCCTGCTATGTAGATGTGAGTTATTTTGCTATCGATGAGTGCACGTCTCTGCTGTCAGTGTGCCAGCAAAATTTCCTGTTCATCCAACCATGTGTACAAATCTAACCAGACAGGGCAGCAGAAATCTGTTGTTATTTAAATCTACAAGCAAATCTCCTTATTATATTTATTACCTGATGTGTGATACAGACTGACAGTTTCCTAAATCTTTTTCTCTCCCTATTTTGAAGACTTTTTGGGGTCTATCTGTGGGTAACTTTCATTATTTAGTTTAAAGAAACATCTTTGACAAAAATAAGTTGACTAGTTCTTCTTTAATTTTCTGTTCATAATAAAAGTATTATTTTGACAGTCGACAGATCTTTTTTTAATAAAATATTTAAATTTAATGCAAGTATGTAATAAAACTGCTACAGATACAGTTGATTTGTAGTTTTATCTGGTGTAGAACATTTAAAATATTACTTGATATCCCATATATTTTACGCAACCAATTTAATGCGGTGTCACAGAGAAAATCTCAATGCCGATAACTTCTTGAACAGCTGTTTACTTACCTTAGTCAAGTCAGGGAGGCAAGGAAAATATAATTTTATATGAAGACTCAAAATATCAGATAACTTTTGGTGTTGAATGAGAACAGAAATACAAAGGTATACAACAATAAGTGCATTTTAATAAAGCATTAGAAACTAACTAATATTTGTAAAAACAGTATCATAGTATATTCATCTGATTTTGCAACAAAATACATCTGATTGCAGACATTCTTATTAATGGCTAGGAGGAATAGAGCGCTGCTGTACTATAGTATATAAACTTGTAGATGCTTCCTGGGAAAAGAAATCAAAATGCATTTGTAGCCATCACCATTCTAAAAACATCTGAAATAGATGAGGCTGTAAAATTAAGTAGATAATATTATGTAAAGATGGGTTTTAATCTACTTTATTGTCTCAGTATAAAAGACATTCTGATGGTTTTACAGATATCTGGAGTATTCACTTAGGGAAAAAAGCTACAGAAATTCTCAGCCAACAGTACATAAAGCAGGTCTGTCAAATCTCCCCTACCCCACGTTTTTTAATCTCACAGCGGGCTTATTTTGATGTTGGCTTGTTTGTTAGTTTTCCCATTTCTCCTTTCTCAACACAGTCAGTCATGTTTAGTAACATCGGAAATTTTAATGCTCACTTGCATGGGATCACAATGAATTGTGGATACTGACATATCAGAATTTTTTTGAATGCATAGGCAGTCAGTTCAAACTTAGAACTTTAAACTGGCAAGAAAGCAACTTCTTGGGAAAGATAAGGCACTCGTAACATCTGAGAAGTTATCATACAATTTTGAATTTTAAGTATCCTGGCAAAATGGTAAGGACTCTGTTGAGAATGAATTGGAAAGCATAAAAGAAAGATGTTTATTTCCTTGCTCATGTGTGAAATTTAAATGGCAGCAGATGGCTGGTGGCAAGGACTTGACATTGAACTGAGGGACACCGAGATCTGACAAAATGAAGAGACAGGAATCAAAATGAAAATATCTATTATGAGTAAATTATAGATTAGAAATCTCCAGGTTTAGTGTTGCAATGCCATGCCTACAACTTACTTACTGCCAAGATGTTTGGTGCCATTTAGCAGTTCTTCAACTGGAACTAGGAAGAGGTAAAACTTTAGAATTAAAGCATGTGTTGATGCTGGAAATGGGTTAATTCATAAACAGTGTCACGGTCTGTCATTGAAGAAGAGGCGAATTTTGTAGAATCACAAACCTGTTGTTTGCTTGTCTGGTCAGTATTGTCTTATTTGACATCTCCACGATGCGCATCAGGTAAATTTGTGAGTAAAAATGACAGACTGAAGAACTTTGAGCAAAGGTTTACCTGAGTTGTTCACACACCTACCTTTTCCTTAGTAATGCTGTCCAAAGTTTTAAAGCTCTGATCATTTTATTGATTTGTTTAAAGTTTATATTTAGTAATTTTTGTGTCTGCATGTACAGTATGTTTGTGAACTTAAAAAAAATTATTTCAGGGTTACTACAAACCTCGACATTACATTGCATCTCAAGGTAAGAAATTTTCTTTCTTAAGTTTTTATACTTAATTTGAAAAAAATTACAAAATCTTGTTGAAGGTTTCTTAATAAGTAGAGAGCACCTGGTGCAACAAAATAGGGTCCAAGCAGCAAAGAGGGTAACTGGCCACCCAACCATATTATGTTTTGGTCATATCTAGATGATTCCTGATTAATCATTCTGGCCATCCTCTTTCAAGGAGGGAAGGAAACCTATCATGATGCTGCTGATGATGATTGGGCTGACAAATTTAAATTAACTTCATTTTTTTCTTTTTTGTTGTCTCTCAAGATTAATTGCTGTTTGTATTTTGAAAGAGTAGTCCTTTCTCTGGACCCCATTCAGCAATAGCAGCACTTTCAGCTCCGTAATAAACAAAAAGCTGTGTCTGCCTCAGGTAGATTCATTAAAATCCTTTATATATCTCATTCATTAAAACTATCTGTTTACCTGTTTCACCTCTTTCACCTACTGATAACTCTTAATAGTGATGTTTGTATACATTGATAGATCACTATAAGGTGTGTGCATATATGTAGTTTTATAAAACTCCATAAACCCCTAATATATGTAAATTGTGTGCTGAAGAGGAAAATACTCCATACATTAATGACCTGCACAAAGATTTAAGTCACTTTTGTGGTATCCCTCCAAGTAAAGTAGATGATAGAATATATAAATGATTAGACCCCTGAATACATTAAATATTTCAAACACATTAATCTTTTTTGGATCACCTGCACAGCAGCTTCAATCATTCTGCAAATGATGTCACCCTTTGTTTTGATTTCTAATTTTTATATGAATTTCATCACAGATTTTAAATATTAGATTTTTTTTTTACTTATGTGTAATAAATCATATTTTTTGATGTGTGTAGCTTATCATCTGTTGACAGGAGCAACAAAGGCCAATATTATTGACTTCTGGAGAATGATATGGCAGGTGAACTCCAGAAAGATAGTGATGGTAACACACCTCTTTGAATCTGGAAAGGTGAGTTCCTGAGTTCCATTTCGAAGGGTTAACTCACACTATAATACCTCACTTATAATGGTATGCCTTGATAAATGAGGTGCCCTCATAAGTGAGGTATTACAGTACTAATGACGTTTTAGGAAAATAATCACTTGTCTAGTGTGAAAAAAGCCATTAAAAGGCTTGGATATTCACAGTGGAAGAAACACCATTTAAAATTTTTTTATTGCTGTTAATTAAAACTTCTCTTTTAAATGATTTGCTTACAGAGAGAAAATTAAATGTTTGTTCTATAAAATTATTTACAGATTTACTACCTTTGAGTTTATACAAAACATGTATGGAATAGTGTAATGAAGAGATAAAGACATTTTAAAAATTGGCATCTTCTTGATGGCGCCTTCTTTTAATTCATTCATAACTTACTTCACAAAGCATCTGGGATGTAACAATTGAGAATGTTTCAGAGCTACTGGTATAAAGATTCTCTCCAACAGAGCAGAAATATTTCAACAATATCTGGTAACTAAATAGTAGCGGCACTTACATCCATAATATCAGGACAGGCAAGATGAAGAACTGGGTTGGTTCATTGTCACAACTTGGAAAAGTTACCTTTGGCTGGGGAGAGAGACTCTCATTTATCAGATATTCATACACCAGAGTCAAGTTGGTCTGTTTATGGCTGTTCTGTTGTTTCAGCAAAAATGTCTAAAATACTGGCCGGATGTTGGGCAGGAAAACACATACGGCTTCTTTGTAGTGCGCTGCCTCCATGAAGAACTTTACGCCAGCTTCGTCATGAGAATTTTAGAAGTCTCCAAGGTAGGTGGTTGTCTTTGGCAGGATGGTAATTTTCTTCATGGTTTTATAATTCCATTTTCTGTGGACCGATGGAGCAGCTGAGTTAATAACAGCTTTTATCACGAATTTGGAATTCTGCTCAAAAGATTTTCAGACCCTCACAAACACAGTGAGGACTACCTCCCCCAATCATCAGCTGAGCTCCGCCCTGGAACTCTCAGGGAGGGGAGTCCACAGCCTTTCACTGTATCGTTTAGCTATCCTTAACCTTCCGCCAAATCCACACAAAGCTGCCTTCCCCTGCTCACCCTACCCTCTGGAAATAAACTTGTTTCAGCTCCCTTCCACTGAGGCCAGCCACTCTCCGCAAGGTGCACAGTGATGCAGCAGGGAAACCTCGATGCCCTAATTCAAATGGCAGTCCCCTACACTCCTATCCATTTTCACATATTCCTGTACTGGCTGCCCATCTTTCATGTACCAGAAGTGTGCCCTCCTTCCAAGCAGCATCCTCTCCACCTCTCCATACACATCCATATTGGGATTGGGTTGTATATGGACGATGTATGTTGGGTCTTCACTTCTTACTAATCAGCCACCATCTCCTTTCTTTCCCCTACCCTCACTGAAGCTTCTTGTGTAACAAACCTCACTCCTCCTTTGGACCCTCTGCCATTGGCTGCTTCTACCGGTTCTCCAGGTAATAAATCAGTAAACTGGGTTTGATTATAAACTAACTTCATATTGTTGATGATTGTATCTAAAATAACAAGTTCTAGGAAAGCCACCATTTGTCCAAACCTGCAATTTTATTCCTTGAAAATATGGTGTTGGCTTTACATATTAACATCAGTAGTGTTGTCATTGTTACTGCACAGGTGAAAAGTGTTCTGCCATGAATAGTGAGCTAAAATAAAGGGTTTTGGCAGAGTTTCTCACAAAGATGATGCATGTCTTAGTACAAAGATTTCTCTGTGACTGAAAAACATGGACGGTGAGTCTGAAACCAGGTAGGCTGCACTGGTAGACTTCAGGAGCGGTTGTGTTGGCTGATGCCTCAACTCTTCTGTCCTTACATCGACTTATGCCGATATTATCTGGTGAGGATTCCCATCTCCTGGTTGAAGAGTTGCCT
This sequence comes from Nautilus pompilius, assembly GCA_018389105.1. Classification (NCBI taxonomy): domain Eukaryota; kingdom Metazoa; phylum Mollusca; class Cephalopoda; order Nautilida; family Nautilidae; genus Nautilus; species Nautilus pompilius. Next base: position 984,894 of record JACATO010001426.1, read on the forward strand.
TTCTTGTCCTCAACCCATCAGCGTCATTGTATTTCCAGGAACCTCAGGAAATGGGACTTTAAGGCCCCATTTATTAGGGTTTTCCCCCCTTTACTTGCTAAGGATAACAGATTCTACAGAAATAAAACTTCAGGTGTGAGCTGTCCACCTGGTTTAGGTATACGAAGCATCAGTATACAGTGGTCAAGTTCTAACCACAACCTAGATAGCCAGAGGAATTCTGCTACACAGTGGATGATGGTGGTTCCAGCAAGTAGATAGGAATGTAAATCGTGGCTTACACCAGGCATTCTGTCAACTAAATGATTTCTGTGGCAGGGGCTCAGAAACTCAAACAGGTCTGAACTTCTAACAAACAAATGGAGTTTGCCAACTGAAACAGCCTAGTCTATAAAAAAAGGTGTTGCTGGAGAAAGAGATTCTCTGGAAAAGTACTGCACTATTTGTGTGTTTCTGTGCTGGTATTTCTGTAAGTTTAACAATTTGTCAGGATGGTGCTTTTCTTGTTTGCATTTTCTCTCATTGTTGCTTCCATGTCTTTCTTTCTTTGCTTCCACTGATCTGTTTTGCCATTGGTACCTGGATTTTAACTAATTACAAATTCCAGCAAGGAGAAGAAGCCAGCCATCAGATCAAACAGTTCCATTTCATCGCCTGGCCAGATCACGATGTCCCAGAAAATGCCTACAACCTGGTAGATTTCAGAAACAAAGTCCATAGTGACACAACAACAAGCAATTCAGGACCAGTGGTGGTTCACTGCAGGTACTTCCTCGTTTTATACCTGTATATGTCATATAGGTTCAGTGGTGGTTCACTGCAGGTGCTCCTTGGATTTATCCTTACATTCAAGTTAATCATGGATTGTTCTTGAGTAGATCAGTTTAATAATTAAAGATAAAATCCTGTCTCTGAATTTGGCTGATTATTCTCAAAGCTCTAATGGCTGACCACAGGGACAATGGTAAAGAAATCATTTTTTAAATCAGTGCTGTCAAAGTCTTGAGAAATATAAATGAGGTTCTAAATGTTTGCAGTTTGTTGTCCTATTCATCCATACAAGACACGGATGTGTGCGATAAATTTACAATTTTTATTTGGTGGAGGTTGGATTTTATCTATAGTATTTCTGGTATAAACCTGGAGTACATGTTCAGATTTTTCTCTTTCTTGTCTCTTGGTGAGAAGTTGGTGAAGTTATCTGATGTTGTCTCGTTAAAACTGCTCTTCTAGTGCTGGTGTGGGCCGTACAGGCACCTTTATATTGGTGGACTATTTGTTGGATCATATTGGGAACGGTGAGCGTTATCTCGACGTGTTCACTACCGTATCAACGCTGCGAAACCAGCGGGTTCAGTTTGTCCAAACGCAGGTTAGTATTGCATGGATCTGAATATCTGGTCTGAAAGAGGTTAAATAAATAAATGGAAGATCATGGTGCTATCAGTGCTGATTGGTCCATCCACAGAATGTATAAACTGAGAGAAAAACAGGGGAAACCACCGTGAACCTACAATCGTCCTCTTCTCTCAGCTCGTTTAAGGAAAGAAGAAACTGAAAAGTATTTTGATATCATCATTAAATTAAAATAATATAAAAGTGCATTTTGAACCTATATTACAGATATTATTCCTTTTATCAAGCTTATGTTGTCATTATTATCATCTTTATTATCTGCACTTTACTGCTTTTTTGTGGATTATAACATTGATACATTGATCTTCTGATCATTTTTGTTTTTCCTTTCTAGAGAAATTTTATTGACTTTTCTCTCGATTAATTTAGCATCATCTGCAGCTGCTTTTTTCAGTTTGTACAGGAGAGGATGATTAAGGGAAATAATTCTGTATATTTTTTTTTACTGGATCACTGTAGCACTGTTAATCAGAGATCACTTCAGAGAATCATAAAAAAAAATACCAGTAATGATGTTTATTTAGTGCAACTTCTATAAGTAAGGTGAGATAATTAACAAATTGTAATAAGCGAAATGAACTAATGTTGTTATTTTAAGAATTTAAATGTGAAAGCTTTCTACTTCGAATTGCTATGACTTGAACAGCTTGTGTTGCCTTTACAGGAGCAGTATGTATTTATTCACCAGACCTTGGTGGAAGCCATGAAGATGTCAGAAACAGAAATAGCAGCCCAAGATTTTGTAAAGTATTATCAGAATTTGTGCTCTGTAAATCCAGCTACTAATCAACTGTACATGGTGGAACAGTTCCAGGTAGTAATACTAGATCTAATTTGAAATGTGTTTTTCACCTGTAACCTGATAACCTGCCTGCCATCATTCCTGGTCCGTAATTGTGCTATTCTTAGATGTAAATAAAATTCTAATTATTTATGAGTGGTTATGACAAAGAGAAGTGATTTGTTGTATTTTATTGTGGTTGGTCTCTCAGAATTTGCTGAATTCACACTAAACATCTTAATCTTGGGAAATAATCCCTATAGAAATAAAATAGGTTTTGCTATCCATAATTTCCAGTTATAAGACAAATGGATTAGATTTCCCATTTCACTTAACTCCATTCATAAATAAGACGAACCAGGTTTTGCCACTCCGCCGACTCAAGATTGGTCACGGGTCACAAACCCCTCTGCTCATAGATAACGAGTTCCTACCTTATTTAATGAAAGCCGCTCTTGGAATATTTCCCATAAAGGTTAAACTTTTGCAGCTGTGGTAGATTTTTTCAAGTTATCGTCAATACGTCTTTCTTTAAGTGTCATATGCAATTTATTCTGTATCATTGATTGATTTTACACATTCGGGAAAAAAAACAATTATTTCATGTTTTTAATCCTCTGATTTACCATACATTACAAAAACTATTATAGTTATTTTAAAAATAAAAAAAAAAAACGTTATGTACGGTAATAATACAGATTGTCTCCCCTTGACAGACACGGAGCTTGTTTTTACGCTACAGATAGATAATGTTATAATCATTCTCTGTTCCAGTAATTCAAAAGAAAATGTATTTTTTCTGCATCAATACATTTATTTATGTTGGGTGATAGTCAGAGCCAGAGAAGTCACAAATATCATTTATTTTGACACGAGAAATTCTCAAAAAAAATGAGAAGTTACCGAGAAATCCACCAAATTAGAAACACTGAGCACTGGATTTAGTTTTTAAAAGGAGGAACGTTGACAGCTTATTCTTCTATTAGAATTAAACTTTTTTCTTTTAAAGACTTCAGCCTGGTGACAGAGGTAGATTTCTGGCTGTTGATAGGTGAAATTGTTTGTTTTAGCATTTTTGTATTTTCTAATTTGCCTATCTGTCAGTTTTACAGCAGGTATGAACTTTTATAAACATCTAATTCTAATGTTTCTAGTATTTCAGGGAGAGGCAGTGAAGAACGGTCTGTATCCTTATTTATGTGTTGGTTTGTCAATTTCATCTTTTTTTTTCCAGACATTACTTTCTTGGGCTTCATTGCATTTTAAGCATCCTATGCATATTCCACCAGCCGCATCAGAACCAGATAACATAGCCATAAACAGGTTCAGTGATGTTTTCCCTGGTAAGCAAAACTTCTTCATTTCTCTTAGTATTTACCCCACCTCACACAAGAATTGCTTTGTTTTGTCTTTTGTTATTTATAGGAAAGAACAATTAGTGATTAGTAGGTTAAAATAAAATTATATTTTGTTGTTGTTTACTTTCAGATTTCATCATTCATTGCACTGAATTAGGAATCTATTCTTCTGATATAATTTATTCTTGAAGTGAACAGACTCTTAGATAATCATACAAGAGTTGTTCTTTTAGTGTAGAGACTAGATGCAGGACGACTGCAGCACTTTATATGACTTGACGGCAAGCTCATTTGCAGTTTGTCTAACAGATATGGGAAAAGGCAAAGACACAAAAGAGGCATGATAGTGGGTGCTTATCTAACAGGTGCCACAATGGCCAATAGCTTTGTTGGTGGGCTACTCCAAGACATCGATCATTTGAGTTTACTAGTAATGGCAAAAAGTGAAGGAAATGTCTCCTGTGAAGGTAATAGTGGCTGCAAACATAAGAATGGAAGGAGGAGAAAAATGGTTAGACAGGATATTTAAGTCCAACTGTCATCAGACAATAGACCAACTGACAGAGACTTTTAATGCTGGGCAATCCCCACCCATTTCTGTTTGTACCTTGCAAAGAATGTTTCAATGAATGGACTTTGGCAGTTGGAGAGCATTGTGTAAACCACCGATCACAGTTACCAACACAAAAGGTGGTAGAAGGTGAACAGACATTGGTCTAAGAACTACTGGTAGAAAGTGATGTGGTCTCACCACTGACATCTCACCCTTTTCCTTTCACAAAAGGTAGAAGACAGATTGGGAGAAAGCCACACAGATAACTTAGCCAATCTTGTATGGTACCAAATTTCTAAGCCTCTGGTGGTGGAGTCATGGTTTTGGCCATGTTTTGCTAGCATAACCTAAATCCATTGGCCCATTTAGGAGGCACAATGAATGCAAAAGCTTACCACAGCATATTTTCTAATCAAGTGTATCCAGTGATGCTTCTTGAGTACTCTGATGGGTATGCCCACATTGTGCATCCTTGGTTTTAGAAACATTATGGAAATTTCAGGAATTTTCCATGGCCAGCACAATTCCTGGATTTAATCCAATTGAGCATTTTTAGGATTAATTGAAAGACATTTGCCATGACGGTCCTCTGCTACCTTGCTCCATACAATGCATTTTAATATTAATGACTGAATGGGAAAAATATCCCTCAGACTCCTTCCAAAACCTTCTGGATTCTCTGTAAAATGTGCCTGAACCTATTTTAAGGTGTAGGTCCTAAGGAAAGTAAGGCTCCTCAAAAGAGGGAAATTTACAATTTCTCATCTTTGTCTGTTCCATTCCCCATCCAGTGTTTGCCATATTGTAACTGGGAATAAACAACAGATGGTTGGCTGAAATTTTAATTATCAAAGAGAAAATGGTCTGCCGTTTCATAACTGACCCAAACTCTTCCATGAGAATCTATGTATTAAAACTTAATTTGATTATTTTTAAAACAACTGTCCTTTAGGCCGTCTTTAACTTTTATCTTATATTTTTTATTTTCACTGATTCTGACTCGTTAAATACAAATTAGATGAATGACTTAGAAAAGACTAAACTTGTGCGTTTGTTTAACACCTGATTTCTACAACAGTCTGCTGTTTGTGGCTGAAAGTGAGCGGTTCAGTATTTGGTAGAAGGGAAGCTACAGACAGACTTGTAATTTTCAGGAAATGAGAGCAGGGTTTTCCTCACTACCCGTGTGAAAGGAAGAAATGATTACATCGAGGCTGTTTTCTTACCTGTGAGTACCTGCTTTTTCATGCTTAACGATCCGATTGGTTCAGAAGCTGCTCTTTGTTGAGAAATGCTATTTTCAAGTTTATTCATCAGTTAGCCAAATACAAAAAGAAGATTATCTGATAATCCTGCCATCAGGGTATAATGTATTAATCTGCTCGCTCTTCCTTGAGAACTATAAGGTCTCGTGTGTGTGGATAATTTTAGTTGTCTTCCCAACAGGAATAACGTGCACATTCCTTATAATAGCTTCAATTACATGGGAGATAACTCTACTTGGTTTGTTTTTAAATGCAATGTCATTTCTGTTACTTAATACAGTGGAATTACGGTATTACGATAATCTTTTGGATATAATCTTAGAAAACTCACTTTAGAAATGATTATGCGGTCAAAGTTCATTGATTGCAAAGCAAGAAATGTTTAAAATGGCCATTTCAGGTGAGGTAATATTATCAGAGCTTTGTCTGTGGAACAAGAGGAAGAATAAAACATTTTAAATGAAAGGGGGAAATGGTGCAAAGTCTGGATTATCAGGATAATGTTTTAAGAGGATTTATGTGGATTAATTTTGGTGTAGAAAAAGTAAGAAATTTGATTACAACTTGATACTACAAATACAATAAACTGTTTTTTTAATTATGTTGGTTTGTCGTATAAGCTTCACTTAATTTTGATAACATTTACTGGATTAATAATTGTTCATCTGAATGGGATCACTGGGACTCTGACTGGGACATGGTGGGGCAGGGCTGGGTTGTGTCAGGAAAGTTGGTAAGTAGAAAACAAGCACATGACTGTTTTTTGAAAACCACAAGCAGCCAGTTGAAATAAATCTTTTTATCGGAATTCATTAACAGACATAAATACATTAACATGTTTCTGGAATAAGCTCTGCTCACATCTTATTGCCAGCAGATTATGAAATTCTATTGTTATTATTATTGCTATTATTAATAGTAATAATATTGTTGTTGATGTTGTTGTCGTGGGCATTAGATGAGAATTGTGATTATTTTGTGATCATAACAACAAAAAATAAGTTTTGAGTTGATTTTTCTAATTTAATTTAATTTATAGGATTTTGTTAACGAGAAAGAATATTTGATCACCCAGACTCCTCTCCTAGACACTGTGATTGACTTCTGGAGGCTAATTTATGACCAGAGAAGCAGATCAATAGTAATGATTGATGACTTCACAGACACAGTAATTTTTGTTTTTTATATTTTATCTAAACAAGTTAAAGATTTTGTTGTTTTCATTTGTTTATTTTATCTCTGTTTTTATAGTTTCCCTGGTTTGTAAAGCATTATTTTTTTAGACAGTCATATGTCCTGTTGTTGTCTTTCATTTAAGTATAGTAAAAATAATTGTAATAGTGAAAGAGTTAAAGGGAGCATATCACCGTGTTTGTCCCACGAACAGAGACACCAGGAGGAATTCTGATGCAGATTTGGCTGAGTCCTGGTGGTTTCTCTGCTTCGTTCTAACACATTTCCCTGTTTACTCCACATCGGCTTCAACATCCATCTGCTGGTTCTTGTGACCTGCAGCAGAGAAGGAAAACAAAACTAGAGAAATATAGACGTATGCTACAGTATCTTATTGATCCAGGTCCCCTCAAGACAGAAAAGTAAACCCTAACTCTGTTTCTGTGTTTTCAAGTCTAGCGCCATCTACTGGCCGAAGAAAACCTCTGTTCAGTATGGACCATTTACAGTAGAAGTGACAGATGTAAGCGACCATGGTCAGTACCTGGTGAGGACATTGAAAGTTACCAAGACAGATTTACAAAAGGTAATCTTTTATACATCTGTTTTTGTTTTGAAGCTCGAGATTAGTTAGCATTGCTGTCAAAACAGAAGATGGTCTAATGATTTCTGTATCACATTAAGGGATCTAAGTTCACTACATACTGCCAAGACAACAGAAATTTAACTTCAATTCTTTTTATAGCAATTTCACTTTTACCATTTTGACAAACATTGTAGGCAGCAAGGAGCTGGAAATATCTGTGCTTCCTGGCAGGTAACAGTATACTGATTACTGGTGTCAACTTTGAAAATTGTGAGACCCAAATAAGATAATAACTTACAGACATTAAAAACTGGTAAGAGGCTGTGAGTTGAAACAATGCTACAAAAATCAAACAGATATTTTATCACCTGCCTTTATTTCATTACCTGTATTTAGTCTCGTTAAGTAATTGTACTTCAGCTGAGCTTTAGACAATTTACTTTTCAACTGCCCAAGAGAGATAAGTCAGAGATTGTGAACAAAATGCTGCTGCTGGGCATTACTACTACTGTCAGATCTCTTAGATGCCTATTCAAAGTATATACCTGGGTGTTATTGCTGTAAAGTGAAAGCTTTAGCAGTTTACTGTGGTGAACTAACCGGGTCTGGTAGGTTGTGGTATCGATTCTGGGAGGAATTGGAACCACTGCTGATTGTGATTGATTTCATTGATCACCAAGGTGTTTATTAGTGGTCCTGCTGGAATAACAATTGGCTGGTTATTGGAGGTTATTTGTAAGTGGTAAAGAATCTTGTGATACTTTTTATTCTGTTTTGAGAACTCGAGCCCACTGACCTTGAACTTAAGCAGAAAAAGGGATTTTTGTTTTCTTTCTTTTCTGTTTTTATTTCTGCTTAGAAACACAGGCAGCAGCCCACGGAAATTAGTGGTTAGCACAACTTGGCACGGCTGGATTTATTTGCATGAAATGTTGTTTCCTTGTTCCTCTCTGTATTTCTGGACTATTAGAGGAGGGAATTTCAGATATAAATCACCTTAAAATGGAAACGAGGTTAGTTGGTTATCAGTGGAGGGTTATAGTGATGCTAAATAGGGTAGATAATCTATATTGTTTCACAAGGTTGATTTTTGTATACAAATATCATCAGTCTGTCAATTACATGGTTATTAGGCTTTTCTTCTTAAAAGTTAAATCTTATTTTACTTTAATAGAAACTTTATCTGAGAAATTTTGCATCTGATTTCTGCTGATCAGCTCCCAATTTACTAATTAGATATTCAAATCAATTAAGCTGATTATAGAGTCCTGTGTGTTCTTTCCACAATGTAGCGTATGGTTGGGTTCTCAGTTTTAGCTCAACAGCATTCAAAACTAACTGAGAAATATTTAAATAGACTACAAACCACCTGCTAATTGTTTACTGGATTCTTTTACTGATTCAGGGCGAAGAAAATTCTTTACAGATAAGACAGTTTGTTTGCTCCTTCTGGCCAAACAAAGACAATGTTCCCTTGTCTGCAGCATCTCTCTTGGGATTCATTCAAGATGTGCAGGACTGTGAGCGTTCACAAAGAAGCCCCATTGTGGTTCATTGCTCGTAAGTACTCCACTGTCTGATTTACCTCCAAGCTCTTTAGATAAAAGAATGCATGATGGTGTTTTATTTACTTGAAATAAGGCTGGACAGAAGTGACTGCTGTATGTGAAGAGACATTATCAAAGACATTTGTCATTTGGTTAGATAGATAAATAAAATAACTCCTTGACATTTGCTTCATACAGATGTCTAATAGGCAAGGACCTCAAAATTCATCCGAAATTCTTATTCATATAGATAACAATTTTAAAAAAATTAAGTATTTTAAATTAGATTGGGATGACTTTGTGCCATATTTAATGACCAGCTGGTGGTTTGGTTTCTCATATTTTTCTGCTGCAGCTCACAATCTGTAGGGGTCTTGCAAGCTCATCTTCTCCCTGAATGGCTCTCAGAGGGCATCCATTTTTCCATGCATACAATCTACAATAACAAACACAGTGTACTTACAAATGTGAACATTTTCATGATTGAATTGGTCTCATATTATGGTTTTAAATATAATATAAATCTGAAAGGATTTACACTGTTGGATCACCTAAGTGTGGGGTGGTCACTTCTGATACAAACTTTTCTCATTTCTCACTTGTTTTTTTAAAGCACTATTCATTTTTATTAAATACTAAAATGTATACTCAGCCAGACTTTGTTGTCAGCTGTTAATTACCTCCCCTTCATCTTTTTGATGCCCTCTAGGGCAGTTAAAAATGCAGGATTTGCTGTCTTGACCGTAGTAACAATTATTTGTCTTTCCAGTAATGGAGCTGAAAAAAGTGGTTTGTTCTGTGTGGTTTCTTCTCTGATCAGCAAACTGAAAACAGAATCGACTGTCAACATAGTGCAGACCATCAAACAGATGCAGCAAAATCATCGGCAGATAATTCCAAATATGGTAAGATTTGCATTTTATTTTCCCTCAATTGAATGTTTGTTTATGTAGAATAAAAATGTCAGATATTGGCCCTGTTTCCTCGAGCCATGGTTTTGTGATTGAAGATTGAGATACTGGTGTGGGGGGAGATGTCCTGTCAGGTGAGATCATGACTAACCATCTTAGATCACCATTAATTACTGAGGAAAGCAAAAATAAGTGTGTGGCTTCATTGAATATCCATCAAAAGACTGAATGTTTTTATGGTTGCTCTTGAAGCTTGGGACATCTTGAAACTAAGATGTACGTTCATTCTTCAATGCAAGGTGTAAGGAGAGATTTTTAAGTTCTCAAATTAATTCCTTGTTCCTTCATAATTATTTGCACCCATACATATTTGTGACTACTTCAGTGAATAGAGACAGTTGCATTTTCGTTGCAATTCCTGTGATCTTTATATCGGGAGTACTTGAAGTCCTTGTCGCAGTGGTGTCCCCTGGTTATTTCTCAGCTACATGGAAATGAAGTATCATGTGAACTAAAGTTGTATCTTTCTTGTGGTCTGATTGATAAGCACATGAAGAAAATGTTCTGTTATTTATCTTTTTGCCCTCTGAGAGCGTAAGGACAGGTGACATTTATTTCAGAAACGAACCAACAGCATAGAGATAACTGCACGACTTGAGGAAATATCCACAACTGGATGAAACTGATAGTGTCAGGACAAAAGCCTGGTTTTGTTAAAACTCCCTGCTGGGAGAGAGTGGTTCTGGTGGATGGGCTGGTGGGAATCCAGTGTTTCTGTGATCTGTCTGTGATAGTCCTCTCATTTCTCAAAAGCAGCTGTACAAATAATTAAAAATGTAAAAAGATGGCAAAGAGCAGAGTTAGATTCCATGGATGAGTAGCAGCTAGAAAGATCTTGCTTAGATGTGATAACAAGAAAACGTGGCTTCACTAAGCTAAACAACAGGGGAACTAGACTTTGGAATATTGTAGTTGGATGAGAACAGGTGTGAAATATATTGCTCTTGTTGATGATGATATGTTTGGAGAAAGTATAGGGAAAGTTGCATTTGTTCTTAAGTTGAGCATGGTGGTGGAAATGTGATGGTATGTTGGTTGTTTGCTAGTTTTTTTCATTTTTGACAATTAAAAAAATTGATATAAGGTCAAAGTATTCCGAAACAACTAGCGGTTTCATTAGGGCATTGTCTGATAAGTGGTTTGTTGATACTGAAACAATAATCATTCAAGTTGCACTGCAATGCTTATATACCTTGCTGGAAAAGAATTGGATGATTTCTTAAAACCAAAGTTTGACCTCAAAAATATCCTGATCTGAACCCCATTGGACTGGTGAACTAGGTGGAAAGTGTCAATGAGATCCCGGCCAGAAAACATCTTGCAAAAGGAATGAAGGATGCTTAAAAGAGATACCGAACATGAAGCCAAAAATATGTGCAGCAGTCCTTCACATGAAAGATGGCTGTGTTGATGGTAGAAGCTTGAAGTGAATGGTCTATGTTCTGATGTGTGGTTTTTCTGATTGTTCATGGTTTCTTTCCTGCTGGAATAATGCATTTTCATAAACAATAAAGTGTTGAAAAGGCAGATAAGTGTTTTTGTATGATGTGCTCAGAATTTTGATCACTTATGTACATCTGTTTTATTATTGTAAATTTAAAGTGAGTAAAGTTAAAAGTGAAAAAGTGAAGGAAAATTTGTTTTTCTTTCATGATATTTACATATCTACCAATTTACTTTTTTTTAGAAACAATTTCAGTTTTGCTATAAGTCAGTTCATGAATTCATAGAGAACTTTGGAATGTACAACAACTGAAGAACACCAGCCAGACAGGTGCACAGAACAAACACTGGCACCTTTCAAGATGATTGCAGTAAGTATAAAATTAAAAGAAAAAGCAGGCAATATTTTCTTTGTGCTGTTGGTCAGTATCTAATTAATATACCTGGTCCTGCAAGCAAATGTGTATATAGATATTTATGTACTTTCAAATTTTAAAGGTGAATCCATGAATGGTGCTTGATTGTTTCTCTTAGTTTCAAAAAGCACAGGTAAATCATGTCACACTGTTCAGAAATAACGCTTATTCATGCATGCTATATATATATATCAAGAATGTATTTTTGAATTTGAAGTCTGTTGCATGTTTCTGTAGATGCTGAACTGGACAACAGACTTGTGGAAGGAAAATTAGTAAAGTTGGTTGAGAAATGAACAACTTGATTGAAAAATAAACCAGTGTACAATAGGCACAGATACATTTGTCTGCTCTGTGCCAGTGTAAGTAGCAACCTCTGCAGGTGGGTGTTGAGACATCTGACCTGTCCTGAACCTATCACAGTTTATTTTTGGAGTGCATGGATGTTGTTAAACTTGCTGTTTTAAAAGATGTGGTTTTTCCATGGTACAGCAAAGAAAAAAAAAACATAATGAGAGGGACAAAATGTTTTAGAAAGTCCTATTTTATTTTAAATGGACATCTAGCAGAATCTTAAAACCATTGATACATTTGGTAAGTGATTGTGTGTTTGTCACACGACTGCTAAAAAGGAATTTTGTAATATCTAGAATTATAGTTTCCATTGCTGAATGATAGTGATGATGTCTTCATGGAAACACCACAGATTTCCACATCTGAAATCTGAGGATAATGAGATGTTCATTGACATGTCTCAAGCATTTCTACTGCAGGTGTGACTGGCTTGTAGTTGCCGAGATCAGTCACCTCTACAGTGATGGTTACTCTCTCCCAAGATGCAGATTTCTGATAAATCCTAATAGCAGTGGTGTGTACTTGACTGTCTAAACAATCACACAGCTCTCCTGGATAAACTCCCTGCAGAGAAGAAAAAAGCAAAGGTTGTCGCATGAAACTAAATTATCTTCACACTAATATTTCTCAACCAAGAAATAAATAATTTTATTTTCAGAGAGTAGATTCCTTCAAATGAAAAACAGTTAATTCCAATAGATAATGTAATATCATGTTTATTTAATGTTAGTTGCGAGAATAATTTCTCAGACTACATCACGTTGCTGTCTTACCCTGTAATTACTAAATATTCTATGGACGATTTTTAGTGATTTTCCTCCTTAAAGGGTTAATGCAGCAATGGTGACAAGATTCAAGAAACTTGTGCTTTACCATTATAATTTTTGTGCCTTTTGCATATTTGTTGATAGCGTTAGCACTAGAGAAGTAAAAATCAGTTGTTACTGCTTCGAATGATTAATCTCTTTTTGTATATATTGATGTATCATTCTATTGTGTATAGGATAGGAAGACCTTTCTTGCTTTTACTGTAGACTGTCTGTCTCTTACAATAGCATAAACAGCTTTGAACAACTGTGTACTCTTTATGACACGGCTGGTGACATCAGTGATGTGCAAGCACTAATACTATTACTCGCATTAATTGTTGAAAATGTGTAACTTTGCATTCTTATTGCTAAACAATTCTGTATAAAAGTGTTTCATTGCTTTGATGTGAATTTTGTTGTTTGCTTGTTTTTAATTAGTGTAAAGAAGTTTAATGAGAAAAAATGCTCTATTTTTTCTTGTACTTTTAACTAAATCCATTGGATGAATCATTAGAATTTCCATGTAAAGCGAATATTTTTGCATTTGATCCAATAAATACAATAATGTCACTGAATGATTTATGAAAATTAACTCATTAGCAAGCACCCATAGTTCAATTTAAATAATAATAATAATAATAATAATAACAATATGTCCAAATAATAGTGAACATGCATATTTATTTTAGGAATTATGTAGTGTATATTCTACTAAGGTATAAATCATCATTGAACTGTCATGTGACAGGCTTCACCAGGTGCTAGGGAACTTCAGTTAACCTCCCAATGATCCATGGTGTATATTGATGGATGTAAGTGTTTATAATCAGAACACTAAAAATAAATGTAGATGGAATAAAATAAGTGTTTAAAAATAAAACTGTATTATAAAACAGGTCAGATATAAAACTGTGGTATAGCGTACTGACGATCCCTTGTACTTTGGAAACAATCAGCTCTGTCATTCAAATACTGCATGACTACAAAGTTTCACGAACATATTTCCAATTAGTATAGTAATATTTAAGTAAATAATTCAGGTTCCAATCCAGCATTATCAAATTATACATTAATAGTATACTGTGGTGCTTTTACAAATACATTACTGTCTGTCGATGCAAAATAACAAATAAACAAATCTATCATCGCAATATAATTATGCAAAGTATTCATTGACTAGAATGGGCTGGCCCTACATTTTCCCCACTAAAGACTGGATTAACAATTTGCAGATGATGGGCAGACAAGCCATGTGATTTTGCTTCTGTAGGAAGAAGTGTTCAGTGAGTTAATAACATTCTAACTGAAATTGTAGATGAAAAAATCATTTTACCAGACATCATCTTTATCATTTATAACACAACTTCCAGTAAATGCCTTTAAAATATTATAGAAATATTCACTTTAAATTAGTCATTAGGCAACAAACACTAAAATTTTCCCAATTATTAAGACAACTGTGAATTATTTTTATTTTTTACTAAGTCTGTACCGTCAACAGAGATGCTCACTGTAGCAAGCCTGATAGTGAAAACAAGAGTTCCCTTGATGATTCTACTCCTTTGTTTTAACCTTATATGATTCATGGTTGAGTGGATACCTTCACAACAGAAGAACTTCCAAATATCCAAAGAATTTCCAACACAAACTCACACAATTCTGGGTAGCAATCTCTGGGAATAGTTTTCCAAAATTCTTCACATGGTATATGCCTTTGTGCTTAGAAAAACAGATGACTCTCACAGTTCCATTTGGTACTAGCCTGGGTATTACCCTATTTTTACACCGATAGCGCCATTAAACTGATATAAACTTTTGCTTAGTTTCTGAAAGTCTGTGAACTCGGTGGTAAATTCAGGTTGAAGTGTAAAAATGATTTGCTCAAACACTTTGAAGCATGCTTCCAGATGTAAAATGCTCAACATTGTTTTCTTGAATGGACTGTTCAATGTAGCTAATTTTCAATTGGCACCAACCACACCTGAAGTTCTTTGGTGTTTTACTTGAAGGCAGAGTCTCGGTGTGTTGAGGTGAGCAGTGATATTGGTCAGAAAGACCAGTGTACAGAAAAACAATGGGTCTAACAGGATTCTTCAAACTTTGCAGTGTCATCTTTGACCTGATCTCTTGAAAACACGGTTCTTGTCTTTCCTAAGAGCAAAGAACTTGACAGCTTTCCAAACACTTAGCCATTGAATATGGAACAGTTTACTCAGGCCCTGTGTTTAGGGAAGACAGAAATGTATTCTTAGCCTGGCACATCCCACGGGGCGGCAAGGCAGCGGTATTCAGTGGGAGATGATCGGGGTAGGAATCGTCCGACCGGGTCGCGAGTGTAACAAACTGTGTCACTCTCAGGTAAACCTTTCATGTTTTGAATGCAGCTTCACGTGTTATGATACAAAAGAAATATAATAATCGTATTAGCCTAGCTCTATCTGGCAGTGGAGGGGCATTAATTCTTAGACTCCTCCAATAAACTGTCGACACCAGCCTGACAGACCCAGGATCCGATCTGGTCCCCAGAGTCCGTCTATTGTTTCTTGATGCCCGTTCTGGAACAGACAGCTCTGCGACCTTCCTCGGGTTTTGAACAAAGCCGACTGGACGACCAAATCTCCAGGAATCGTGGAATCTGAATTTGCTTTCTTCCCGCCTGTTAATCGAAACTTGCGTGAATACTTTTGCTTCAATATATTCTCCCCCCCCCACGGGTTTTCTTCTTATGGCTGCTTGTGTTGTTCACCTTTGTTTCACCGTTAAAGATGTAACATCTTCAATCGCTCCCCGCTCTCCAAACTCTGAGGCGCCTGAGCCCTGCTGTACGGCTCTGCTCTGTTACATCTAAGGCAGGGGCAGCGCAGTTGGGTTTTATAAAGCTGTCAGAACATCTTTTCTCTCTTTTCCCCCGCAGAATAGAGCAGTGACGGCCTTACGAGGGTTGTCCCTTTGATCATACGCCTCGTATACCACAAGTACAGTGTCAGCTGTCGACATCTAATCCGGTAATAATCGTTCAGCTAACTCAGCTCATCTGCACAACCAACCGGCAATTTCTTTTCGAATGTTAACCAGTTGTTTAACTATTCTGGGTTAGGGGTTAAATAATCCAATAGGGAGAGTGTTAATCGATTCAACTCGCGTGATTAGCCATTTATCTCCCCTGGCAGCCCTTGTATAGGTCGTGACGCACTCGACACTAAACCGCATGGGTACTTCCTTAAAAACCGAAAACCTGACGCACGGTTCTCATATCGCGTGCAGCTGGTATTTCCGAACGTGAGGCCGAGCAGCAAACTGTACCCGGATGTTGTAACCCCCTCAGTGTCCGAGGGTTAAATGGGCTGTGTTGCTCAGCAGGGACTCGTCCCATCTTTCTAAAGAAGATAGAAAGAAAACCCCGGCTTCAGCTCCAGCATCACTGATGGAAAATTATAAAATGTAGGTTCACAGGTGAATGTTACAGACGTTTAGGCCTCGGCTTCTATATCGCAGCCTGACATCATCAGTTTTTCCAAATAACCAACCACTGCAATTTCTAATTGTGCTGTTTGTGTTTAAAAAAATGCTTTTATCAGATGTTTAGCATCAAATATTCTTTTAGAGATTTATGAGAAGTGAGTTTAATTCCATTCTCATGTTGCATGAGACAGGAATTATCTGTCCACCTAATAAGAGGATATTCAAGCAGCTCCGAGTAATCGGCCCTGGGCAGCTGATAGCCAGTGACGTAGAGCAGGATTGCTGACCTACTGTGTATCGTAAACTACCGACAACCTAAAACATGCTGCCAAATTACATTCCAGGATCATCTCTGTTTACCATCAGGAAAGAAAGAAAATACACGCGTCTATAATTTGTCCGAATAGTTCATTTTGTCCGAGCTTTAATAGTAAACGACAGTGAATTTGACGCTATGAAGGAGACGATTTGCCATTGCAGACAGTACATACGAGATAACTCCCTTTGTAGGGGAAGACAGGGGTGAGCTGGTAAAAAAATATGGCGTCGACGATGCCCTTATTTACTCTTTTAACTAGGGATTAGTGGTTTTGTAACACCTCTTCCCGGTCTCGAGATAATTTAGGCTCATGAGGCGGAAATCGCCGGGTCCGATTTAAGAATCAGCCACCGGAATCACCTGACCAGATTTTCAGCCTGGCGGAAGCAGGTATAGGGGTTATAACGACCCCCTGTCTGAGTCCACTGTCACCAGACATTCTGTATAATTTGTAGGTTTGCCGATGGGTCGATGGATACACCACCGTGTTTGATTTCCATAGGATCTTCGGGTACAGAAGACATCTGACCTCGGAAGTCTGGGCTCTAAGTGCGCCATCTATCTGTACCTGTCGGTCGGTCGTCTGCGAGCCTGGAGACTTTCCGAGAAAATTCCAGTATCTTCCACCGGTTTGTCGCAGACTGACCAACAGTAATTATTCTCTCCTTCCTTCCGTATGGTACGTGGGCGCCATGAACTGCGAACAGTCCTTAGCGGCCGGCCGAGCCCTTACAATACTTTCATGGGGTCGGAAAGGTTGCCAAGCGCTCATCATTACCGAACAAAACTCCCTTCTAGAACTCTTCGTATTTAGAGGTGGAGGGAGGCAGGAGAGCCCGGAGAAAGCCCACGTGACCGTTTTAAACAAAATTTGTACAACACAGTATTTTTACGAAAAATCATCATGTTATATCTAAATTGATACTAATGCACAACATATTTATATATACTTTGGAATGTGGCATTTTGATTTAATGATGTCGGTGTCTGGCTCCACCCTAAT
This sequence comes from Nautilus pompilius, assembly GCA_018389105.1. Lineage (NCBI taxonomy): Eukaryota > Metazoa > Mollusca > Cephalopoda > Nautilida > Nautilidae > Nautilus > Nautilus pompilius. Next base: position 1,002,350 of record JACATO010001426.1, read on the forward strand.
GAAACAGGGAAATGTCTATCGATCGATACATTAAGAAGGGTCACCTTGTACTGGGCCTGCATCAAGGAAACGACACAAGGTGATGATGTATGAACGACTTGTCCTTACCGGTCTTGAAGTGGTTAACGAGTTTCCTGATAGCAGAGCAGGGAGGCACTCGTAGAATGATACCCCACCTGAATGGATATAAGACAAACTCTTGACTCTTCTCTGATTCCTTTCAAAAGAGTAACAAATAAAACTGTAAAAATCTAAGAATCGTCTTTTTTCTGTAAAAGGTACGAAAAGTTAATTACATTTGAATACGGGCCCATCGTTTCTTGTGCTATAACTACCGTTCTGTTATTCTGTTTATTATATTGAAAATTTCTGACATCGAATTGTTTTGAAAGGATGGAGTGGGAGAAATTTGAAGAGAAAGTTACAGCAGATTTACAGGAGAACCCGATATCACAGACAGAAAACCTGACCAGGAAATAAAAAGAGAAGACTTTTTAATTCTGTTGATTGAGTAAAGAACAGAGTACTTCCTCATCGCGCGCGTGTGTGTGTGTGTGTGTGTGTGTGTGTGTGTGTGTGTCCTCCCATCCTGATGGAAATGTCGGTCGCTACCATACTTCTGCTAACCTTCCTCACAGCTCCAAACTTTCTAATCGGCAAGTATCCATGTTTGTTCTTTAACTGATCTGTTGTTGTTTGTTGATTCAAATCTCCTCCATCGGCCGTACATTCCTTTATTAAGATTAATTATATCTCCGCCAACGGAGCATTCTACAGTCGTCACCTGCGTTAGAAGACCCGAGAGATGGGGAGAGGGGGCCTGGAGTAGCCGAAATTAAATGTCGGGATAAGTATTTCAGGGGATCTCTTTTTATGTAGTGGATGGGCAGCAGGAACGGATCAGGGTCCTGGCTGGTTGTTTAAGGGTCTTGTGTTCAATTCACAAGAATCGTTTGATATCTAGGCAGGTGATTGAAGATTATAACAGCATCCTTACCATCTTAGACACCAGGTGTGGTGTTTTAAATAATAACAAATGTTATTAAAAGAAAACGAGAATTCTGGGGGGAAATGTTGATAAGTTTTATGTTTTGCTGAAATAATCGATATAATAATAACCACTGAGAGGTTAAGGAGAATTGAACAATCAGGTGGATATTTAATATTTTAAGAAAATATGACGTCTGTTTCATAAAAGAGAGAATCAAAAAGGAAAGCAACAGGAAGACAAAATGGAACAACAAATTCTGAGAGTTACAGGTAATAAACTCACCTACGACATTGGCGATGTTCGAAGATGATTTTAGAGAATCTCTCACTACAGAGACGTGCAAGTTACAGATTGAATTGCTGCTGAATTACTGGTTTCTTTCTCGAATATTTTCCAGACGATTATTTACCGATTTATTTATTTAGATTGTTAAGTTCAGGTATATTTTATGGAGTTTACTCATCGTCTGTTTGTACGATCGGATCGTCCCGGCCTCATGTCATTGAAATGACGTTTGTTATTGAAATCAGTAACTATTCTACATCCAGGTAACAAGCCAGTTTGAAGGGACTGTTGTAGAGGATAGTAAATTAAATGAAATACTTCATTTTTGCCGATTTACACGTTTTAATGTCTATTTATTTATAGGTGGCGAGAGAACCTGATACTTGATAGAAGGGAGATAACTCGATGACTAAACTATGTTAGTTAGTTAGTTAATGGCCTGCATGCCAATTCAAACTAAAATCAATTATTTAATTAATGATCAGTTTTGCTTCTCTTATTGAAAATGCAACTTATTACGAAGGTTGTATTTGTTAATGTGCCATAGGAGCAAAATTAGCGACTCTTCTGTAAAAAGTCTGTATTACTATATTCTTTCCCATCTCTTGCCGCCATTTATTATGACCATTATACCTGTACATTATTATTAACGTAAACTTAGATCCTTAAAACTGTTTTTAAGATGTAACTTTTGAAGCTGACTTTCAAGACTCGTACGTACGAGGACAGCTATAATTCCTGGCGCTGACTGGTTCATTTCAGTGCTCAACACGATCCGCGGGAAGGGGAGATAACTTGAATAAATACCAACATAATGATCGAGTGGAGGGAGAGCACTCTCACATTCAACGCGTATCAACGCAGGTTTTGTTTAGCTTAATAAAAACAGAGTTTATTTAAAATATTCCATTTCGAGTCTTCCACCTGAATTCGCTGACATTTATTTTCTTTGGATATCTGAATTATCCCCATATTTGACTAAGTCTCTTGTGCTGCCCCCTGTGCGCTTTATCTGAGGTTACATAAATTTATAATTTCAATGTTTTGTGTTTCACTTTTTACAGAATTTACCCAGGGACAGGAGGGGTCCAGTGGCTGCTATGTATCGAGTAAGTAGAATGAAATCAGATGTGCAAAAATTCTGAAATTTGCACAATAATTAAAACCCACCTGCCCAGGTGAGATCAATATGTGGAAGGTGAGAGGTTGGGAAGTTTTAAAACTTATTTAAAAACACTTTCACCAGGAGATATGCATCTGGTCTAGTAACTCCTTCAACCACCTGATTTGGCAAAGGTTATTTGTCTTTTTGTGTCAATAATCAAAGCTCCTCAGCTCAGTAAAAGAATGTACAGATGTAACATTCTACTGGATAACTGAAATAACCTTTGTGATGTGGGAAAATATTGCTGCTATCAGCCCTTAATTGCGTTGTTTTAATTTTTAAATTACTAAGATTCCCCTAATTTATCAGAAAATTGTTTTATATTCTTTCATTTTAAACAAAATAATTGATTAAACAATAATATGAAGTTCTTTCTTTAATATTTTAACATCCTTATGTGGTGTTGCCATTTCGCAATAGGTAATGATACAACAAGGTGTGTGTTTGTGTGTGTGTGTTCGCTCATCAGTTATTTCCCTTTTTAAAACAACTGGCAAAAACTTTAAAAAGTTGAAAAAAAAAAAGTATTTAATTCGTTATTTTTGTGTTCTGTATAAATTCAGATGAGGCTCAAATAGTCAAAAGAGAATGGAGTACAGGTGTTTTGGACCAGGAGGGAGATACGACTGTAACTGCGCTAACAACGGTAGCTGTGATGGTAATGACGGCTCCTGTTTGGATAAACCGTCAAAGTGTAGACGAGGTTGGTCTGGACCCAGCTGTCGGCGGAGTAAGATGACCTTTTACTTATTTGCTTTACACGCAATAAGTGTCTCTGTGTTTCCTTTAACGGTCTGGTATCTCAGGAATCGGTAACTGAAATTTTGGAGGTACCATTTGCTATATGGATGAAAACAAAAGACTGTTCAATGTTCTATGAGACTGGTATACACTAATTATTGAACCTGTCAAAGCGATGAAAAGTTAAGAATAATATTTTCTTTCTTTTTATAAAAGACCGTCACAGTCAATGGGAGGGATTCTGTTTAAAACTGACATTTAGGATGAAAGATCAAATTGGGGACGGACACCAAATGATAATAAAATAGGCATTTTGTCAAAATCACTGCAAAATGTTTATTAAAAAAGTGAATTCAAATATAATTTTGTAAATTACTAGGATGATTTTAAATCTAAAAAGGATCAATTTTGGTGTCGTAATGGTTATTATGTCTTTCGTGAGAGAGTTTAATTTGTAATCTGCCGCCACAGTTAATATTGCTAATTAAAATAACTCGAAATTATTTAATGACATCACGAATAATTATATTCTCTGCATTTCTTTCATAAATTCTAGAACCTTTTTCATCAGTGAACTCTGCTCTGAGACCTACTGCAACCAGGCGAAATATCAGCTTTCTTAGTGAAGCATTGTGGGAAGGTTTTCTTAATATTGATCAATGTAGTAGGTGGCCAGATGTCCTCCACTGCATCAGTATAACATATGACAGCTTTCTTGTGCTTATTCTTGTTGCGTTTTGTAGCAAACGACTTATTTACTAAAGACCAGTGTTTCCAATAAGTTTCAGTTCTCCACACAACATTAGTAGTTTGTCAGAGATGAAGACAACTATAAATGATCTTAGACAGTTGTGAGATGGGTCAGTCAGTCAATCCATAGCTGCACTGCACAGTACAGAGCCAGACCTCTGTCCCAGGTTGATGACCTATGACCCCAGCCAGGAGACCTGCTCCACAAACTCTAGTCTGGGTCTGTTCCCTACTAATGGAGGTCAGTCATTCTGTCTGTGGGATTCCCCTACCATGGTTACTGATTTCATCTATTTTATTGATCACACAGTTTGAAAACTCTTTGAGGCAAGCGAAAATTAATCTGATGATTAATAGCAGTCTGTTTACTAATAGCATGGAGCATTCTAGAAACAAAGGGATGTCTGTGCTTAAAACCTGATAAATCTCTGTCTACTTTATTTAGGGACTATCAGTCCATCATCAGGAGGCCCAAAGAACAGGATTCCCATCATGCATCACTCTGAGGGCTGCTTTCTGCTACTGGGCTCCCTCAGACTTGTGGCTACAAGAGAATCTTTATCTTAGTCTTGTTCTATCACCCACAAAATAAAGTTTAAATGTCAGATTTAGTGAGTATAAATAAAATTAAGGATTGAGTTTACAATAAACTAACAACGTCATTGTTAAATACTTTCAATAAAATGAACAATGATTAATTTTAGTTTTGCTGCTGTGACTGAAGAAATCATAAACTTCTCCCATGGTAGTGAAGCAGAGAGCAGTGTGTACAAATACCTTATGACTGGGTGGATCCGAAATATCTCCATGCTTGCACTCACTGGACCGTGTCCGGTTTGATAAATAGTTTTACAAATGTTCAGATTGATTTGGTGGGTAGTTTGATTTCTGTTTCTTTCTCTGTCTTTAGTTTTGTTTGTTTAGAAAATCAATTATTTTTACTTATTCAATCCAAGTTTTCCACAAACAATCAATCATAAGGTAAATTTACTCATCCAGCACAGAAACCACACGGGAAGCTACCAGATGATACATTTTAAATACATTTGTTGGGTCTTATTTTGATAGAATTCTGTTGACATTTTATTTATTTTCTTTATTTTTTCTATCCAGAAAATCTTTCTGCTCGATCCAACAATCTACTGACTGACGGCAACAATTCCACCTGTTATTTAACCAGTCAAAGAAATGTAGCTGTGGATGTTGGGACCTTGACCATTTCTACTGTGATAGTTACTGCAGATAAAGGTAAGCCTCATCTTTTGTACATTTATGCAAGTAGTTCGATAAGTAGATAAATGTATAATCAGAGATAAAATAACTCCATTGTTTCTCCCACTTGTTCCTGTGTTTACTATAGAGGGTTTCAAACTGTAGACCAATTCTTTTATTCTTCAGTGCAGCAGACACTTTGTTTAGGACCTGATTAAAGTAACTTTTAGTAAAGTTCTGGTAAAAGCTAGTGAGTAGAGGGAATGATGCTGGAACAAACAACCAGATGTAGCTCATGGATAAATAATTTCTTGGAAGTAGGTGGTTTAAGGGAGATAATATTTTTAAACAAATTTTATTTCATTTCACCCAACATCCATCCTCTCACAATTGAATATTTTATTAAATGATAGATGTGTGAGGAAATGTTACATTAATAGAGATTATGAGTAATGATGATTACTGCTGCTGAATGAATCAGGTGAGACACCGTCATTCAATGAAGAAAATCATGGTTCATGATTCACTCTTCAGATGCTGTGAATGAGCCATTTCCATTTATGAAGTAATTGATGATATTTAAAGTTCGAAAATGTTTGTGATGTTCCATCCTTTGTTGTTACCTAATCATCTGTGAGGTTTTAATTGCTCTCAGTTCGTTTTCACGCCCAAAGTTGATGAATAATTGAAGAAACAGCTTCGTTCATATGGTCAGTTTCACACAGGTACCTGACATTATTTCCAGCGCTGGATGTTATTTTCGCATCTGTGATGGAGTCTGCTTCAGAGTAGATCTGTTCTATGCATGCACACCTTTATTTAATTTTGTTTTAATAATTAATCTCTAATTACCTCTATGATTCAGTTTACCATAAAACAGGGGAAGGGAAGGTAAAATCATCTGAAATCAATTTATTATAACGATTGATGCTTACATTTCCAAGGAAGTAAAATTGTACTTGTAAGGTGAACACCCTGATTCATACATATGAAGTAAACATCTGGCACACACGAGGTTTCTGTCAGGTGTTTAATTAATGTTTGCATATTTACAGGCTTTTGATTCACGTAAAAGTCATGATTCCGTCTCCATCCCTGAGCTTCAAAGAAAATATAAAACAGGTATTGTGTAAAACACATTTAAATATCACATGATAAAATAGTAGTGGTGTATTCATAACAACAGAAACTGTCAATCAAATTCATTTTTAATTCAATAAAATAATTGTAAACACTAGTGTTTAACTCTTTTCATTCTGGTCAGTTCTAGTATTAACAAAAAGTAACAATCAATATATCACAGTAGCATCATTAATACTGAGAAACTATTTCCTTTTAAGGTAATTTTAGTTTGGAACTAAGGAGTCCACATAACCCAGGAAAAATGGTGAAATGGGTAAAGAAATTGTCTGCCAACAGATATTGGTTTCCAGTTCAAGAAAACAACAATTTTCGTTACCTCTCTTTCCGCTCTTCAGCTGGACAGGTTTCCATATGTGAAGTTCGTCTGCATGGTGAGGAAATGACTTATTTTTTTTGTTTTATAAATCTAAATCTGGTCTTTGCAACATTTAGACTTTGATACATTGAGCCATAACTGAGAATCAGCAGATAAAGATGGATACAAAATTCATTTCACTCCTAAAGGTACAAAGAAAAGTTTGTGAGTTAATTTCTTTGATCTGAGGAAATGGAAAGACAATGGCGAAGACTGGAGACTTATTCAGAGGAATCAGATGGACAGGGAGACAAAGGGGTTTCAGGAAAATTAGGCAGCCACAGTTAAAAGGAGGAAAGTTACTTTGTGTTAGTTAATAAATGTCTTTGTACTTTAAACATCCCTTTTATTTCTTTGTATTGTCACATTCTCTCATTTAATTCTATTTAGAAAATCAATCAAATAAATTTTTTCTTTATGATTCTTTCCTCCTCCAAGTCCTGACTAAGCAGATTTAACTCCCCTTTGTTGTAGAAAGAGACTCTCAGAGGTTTAGATGTTTGGAGGCTGTAACCATCAATAAAAGATATTTTCCAAAGTTAGACAATTGTTCCTTTAACACTGTTTCTTTCATAAATGCACTTGAAGCAGTGCTGCCCCCTGTAGCTTCCTTATTCTTTAATTGCCCTTTAATTGAAACATGGACATGCGCAGTAGTCATCTTTAATTACCCGCAGTCGACCCACGGAATCTGTCCACGTTCTATTTTTGACTGTCTCTCAGAGTCAGTACATCACGTGGTCCTGTATTCTTCCCGGCCGCATCTCTGGACTGTAGGGGGCAGATCTAACATTTATCGAGCAGTTTACGAGGTCCTTATTCTCTCTTTGGATGGAAGCCGTTTCAAATTCACCCTGTTTTCCAAACAGACTCTGTTTATGGTCCTTCCCTGATCCACAGATTCTCCCCGTGGAAACATCTTTAGAACAATGTGTCCGCCATAGTAAAGAGAAGCAGATGGACACCAATCCCCTGTTACAAACAAGAAGAATTTCCAGCAGAGAAACCCAGGAAATTGTTTGCCAATAAAATATCGTATGTTTAAGAGGCCTCCCATAGCGAGCAGCTCTATTGGAACTGAGGTCGATTCTGCTTTGAGTACTTACACGGTTTCTGAAAGGAAGGGCCAAATGAAGTCCTTCATATAGCATCCTGCCAGACCCGACCATGAAGTCTGGGGCTGTCACCTTTAGAGGGCCAGGAACAAAGGGAGCTGCTAGCAAGGGTCGCTAATCAAACTGAATCTTTCTAATTTAAAGTCGCCTTCCTACCGGGTGGTTAGGGAAAAATGGGCTGCTGCTGCTGTTTTAGGTATTTAGGGCTTCCTGTGGTACTCTTGGGCTGTTTGTGTATCTCTCGGATGACATATTCAGGCTGAATACTCTTCATGGACAGATCTTCTACCTGTTCAGAGCATCAGTGGAGACAGAGACAGCTCATCTAGTGAGAGGGACAGGTGTCGGGGTTGATGGAGAACCTCTCTTTACAAAGGTCTCAACAAACAAAGTCTAATGGTTCACGGGAACCAGGCTCGAAGATTTCAGCGAAAAGAAGAACTTACCTGGAGGGTGTGACAAAGTCTGGCGAGAGGAGCTCATTTTCACTTCATTGTCTACGGGCTTACCAAGAAAGATGGGCCGTTGGATTTTCAACTTCCTGTCCAACCGGCGGGCCCGAGTCCAGATAAATGGGCAATTAGGACAGTTCCTTGCCCTCTGACAGGGACTCCCCCAAGGCTCCGTCCTCGCCCCCCTACTGTTCCTTCTTTACATCAATGACCTCCACAAGGTGCTACCTTCCAGGGTTGATACTTCCATGTACGCTGATGACGTGGCCATCCTCAGCAGTCACCCTATCTAGGAGCAAGCTGAGAAGGCGGTCCAAGAGGCCGTCACAGCGGTCTCAGAATGGAGCTGTAGGAAAAAGTTGGTCCTGAACACCAAGAAATCGGAAGTCTGCTTCATTTCCACCGACACACACGAAGCCAATTGGTCACCGACGATAACCCTTGGCAACTCATCTCTCCGACACAACCCTACACCCAAATTTCTAGGCGTCATCCGAGATCGGAGCCTCTCCTTCGAGTTACCAGCATGGTAGCGGCTCGTTGCCGCATCCTGGCCTCCCTAACATCTCAAACTTGGGGCTGGCGAAAAAACAGTCTCCGCAAGGTTTACCGCTCCCTCCAACTTTCACTTCTCAACTATGCAGCCCCAGCATGGCAACCCTGGCTTTCCCTTCCCGACTCGACCAACTGGACCGCGCTCAGAACAAGGCCCTTCGAATAATAACTGGGCAATCGCGGTCTACTCCCTTAGATGCTCTTCGCCTAGAGGCCGGCACCCGCAGCTACCACATCACCTCTAAAATCCTAATTGCAACCTCTGCCGGAAAAGCTGCACGTCTACCTCCTGAGCACCCTCGATCTCAAACCCTTGCATCCAACTGTCCTCACAGACTTCAACGGCCAAGCCGGCGCTCCACATCCCAAGCGATTGCCTCGTCCCTCCCTGAAAACTTCTCCATCCGAGCCCCAGTACCCAACCCCATACACTGCCCTTGGGACTATGGACCTACTCATTGGCGTATCTCCCCATCTCTCACGAATCCACCTTCCTCTCCTACCCCCGCCTCCCTTTGCGAGGCAGCTCTCGTGGCCATCCGCCAATCATCATCCAACCTTACCATCTACACGGACGGCTCTGCCTCCAATGGCCGACTCAACGGGGATGCCGCAATGGTCATCACAAGCGGAGACCCAGCCCATCCCTCCCTCATTCTCTCCAGATCTGAAAAAGGAGCTCCCTTCACGTCTTCCTTCTGTGAAGAGAAAGCAACCCTCCGACTCGCTCTGCTATCGCTTCTCTCTGACGGTCCCGCCGAGCCTGCCACTATCTGCACCGATAGCCGCTCCCTCCTACACCATTCCACCGACACCCGAGACCTCCAGTCCCTCCTCTCCTTCCCCACCCACATCATGTGGATCCCGGACACTGCGGTATACCCGGCAATGAATGGGCAGATACCGCTGCCAAGTCTGCTACCTCCCAACCAGACCCTCCCAGACCTACCGACTACCAGTCCGCCAAGGCTGCCGTCCAACACCTCATCCCGGACCCACCACCCGTAAACTGCTTATCGGCTGAAGTCGACTCTGACTACAATTGGATGACTGACAGCAACGAGACGACCAACCGGCGGGACGCAGTGCTACTGAGCCGGCTCCGGTCTGGACACTGACCTCGTCTTCAGTCATATCAACTCAGAGTCAACCAATCAGCCGACCCCACCCGCCCCACCTGCGGAGAGGAGCCTCAAACGGTGTCCCACTGGCTACAGCGGTGCCCCGGTCTTATCTCCCTCCCCCAACAAATTTTCGGTGAAGTGACTCCGCCGCTCAAGGCACTTGTCTCGCTCGCAGCCAGCGGGGGTGATATCGCTCGCCATGAAGTCCCTTTAAGGATACTCTGGGGCGCTATGTCTCTACAACAACAACAACAACATATACGGTGTAAGCCGGGGCACCGTCCCCAGTAAATATTACTCCCCTCTCTCTGAACAGATGATCGTTAACAAGAAGCCTTTCTCGGAGAATGTTGATGGACCTTAATCGTAAACCAGCCGCTGTAACCATCCACAAGAAACCAACCCTCACACAATCATAGTCCGACCACCATAGTTTGTCGTGGCTTGCTGGCGCTCCAGAGGACATTTAGTACTGGATGCCGCCACATCCATGACGACCAATATCTGGTAACTCTGAAAACCTGGATCCATCGTTAAAATTTTTAATGTTCTAGAGATCAGGAGGGGGATGAGGAATCTGTGCTACCCACTGCAGCGAACGGGCGAGTGACATCTCGTGTGCAGGGAGGAATGGTTTACGTCCGTCGGCTCTTCTGTTACATCTGTTGCTGTGGAGATAACATCTGAAGTTTCTTGTGGAGCCTGAAAATGTTCTGCCACATTTGCAGCCAATTGTCGTAGAGTTCGTTTCCATACTGTTATTTGTAGCAGAGATTTCTCTTCTCTTGAATTGGTCAGTCCCCCTGCTAACATTCAACACAAGAATGTCCTGTGCTGTAGAGGTTTGCTTCTGACTTGTGCCATTGTCCTGCACCTGAACCGTCTGTTGTCTAAGAGTTCCCCTTGGGGATGTGGCTGTCTGTCCTCTCAACTTGTCCTGATGTGTGGATGAAATGGCTTTTCAGCCTTGTCAAGTGCCTGTATATCTAGCATCTCCTTTAGAATGTTTGACATATAATACAATATACTTATATATGTGCTAGATGATTATTTTTAGTGCCATTTGACAAAAGTCCAATCAAACATTCGATAAATACGGATCAGGAGATGTAAGTTTGCTCCACACTGTTGGTGCTTTGTTCGTTGTGTGTGATGTCTGTGTTTCTCTGCTACTTAGTTTATAGACTTGTGTCTGTTTCCTTCAGACTGTGAGGAGAATTGGTTTGGCCCCAAGTGTGACAAGCAATGTCACTGTACTGGTAGCTGTGACAGAGCTCTAGGTCACTGTACCGGGGGATGTGAGAGCGGATGGATTGGAGATTCATGCCAACATAGAAATTATGGTTTGTACAAATTATGTTTACTCTCTTATCCACAAAATCCACCAAAGGAATGTGAGATAATAGGTGAAACATGCTGAATAACAGTAGCAATATATTTAGAAGATTGCAGTTAAAAACAAAAATGCAGAAAAAGCAAATCTCTTATTTTTATACCAAATTTTCTCTATCAGTAAATATTTCTTGTAGACCAACTGTAGGAACTTATTTCAATTTTTGATTTCTAGAGGCCAACTTGTAGATGTCAGAGTCCCTCGGTCTTCTGTGAGATAGAAGACTGATAGCTCAATAATGCTGGTGTAATCACTGTAATTCAAGATGAGCTCAAAAATTTATTCTGTTATCTACTAGATTGGACATTTCTCTCAACCTTGTTGGTAGATCTTCATAATTAGAGAATCTTCTTTTCTAGTGGCTTTCCCATGCAGTCCAAAGAAGGGCTGTTTTTGGAGTGGATTGATGTTAATTTTCCATAGATGTATGTATTTTTTGCTATAGTACAAGAGACTGGTCTTGAATCTACCACCTGCTGGTTGTGGAGTCTTTATTGATGTACTTTCCAAACCAACTACTGAGCTACCTGACCGCTGAGTTTCTGCTGTATGTTCATTAATTGAATACACTGCTATTATACAGTAAAATCATACGATGCCTTTGCTATCTAAATATTGTAATAAATGCATTCACCTAGAAATAAAGTAAGGAACAATTTTAACAATACATGGAAGAACCAAAAATAGCAATTAAAAGTATCTGGAGTACATACCTGGGGATTTTACACCTGACTTCTTTAGTGTGGTTGTCTGGTTTTGCAGCTGTAACTTCTTTGGCTGTTCCAGGTGTCTGTTCTCCTTTTGTTATTGAAAACAATAATTTACATGAAACTGAATCCATTCAGTTGAAGTAAACTTAAAATTTTAAATGTTTGGGTGTTTTTCATAACCATGAAATATGTGGTGGACTTCATTTTCTTGAAACTGTTTTTTATGTGAGGATGGAGATGAGGTGGTCTGACTGTGCAGTGATAGCTGCTAAATTGTCTTTACTTTAGTCAGAAGTCCAAACTGTGGCTGTAATTACAGTTGTCCACGTAAAGTGAAATTAGTTCCCATGTTAGGAGCAAAGTCGCTTTGTTCTTGGCTTTTAACATAAAAATTAGAAATATTAAATTATTTAGCCCCTGATAAAAGTTAAAACAATGATAGCTTGATTTACATTTGGGTAAGTCTCCTTAGTTTTGAATAATAATAATTAGCAAAATGTTTTATAATGTTTAATCTTCTGGGAGTTCAATGTAAAATATATGCAAATGTGAATCTACATCTGTTCAAACTAGATTAAAACAATATTCAATTGCTTCTCTGCTTGAAATTTGAATAACTTCAGAGGCAGGTAAATCTTAAAGCTGAGTTAGTTTTATAGTTTTATTTTTTATTTCTTTTTTGTCACCTTCTCTTGTTTTATTGTTCTTTCTTATTCTTATTTAGTTCAGACTGAGATCCAAACATTCAAACCAAACGATGTTTGGACAGTTAAAAATCTCTCATTATCAGTCTTTTTAACATCAGTCACATGTCTGAAAATTGTACTTCTGGGGAACAGAAAACCTGAGGTAATCAACTGCATTCTTGGAGAAACAGAGCCGACAGAATGGAGATTTCAGAGTCCAAATGTCATTAAAAAACAAAGTCCTCATTCAAGTTAACATACAAGATGTTCAGATGGTTTGTGGTTTGCACAAGTAGAAACTATAAATGCCTTGTTTACAGCCCGTTCGAATATATATGGTGGAAGGGGCAGTGTTCGTCCCCTATTTCCTTTCCTCTGATCAATCATTGATGGTCTGATGTACAAAGATACTGATGGGAGACGATGCTGTTCGCTGTTTTATCAGCTGTTACCTGTTTGTGGTCAGACATAAGAACTGAGAATAAATAGAAGACATGAAACTTTGTTGTTGGGAAATCATTCAGCACTGATGATGTTCCTGATCTGGATAGATTCAGGTTAACTGATTGCTGGTTTTGTTGTCATAGCACTGATCAGGGTAGCTTCAGATTTTGTTTCTCATTAATATTCAAAACTGTTCCATGGAGTTTTCTCCCCTTCGATGTGTTGAAACACCCTTTGGAGATATATATATTTTAAACTCGTAGAATATCAACATAAACTTGTATCAGAAGTAATAGCAAGGATAAAGTTCCTTTCTGTGGAGTTGTTTACATAATAAAGTTCAGTAAAGTTATGACATACAGAAAATGAAATTTGTTATTTAAAAAAATTTCATTTCATTTCTATTAATTTCCTTATTTTTGAGAACAGAAAACGTAGCCGTGAATAAATCAGCCTGGCAGACTTCTGATTATGTTAATGATCTGCTGTTTAAAAATGTCCGTAATACAAGTTATCCTGCCCAGCTGGCAGTGGATGGTGATCCAGATGGATATTTTAACCACCTCTCATGTGCTCACACAGCAGCTGGGGATTCTAATCCAGAGTGGACTGTGGATCTGGGTTGTTGCTTCACAATCTCCTGGATACGGATATATAACAGACTGTCACGTGAGTCTTCTCATTCAACCTTTACCTGAAATATTTAACACCACACCTGTTTTTTACTCCCAGGTGGCTCAGTCAGTCAGCTTGTCTCGTTGTCATGGAAACAAATTACGTTTTAAGATTCGTGTGAAAGTCTAGCTGCATATGCACGCTACCAGCAGCTGCAAGTTCAGTTCCATCAACTTTTCCCGCAGCCGTGAAGTTTGAAAATTACTTTCTTCAGTTTCTGATGATAAACTTTACCTGATGTGGCCCCTTCAGTCAGTAGAATAATTAATTTTTAACCCCAAATATAATTACATTTGAATAAGTCACCTTTTTATTATCATAATATTTGATGAAAAGTTTGGACCAGAATAACCATATTTTTTCTTCACCATTATTATTATTATTATTATCATTATTATTATTATATATTATTATATTATTATTATTATTATTATTATTATTATTATTATTATTATATATTATATTATTATTATTAACATAACCTCTGCACACCAACTAATTCCAGAGAGAGAAACAAGATGAAGAACTGACCCCTCTGAGGTTGTTTTCCCTCATTTATTATGTTTATTTGTGATGATTTTCAGATCTTCGATATCGATTGACGGGGTTTAAAGTCTACGTAAAGTAACAGCAGCAGCAGTTCAGGAGAACTTTGTTTTGAAGACACATGGAGAAATAAGGGTGGACAGGTGATCATAGACATCCACTGTGAGCCATCCATCAGGGGTCAATACGTCAAAATAAAGAAGACAACAGAGTTTTTGACTCTGTGTGAAGTTGAAATTATGCGTGAGTAAATATGTAGACTTTGGTGAGGAATTATTTCAATCTGCCCTATTTTTCTGTGTGGATCATTAAAACCAAGTTACCTCCCCTTAATTTCTGATGTTTAGAAAGAACAGGGTCCCTTTTATAATCTGTTATTCCTCTACCTTTATTATTGTGCATGTTTTTGTAGGTCTCCTTATATATTTGTCTACATTGTTGCTGTTATCATAAATACGGCACTGAAAGGTGGAGAGAGACATAATACATGTCCCCTCCATCAACCAAATAAGTGGAGGGGACATGTACTTGTTCTCCCTTAATTTTACCCTGCTCTAATGTTGATCTGTAATTTCTGAGAGTAAGTTGACGATCTGTCAGGTCGAGCTGTTCAGTAGGTAGGAGGTATATTAGGGAAAGGATGAATGTCACACCTGATATTTTAAATGTCAGATGTGTCCACCAAATTTACACACAAATATTTTCTAAATAAAGCAGCGAATAAAAGGGGAGATAATCAATTACATTACCTGTCACTTCATAGACATTACAAAAGAATTAAATATCCAAGGACGAGTGGTTCAGAATCTCTTCCTTACCTTTGAGACAGTCAGCTCTGGTATCAGTGCAGTGTTTTCTCAGCTTTAATGTGGAAGATCACTAGTTTTAGTAAAATTAAAGCTGTAAACGACATAAAATATGCAGGCCATTGTTGTTGATGAGACTTTTTTTGTTTTACTGTTACCTGCATAAAGTTTAAGAAATATTTCTCAGTGGACATCATGAAGTATTTATCTCAGTAAGTAATTGTTTAATCTACGGCAGGTGATAAGGTAAAAGCTCCTCAGGTTTAGAATTGTTATTTGATGTAATAAAATGTAAAATGTTTACCTCAAGTCTCCATTGTCATCTGTGTTAAGTCCAGAACCCAGACAGATGCAGGGAACACAATGGAATGGTGAACCTCAACCTGATACCGGTTCATCAAGTGAAGTTTCTGAGTGATTAAGTAATTTTAACTATTAGAAACTGTTTAACTTATCTGTTGTTTAGTAGAACAATTTATTGATGAACAATCAGTGCAGCAGACTTTAAATACACAGGGTGTCATCAGTGGTAAATAGACACCTCAGCATCTACGTCTACTAGTAGACAAACCAATTTGTTTCTGTTTTCTTACAAATTCTTTACACAGATCAATACTCACCTGTAGAGTAGGGGGACTGAATTGTGTTGAGGTATCTCTCTCTGTGTGATAACATCTATAAATGGATATTAAGACCACATCTACATAGAATATGTGAGAAATATACATTTTTCCTCATTAAGCAAGAATTGTGAATAGGCTGACAATGAACCTTCAGCAAACTTGTTTTGTCTTTAAGTGGCCCACAAGAACTAGCACAGATAATATGGATCCCTGTACTGTTGTTAGGAGATTTTACTTAATATTTTATTTTTAACTGGTCTCCAGCTGTACCCCTTCTTTTATTAGAAAATAGTCTGAGAATTTAAATCCTGTATGTTTGTTTTTGTGTTTCTAGAAATACATGTTAGAAATAATTGCATTTCACATGACTCCTCCTCTAGTCAATAAATACATATTTAGGTAGCATCTACTGAAATTCATTCAAAATAATGAGATTGTGTATATCAACCATAGTGAAAGTAATCTCTCATGAGTTATGGCGTGTTAGAACTATCAGAGACCCACCTCTCCTTGCCTGGTTTGTTTTATGTCCACCAGCACAGACTTAACCATATTAACTTCCTGATCAGAATAACTGCCATCCATCTGTTGCTGATGATGATGATGATCTCTCTCAACTTACACTTTGTTCTGTTTTTCTTGTTACAGAATGTAAACGAGGATGGAGGGGTGATTACTGCCAAGAGAATAAGCAAATATTTACGATTTATGATCTTTAGTTACCATATATTTATCACTGTTTGTTGGAACTCAAATAAAATGAAAAGTTAAAGATTCTTGGGAACAACTGGGAGATATGTGCAGCGCTTTGTTTAAAAGCTACGTATTTACAATTTTCTTTCCTTTATGTTGTTACTTCCAGAATGTTCCAAGGGAAAATATGGAGCAGGTTGTTTAAAAAACTGTAGTGATAACTGTCAAGAAAATGTCTGTGATCATATCAGTGGCACCTGTGGAAACGGGTGTAAACCTGGATACAAAGGTGACAAATGCATAAAAGTGAGTCATACTGTTATAAATTAAACTGACTGACATTCTTCATGTTGTCTTTTGAATAAAATTCAGTCTTGCAGAAACTGTTTCATGTAGTAAGTGGACATAGAACAAAGATGTTAGTGTCTGTATCGCATATGGCTCAGGTGGTATCCTGTTTGTACAAATGTTTTAGTTATCAGTAGGTGGAGGCTGTAAACCAGGATATCATAGGATATCAGTCTGATCAATGTAACAATGATAGTTTTTGTCAAAAATTTCAGCTCTTGGAGTTTTGATGCCTAACGGTGAATTCTTCTCTTTTACTTAATTTGTTAGAATTCTCTGTAGTAGTAAAGATACAGAGAGAGCCATATTGAAATATTCCAGGAGGGGCTGCATGACTGTTGTCATCAACAAGATTCTTTGATCACAAATCAGCTAAAGAGATAAAAGACTACCTGTCTACTAAGGAAACTCTTGTGCCTGTATTGATCATTAACCAGATCAATGGGGTTTATATCAGAAACATTAAACTGGGATGACATTAGGCAAAATTTTCACTTTTAAATCCCAATTTTCTGTATTATTTAGCTAAGACAAAAGTAGTAAACAGAAATAAAATAAACTTGTGGATATTTTAAGAAATTCATTTTTTAAAAAGGATTTTTAGCTCATATTGGAGATTTTCCTTGTTGTTTAACAGAATGTGAGAAGGGAAAATTTGGACCCGGCTGTGGCTACAGCTGTAATACAAACTGCAAAAGTGGAGAATGTGATCATGTGACTGGTCAGTGTGCAGGTGGATGTAAAGCAGGATATCAAGCTGATCACTGTAACATAAGTAAGCATATATTTGTCATTCTATGTGGTTTTTTCAGTGCACTGGGGTGTCTAGGTTATTTAGTGTAGTTGAGACTGAGCACCATCAGTGGTAGAATAATGGGCTCAGGTAAACAGGGTGGATCTGTAAAAAATAATTTCTATCACATACCTTAACATCCACACCTGTCAGTTTCCAGTAGTTGTTGAAATGTACCAACATCAACAAGGTAAACAACCTCGCCACATTTTCCTGCCAGGAAGTGTTGCCATTTTTTTTACTATAATGGCCTACACTTCCATCTTTGCCAGGGAAAACCTGCAGTCTTCATCTTCAGATGGGAGGAAGACCAGATTACTGCCCAGAGGAAACCTTCATGACCAGCTGGGGAAAATGAGCAAGAAGAAACCAAGCCACTGATACAGGAAAAGAACTCGAATCCCTTCACCTTAACAGATCAGCAGACTAACCATTGGACTACCCCACCACACATTTCAAAGAATGAAGGAAAGAGAATCTGACACATGTTCAACGAGTTTTGAAGATATCATTGGTTATGCAGAGAGTGCCACATGCAAAGTTTGTTGTGTTCTTTTAGTTTTACCATGTAACATTACCATCATCAGCAACATTGTCTGTGAAATCATTACCTAAAAACAAAGTAATTGCATCATTGATTGTAGAAATGCGAGTGTTGCAGTTCAGTCTATCATCATCATCTTCATCAGAAAGATTGGGTCAGGAAACGTAAGGTGTAGGAGGCCAGAATTGTTGCACACATTTGTATTATTCTCAGACAAATCACATTTCAATTTATCATATGATGATGGCAGGACTCTGGTTTACTGCCATCCACACTTTGCATATTGTTGCATCCATCAGCATGATAGATTTAGTGGTGTAGTGACATATCTAATCAGCTGCAGTGTACACCAACTACTCAATTAGCTTCTGGTTCTGAATGTCTAGCAGCAAACACCCACTTTTGAACTTCTCTCTTTCTTGTTCAATGCCACGAATGCTGTTTTTAGATTTCAGAAAGACAGAGGTTCTTCATGGGAACAGGGAAACATCACCAATGTAACATACATCACATCAATACGACAAGAGTGGATCATCTTTGCAACCAGAATACAATGCTTGAAGCACAGATGTCAAATGATGAAAATTTGTCTGAGATGTTCAAACTAAAATTTCCACATGTAACTGATTTTTTATATCATAGCCAATATAACATAGGAAGTGCACCTTTAAAAAAGAAGAAGAAACAGATAGATGAACAGGTACAATATCAACAGCTTCATTACCAGAATAAACAGTTGATTCCCCATCCATACAGAGAAGATGGATCATTACATAAAACACTTAGATTCACTTTGCATGATTTCTTTTGGCATCATCTTTACTAAATCGTGGCTTAAAGGAAAACGTTAACAAAACATCACAACCTCATCAACAAATGTACGCAGAATTTAATTTAAGCTGCTATATTATTGCTTTTATGTCATAGATGATGGCGTCTTGTGTTAAATATTCAAGCTCCATTTATGAATATCACACTTGCTTCACTAGCTACTGCATTTTATGAAGTATAAAAATTAGTAAATAGGTGAGCAGGTGCAATTCAAACAGCCTCATCACCAGAAAAGACAACTGACCATCCCCAATACAGAATATAATGGAACATTACATAAAACACTTTGATCGATTCACTTTACACAATCTTTCAAATCATCATTTCCTAAATCAAGACATTTCTAAAAATTCACAATACATCTGACAACTTCAACTGTCAGGTTCCCATCATGGAAATCATCATTAAGCTTTCGATGCAGCTGCCATTTAACCTTTACAAAGAAACAGTGTTACATGATGACTTACAACAATTGCTAATCCCTGTTATCCTTTAGTTACACTGATGACTGAATAAAGCTTGATCCATAAAGGTGTCCATTCAAGTTTTTTCATGTGATGGATTTCTATTGGAGTGTTGTCTGTGAAGCTGTTTGCCATGAAGCTTGAGGGATCTTTGAGAGTATTTGTTTTGTCTCTTTCTATATTCAAAGTTTTGGGAACTGGAGTCCATACATTTTTCTGCTGTCAAAAGAAAGAATAATAATGTTGTTTACCTTACATTCTACAGCCTGTTCATCTGGATATTATGGACCAGACTGTAAATATAAATGTTCCATGGACTGTCAGACTAACAAATGTAATCACATCAGTGGCCATTGTACTGAAGGATGTAAACCTGGATTTGTTGGTGACAAATGTGATAAATGTAGGTATTTAGATTTTTTATAATGTTTAAAATGTTAAAATAATAAATGCTAAATATTTATTGTTGTTTTCCTTTGCTCTTATAATGTTTATAAGTAAATTTTAAAATTGGATTACATTGAAAGAGAGGTAAAATTTTGATAACAAGCATTTAAATTGTAAGAAATAATAATGATGTAGAGTGTAGAACCCTTCTTGATCAGAAGATTTTTGAGTATTTGTCATCAACTGTTTACAGCTTTCACCTGGGAGCTATGGAGCCAATTGTACAGCAGGTGTTGGAATTGTAAAAATGGCAGCTGTAATCACATCAGTGGGACCTAGAGATGGATTTATCCTGGATTTGTTGGTGACAAATGTGATCATTGTAGGTATTTAGATTTTATTAAATGTTTAAAATGTAAACTAATTAAATGGTAAAATTTATTGTTGTTTTCTTTGCTCTTATAATGTTTATAAAGTAAAATTTAAAATTGGATTACATTGAAAGAGAGGTAAAATTATTGATATCAAGCATTTAAATTGTAAGAAATAATAATGATGTAGAGTGTAGAACCGTTCTTGATCAGAAGATTTTTGAGTATTTGTCATCAACTGTTTACAGCTTGTTCACCTGGGAGCTATGGAGCCAGTTGTACAAGCAGGTGTGCGAATTGTAAAAATGGCAGCTGTCATCATCAGTGGCCATTGTAATGAAGGATTTAACCTGGCTTTGTTTGGTGACAATTGTAATAAGGAGGTATTATTATTTTTTTATGGGTGTTTATTAGAAAGCTTGGAGCAAAACAAATTTTCATTTCTTCTGTAAATATAAATCATAAGGATGTAAACCATCAGTTTGATAACTGACGATGCAATAGCCTTGTGGCTATTATTACATGCTGCCTACATGGGTCATTGGAGAAGAATTTTTAAACAGCTGCCAGCATCAGCTATCGAACCAACAGGTGTTGTGACCACCTCAGGAAGCATTAATGGGAGATGTAAATTCAGTTTTTGCTGACTAAAAG